>JAKTZB010000012.1:0-411225 GCA_030564745.1 Scheffersomyces segobiensis | reverse complement strand
ATGAACGACATATTTGTGGAGCAGCAATGACAATTAACTTCCGGTGCCACGACTGGCTCTTACCCTCGGATTACCAATACTTGGGATTTACTGTATGCGAAACGGGACACCCAATAAGGACGCATATCAAATTGGAACTCTAAACTCATATATTTTTACTGCATGAATATATTATTTAAGTATGTTCCGTATTTTTGTATGCACATATATTTTTTGTTTCTAGTTAGTCTTTTATGGAAAGGACTTGGTTGAAAGTCTGAGGGAAAGGAATACCAATCTAAGCGTTCCACTGCTTATGAGCTATTTAAACTCATTTAGAAATGTTTTATTGTTTTGATTCATGTTGGAATTCTTTACATGGTGATGCTTTTTTTTGCCGGTCGTATCCTAAATATTGTTTATTTTTCGCTACCAGGCTCTTTCCACCTTGAAAGGGCCCTTTCCATGTTTGCGTAAGTAAGTAATCTAAGTTATTACACCGGAATTATTACTATATACCTAACGTCAGTGTTGAGTCAAAGGCAAGAAATCCTTTTCTCAGTATAATTTAGCTTGGAAGTTCAACTCTCACGTGTAGAATTTTTTTTCCAAAACCTATGTAGGGTCTTCCCGAATTGTACGAAGACATTCAGGGAACAGAATAAACACGATCGTCTATATCATTCTAATCTCACAATTCAGGCATGTCTTGTGCATTACCAACCTGAATAAACTTTGAATAAATTGTTTATTTTTTCCTAAAAATAAAATAAAATATTATTTAAATATTTTCACTCACTTCTTAATTTCTTCTATAGTCTAAATCTAACCCTTCAAAGATATATAACTAATAGGTAATTTTCGATTTAATTTTTTTGGCTACAAATATCTTGCTAAAACTTCCAAAACTTTCACGCCTTAGTAGTTCTTCTCCGTCAGCTAACCTCATTAGGTTTTTCCTGATATATTAGGGTTCTGTAAGTTAGGCGACTGCGAACAGTTACAAAGCAATCCAATATATATATATATATATATATAAAGGTCAAAGCTAGGAAGATCTATTCCAGAGAATTTTATGATTAAGTTACACTAACAACACAACGCTCTAAATCCTAAGTTTAATTCTTACTCCAACATTACTATCATCATCTTATAATATCATTCCACTTCTAACTAATATAACTAAGAATAATGGAATTGCTTAATTATCACCAACCATTGTCAAATATCTCAACATACCAACCTGATGCGGAGACACAAATAATGAAGAAACCATTGTTCACTCCGAACAATATTATAACACACAACCAAGTATACCAATATCAATCCGATTGTGAACTGACTTCTGTACACAATACTTCTGCTGCTTCTACTAACAACGACTATGACTACAAGGAGTCATACAGTTACATGTTGAACCCCAACGAAGTTAGTTCAATTGGGAGTTTCTCTCCTGCCAATACTCCTTTTAATTTGACAATGTTGCAATCACAGCAACAAAGGGCTCAGCTGCAAAATGGACCATCTTTATCGGAACCTCATTTGCAACCACAACCTAGCCAAACCCAACTGCTTGGTATCGGCTTATTACAAGGCAATTCTCAACTTCCACTTCCTATCAACTACCAACCAATACATCAACAGCCAGATGAGAAGTGTCAAGTAAAAAGTCATTCGCTTCCTGAATTAAAGTACGCTGCTGGCGAGCACGAGGACAAAGGCAGACTTGGTTCTTATACCGCTCCAATATATGCTCCTCACTCTGAGGCGCACTACACAAGCTATCAGTCGCAACAGTTACCACTTCAAGGAAATGTTGCTAATGCTGTACTGTTGCCTCTCAATATTGATGTCAACCAATATCCAGACATGACAACTTTAGTGAACTCGAATTCTCTTATGGTTGTTCCTTTGGTTGAAAGTCAATTTGTTGACCATAAGGTATGTTGCGTGTGTGGAAAGAGAATTACCAGAGATATGTCTAGACACATGAGAACACATCAAAGTGAATCCAGGTTTACTTGTAAGTTCCCAAAGAATCAATGCCGTCATAAGCTGGGAAAGTTTAATAGGCCATATGATTTCAAGAAACATCTTCTCAACAGACATTTCAAGTTTGACAACTTATCCATCAAGAGGTTACACAATTTAAGTGACAAACTTGATCACTGGGGTACCTGTCCTTGTGGATTAAGGTATTTCGGGAAGGATTGGCTAGATGATCATATTCTTACCGACGATGCGTCCAAAATGTGCCCATTTATTAAGTAAAAATGTATGGTTTCATTTTGTTGATTTCGTCATGATTTATGTTACTTGTACTTGTAGTTGTTTGAGGGTTGGTCTCACGTTCTCCACTATTAACGGTTGTAATTAGCACCTTGTATTTTATATCGAGCCTATTTCAATTATGTCTCGAAGAAGTTTTCATAAATAAGAATATACAATTAATGTAAGAACAAATAGAAAACTTCACAATTTCTTGTACAACTCAGTAAGCTCCTTGGCTTCAAAAAACTTAACCACTGGTTCGCCAACCTTCTCAAAGCTTTCCAGGGCAGCATTCACAGCAATCTGGGCAACTTCTGTGGCGAAGATTGGGTTCCCAAGAAAGGCTAAAGACGTACCGTGGACAAACTTCAATATACCTACGGAGACGTTATTTAAGAAACCTTTAGAAGTTTCTCTTTCTCCCAAAAGGACTCCTGGTCTCAAGATGATGGTTCTGGGGAACTTCAAAGCGATGATGTCTTCCTCCAATTGACCTTTGACCTGGAGGTACAAAAACGAGGACTGGGCGTTAGCGCCTAGGGTTGAGACCAATACAAAAGTTTCAACCCCTGCAGCCTTTGCCGCCTTCGCAGCCTCATAGTTGATTCCATAATCGATTTTCTTGAAGTTATCAGCTGATCCAGCAGCTGCTCGAGTAGTTCCGAAAGCAGAGAAGAATGCCGAATAGTTCTTGGCTTCCTTTTCAATGATTGCTGGCCATTCCTCACTCTTTTTATTTTCGATGGCGTTGATTTTGTCCCCAGCAATACTTGGAAGACGACGACTAACAGTTGAGATCTTGCTGAAAGATGCTGAATTGTCAAGAAGCTTGAGAATTTGAAGGCCAACAAGACCCGTCGAACCAAGAACAAATGCGCTCATTATCGTGACTACAATTGTTGTTATCAAGGAGAAAGACTCGCTTGAAACCAGAATAATTTTGGATATGGATGTGGCTCTTTGATCACGTTCTTCAAATATGCAGGACGAACTAATATAAAGTCGCTTTGGTTCAACTGGCACGGATCTACTGGTGCTTGCTAAGCATTGGTGCTACGAGGCTCTAAAAACGTCAAAATTAACTACTGCAAAGTGAAGACTTCCACCCTCAAACTGGAAAATGTGTATCATCTAATTTTGCAAATGTTGCAACAATTTGACCCCTGAAAAATGGCAGCTTGAGCGCGCTGGATCCCAACACCTATTAGGAGCACGAGGAGTCCAAAGCAGTTGTTCATAAGGAGAGATTCAAAGAAAAATATTCCAATGCTGAAACTAAGAAAACTGGTTAAAAGGTTGGTAGAGCATGTGAAAGGTTTAAATACTAGCTGCTATACACGGACCTAGATATTCTCCATAGTAGGAAGATTCTCTTTCAGAGCGCTAGAATTATTTTTTATGTTTTTAACTCCGGCTAAATATTTTTATGAAGAATGCAATTAAATACGAGCAAGCCGAAGTGATACAAAGGCATCTAAAATGTAAAACGCAATTCATGGAAAAATCTAGTGCACATGAGGTGAACAAGTGCCTTCCTGGCCATTATGTTGTCTTTGTTCACATCACAATAATGTTTATAAAGTATAAAACTCAACTTGACAAGTTTTATCAGGAACACGATTGTTAATACCCGATTGTCAAAAAGCAAGTTTCAACTTAGCAGCGCGGGTCGTTAATTTTGGACGGGTGAATTTTTTGTGAATTACGAAGGAGGCGAGTCTCCAAGGGCAACTGGCAACCACTTAGAACATCAAGAATTTGTTGAGATGTTCCATGATGATGGCTAGTGTCAATTATCAGAGAACAATAGGGGTCCCGGATTCCCACTTTTTGAGTGTTTAGCTGCCAAATGCGAGGAGTGCTGGTGAACAGGATTGCCTGCCATAGAAAGATATTCAATTTAAGATGCATCAATTATTTCCTGTTGGAGATGTATTTTGAAGGGGGAAGGACATCAACTAATATCTGCAAGCGTAGGATATAGGGGCGCTGGTTCTACAAGTGAGTTATTCTAAAGACTTGCTAGAATTGAAGAAGAGCCAATGGAATTTTCTTCGTACATTCTGCATTCTGTTCGGGTACATAAAGGCTCTTTCCTATTGATAAAGTAACAAACGACACGATCTTTTCCTAAAATTAAAATGCAAGAAGAATATATCTATTGTAATGCAACCGAAAGGATATTACGTACTTGTTACAGAGATTGTTTCACTCCAACCGATTTATTCCTCGTTCCCCCTGTATCAAGAATTATGAAGTCATTACCTTTGTCAGCATTTCCCACGAGCACTTGTAAAGATATTCATTTTTGCTGATTTTAGTTTTGGTCGTCGTCGGAGAGGAACTCAATAATGTGTTCGCAAGTATCAGTGGCAGTTCATCTCTATGGAGTAGTCATTTTGCCTAGTAGGTCTAGTTGGTAGTGGGCCCAGAGAGCGGAATTTCGTGGCATTCCATATTTCCCAACTGGGTATTACCGTCCGTATTTCGATCCGTTGCCGAATAACATTAACGGTAATCCAAAGTGGGTTATGATCCTTTTCTATTTATCAGGGCGACGAAAAAAAATACAATTCAGAATGCTGCTTGGAGCGTACAGACTACAGGTTATTATTTTTAGCGTATCTAACATTGGTGCTCAACTACAGAACCTGAAAAAAATATGCAGCCGCATAGTATACTCCGCTGTATTTAGTGTGCACACCATTTATTTTCTAGTACTGTTTCCGCAGGCTTTCCATACGTCAAAAATTGAAATATATGAGGGCCTAGTTGAAGTAAAGACTCAGCCAAATAAATCCGGTCGACATCTAGATTAACGAGTAGATCAGTTTGTGTATACAATTATTGCACTTTAAGTAACTGAATCCGTGCGACTAAAAGAGAATAAGATGGCTTGTATGTATGCCTATACAGCTACTAGTTGAGTTTCGCATGATTTAGCTATGGAAGGCTTAGAATACTATGATATTAATCGTCCATTTTCACCAATAGAAGCTCCCTTAGTACTCTGAATGTGCGTACAACGGTGGCAATACCGCAGACAGGTACGGCAGGTTCAATAAGTATCTGGCATTAACTCACCTGGAATCTTACGATACAACTGTCGTTCCATATTAGTTTGCCAGGTTGCAACGGCTGCATGTGGAAAAAATAACAATGCGGGCTTTTGGAACGGATCAAGCAGATATTTTTCAATTTACTGGGTTATATTTTTACAGACGGTTGATTATGAACTGATTCTTTCGCGAAAGTGTGACTGAAGCGAGAGGAGAGTTTTGAAGCAACACGGTAATGAGGAGGTTGACGTGCTGCCGGTAACGGCGTTGCATTTTGCTTCACGTTAGGGGGGCTCAGAGACCATCAGTACCATGTACATTCCTAGTACGCCAGCAATATGATCGAGAATTGAGCAAGTTAATATTTTTTGGTTATTTAAACAGAAGCCGAATGTAATCCTGAAAGGGAATATTTCTATGCTAGTAGTCCTATTTTGAAAGGCATAACTGCTTTTGAATATTAACCGATTTTATTGACAGAAAATAAGCTATAGTCCAGGACCTCATTTTTGGAAAGAAAATTAAGCTTCAATACGTTGCAAGGATTGACAGAAAATAAACTTTAATTTTGCTGACCCCGTTAACATAAAATATGAATAATGATGCCATGATAGCAAAAAAAAACTTCAATTTCAAATATTATTCCTTCTTGATGGGTTGGTTCTCATTGTAATCCAGCGGAGCTATCAACCGTTGACGACGCCAAAACCTGCCGATGATGCAATGGCATTTACAACGCGAGCATTTTTAGACCGCAACGTTGGCATGCGTTTGCTATTTGGACCTAAATTGTGCCCCTCCCCCTCGTCGTTCCGCATGGTCTGCAGTGTGGGAGACGTTGGAGAGAAAGAAGAAATGTCTTAAATGGCTCGAAACGTGAGTCTGAACGTGAATCTAAGAGCTCGGCCAAATTGGTCTTGATATTCCATCTTTCCAATATGGAGTCCGGACTTGTAAGATTGCATTATGTTGTCACTTTTAATATCGGCACAACTCAATAGTACCGGAAGTAAATCGGTAAGGTAGCCGGGACGATTCATATTTTATTTTCACAGAGTGAAACGGAAGTACGCTGAGGGCCACCCAATATACGAAAGTGACAGATGCACAAACAGAACTGACTAAGACTCAGAAACATCTGCTTGTCGGAACAGCCCGTATGTGGCGCTGGTGATTTTACCGTCGGCTCTCTGCTATTGTTTGCTATTGTACTACTATCGGCAAGCGCAGTGCCTAGATTCCTTGTATTAATTGCTGCTGTTCCAGGTACTGGGTGAAGAAGTGTGAAATTCCCAACCACGACTTTTGTCAGGTGGCACAGTTTTTCAAGGTAGCAGAATCACGTAACTTCCTGGGCAGTGTCGTGGTTTATGGAGCAGACCACAGGTACGAAAATTCTACTAACAAGCAGCGAAGTGGAGACAATTAGTAAGAAATAGTAACAAGCAGTAAGAAATACTAAGAACCATTAACAAATACAGACAAATGTAACAAATTACAAATACTAGCAAGTAGCATGATTATTATCTCGTGGTAGAAAGAATAACCACATAGGAAGTGAACAGAAGAAGCGACTTCAACCGGTTGAGTTTCACACTTTCTCTGCGTAGCCCTTTTTGGTCTGCTACCGAGAGCCAAAAGTTTCTCAGTATTTCTGCGCGCCATCAGCTCTCTATTAGCGGGAGTTTCTCTCACACTATCGCCGGCACAGATCCCTACCACCAAGACAAGTACACTACTCAACCGACCTCTCAAGCTCACACAATGCCTCGTCCATAATCTACACAATCCTCCCACCACCCGAGTGCTGCATATATCTGGCACCAACCGTGTGATAAAAAGTCCACTGGCTCGTCTTCCCCCACAAGAGCCTTCCGTGGTAAGAAGGCCCAAGCTGGAGCAAGCATGACCAGCCACGGTGGAACTAACGACAAGTCCTCGACCTCCCACGGCGATGCGGCTCACACTTCCATGCCCGGCTACATCCAGCCGTCGTTGTTCGGCGACGGTGACATCATCGACATCGACATCATGTCCAGTGCCACCAATCCCGATGTCAACAGGAGGGATCTCCACGGCACAAGCAACATCCACTCCAACACCAGCAACACAATTAGTGCCTCGAACAGCAATATCAGCCCGAATGGCAATACCCCCATGAGAAATTCGCACTCCAATCTCAGCAATCTCAGCAATTTTAGCAATTTCAATAATCTCAGCAATCTTAATACTCCAGTTAATTGCAGCACCCCCAACAACCTCAACAATTTCAACAATAGTTCTTCCGGAAACAACTACAGCCAGATGGATGACTTTGGCTTTGACCTCAAGAACGACCAGTACGATTACTTCTCGCAGGTCTCGCTACTGGCCCCGTCATCTCGGATAGAGCATGTCTATGGTTTAGAATTAGGAGAATACGAAAAGGCTCAGCAAAGACCACAGGGCACCCGTCAACAGCTACAGGGACAACAAATACTACAGCAGCCTCTACCTCTACCACAATATGGACAGAATATACAGAGTCAAGTACAGATTCAGAATCAAGGGCAACAACTACTGAGTCCTGAACAAAGACAAGAACAAGAATTTCAGAATTATCGTCCTCGGTCCAGATTGAACAACCAACATTCTCTTTCCCAGGAAGTTGTAGATTATCCAACTGTGGATGGGTACCAGCCGAAACGCAAACACAGTAATGAAAACGACACCTCAGTTTCGGCGCCCACAGCGCCCGGCACCGGCACCATGGCACAGTTACCATATCCACCGAAACCTCCCACCATACGGCAGAATTCGCTTCCCGTACCCCAGAAGGCAGCGACCCACAACCACAAGAAGAATCACGGAGCTAATGACCTCAGCTTCTTTGGTTACAGTAACAACGTACAAATGTACGGAAATAAGAACACACCGAATTCTGGCAATTCGCAGAATGTTCAAATTCCCCAAACTATCCAAAACCAGTACAATTCGTCTTCTTACAACGAAATAGACGTGAATACGAGTCAAAAGACCGATGCCACTGTTTCACTAGGCTCTCCTTCTGAGACCAAAAAAAGCAAAAGTGCCCCCAATCCCAGAGGCAGACCCCGGAAGAATAGAAACCCCGGATTTTTCTTGCCATTAGATAATCTCAACACGAAAAATCAGCTTGCAAAGGTAGCCTCTAATTCGATTTCTTCTTCTCACTCAGACACAGCAGCATACAACTGGAACCGTACCGAACGAGTTAACAACAATAGCGGCACGAGAAACTTCAGTGCTAATATCCCATTGTTCAAAGATGATGGCCAGCATACTCCAAATCCCGAGTTGCGGCTTTTTGAAGCTGATATGGGACTTCAAGACGACGGCTTGCAACGGTTCGCACCTTCCAATTCCAATATCACTCCGTCCATGAATCCCCCTCTCAATGTGAATGGCTACTTTGAGTTGGGAAACCACAACCAAAGTAGAAGTATTAACAGTAACAGCAACAGTCAGTTTGACACGAGCAGTCTTCTAACACATTTCATTTCTCCCCACATTAATTACAACGAACTCACCTACAACAACTTCAACAAGGAGTTTGAAGACTACTTGACTGAGACAGGCACGGGCTCAAATGTTTCGCAGCAACGGCCGGTCTCGGGACAATACCAGCTTATAAACAAGGCCCACATCAGTATGAGTCGAGGAGTTCCTGTGGAAAACGATCATGAAGATCTAGGATTTGGAGCCGATTTGGGGGGGTTCAACTTTGACGTGAATCCCCGAAACGAGTTGCTTGATCCGGAAAGCCTTCTCAAGCCAACAGCTTACGACAACAACGAGCTCGTTTCTACGCTGGCAAGCTCAATGTTGAACCCTACACCGATCTACGACGACAATGATATTCTTTCCGTAAATCAACATGGAGCTACAAGTCTCAGCCAGAGTCTGGCCAATGGGTCGGATTTTGAACTGTCGGAATCAGACAGGGAGTCCAAACCGTCAGGTCATCTAGATGTGCGACGTCCAGTAATTGTTCGTTCGATTTCCGACCATAGCGGCAATAGCAATTCCAACTCGCTGCCACCGCAGGAGTTCAGACACGATGACAACGATATCTTGATTCAAAAGCCCAAGAAGAAGCGGTTGCCTAAAGGCGCCGTCTGCTCCATCTGTGACAAGTACATAAGTCGAGATTTAACCAGACACATGCGGATCCACAATGAAGTGGGCCGGTTCCAATGTGTGTATCCGAAGTATATGTGCAACCACAAGACTCAGTATTTCAACCGGCCCTATGACTACAAGAAACATCTTCTCCATATGCACTTTCGCTTCGACGATCCCAAGGGAAAAACAGCCAACACCTTGACAGACAAGTTACCATTAGAAGGTATCTGTATAGCATGTGGTGCTCGTTTTGTAGCCAATGATTGGTTGGAAACTCATGTTTTGACGAATTCAGCCACCAAGTGCCCATCGCTCGAGAACCGAGAGTGAAACTATTGACGAATATGCTATATAGATGATAGAAATAGAATATAGCGAGAGCGATTTGTATGATTTATGGTTTACAGATAAAATGGTAAGATATACTCTACAAGTAAAAAATACTACTAGTATAAATACTAAATGCTATAGGAGGATTACCTGTGAACAAAACAGCTGAGACATTTCAAGCAATATTTGAATAGCCGTCTAGTGTTAGATTTTCTAAGATTCTTTTATATTTCTGGATAACTTCTTTATGGACTACAGCAAAGATGAATTATTTCAATTTTTCATACTGCTCATTGGGTGCAACTTTTAGGAAGCTCTATTTTATCCTCTATTATCTCTCTTTTTTTCGCAGCAGTTACAGAAACTACAGCAACTATAAAAATTAACTAGTTTTTGCATCAGGACTAGGCTAAACTCAATACTACCTTTTCCTCTTTTCTTCCTCATAGATAGGTAAATGTAAAAGATTATTGGGAACACAGGTTCGACCAACCAGCTCATTTTGCAATTAACGAGCTCGGGAACAGCATGCCCAATTGGGACATATATTTGCGCAAGAGCCTGTCAAATTCGTCTACCTGCAGGAAACAAACTGAAAAACACTCAACTGTGAGCAATTTATCTATACCATCTGAGACAAGGAAATAGAGTAATTTTTCAGCCCGATTGTATATATATGGGGGGTATCCAGATCTGAGTAGAATGGAGAAATTTGCCAGATTTGAGATATAACAGGCTTAGATTCCTTTTATTTGTATTTTTCTCCAACTTCAGAGCCTTTCAGCCTTTACAATTGGCCTCACAATCACCTCATAGTAGATTCAGCAATTTTTCACATCTGAACTTTGTGTTGACATCTCGATTCCACAGTAAAAAGCTCCAAGATATTTCATAAAAAATGACAGAAGCAATTACGATTGTCAAGAGACACATGGACATGGACAGCTCCACGAGCTCTATGGCTATGGACGTGGCAACCTCCACTACGGCTATGGTTATGGCTTCTGATACAGAATCTTCCTCTCTGATGGAAGATGCCATGCACATGTACTTCACTTCTCAGTACAAAAACTACCCGGTGTTGTTTCTGCTGTTGAGTGCAGCCAACGGGGGGCAAGCTTTTGGTATCTTCTTGCTACTTTTCTTTGTTGCTTTTGTTTCCAGAGGCTTGGAGTTCGTCAGAAACTACTTGGAACAAGTGGTATGGAAAAATCCCACCTATATAGAAAGAAATCACGGTGAAAAGCACGAAGAAGCTGCTGTTGCTGTGAAGCTGAGCATGGAGCCTCATTCACATTGGGCTAATTCTGAACAAAGCTCGGTCAAAGCTGATTCAACTAATACTACCACCGAACCTTTAGAAGGACGGCATAGCGCTACCAGAACCAACCAGTTGCCCTTGGCTTCTCGTTTCTTCAGGGACGTCATTAGATTGGCCTTGTGTATTTTGCCTGATTTGTTTAATTACACCCTCATGTTAGCAGCCATGTCGTTCTCGTTAGTGTACTTCTTTGCCGTAGTATTAGGCTCTGGTATTGGCAGATTCGTCTTTGAGAGAAGTCTGGAAAGGTTGAAGATAATACCTCCTTCTCGTTTTGCTGACACGCATTGTTAGTGCATTAATGTCATATTTACATATAAACTAATACTTCATAGAATAACCAATCCTTAAATCACTGCAATCGCAGTTTGTAGATTCCTATTAACTCAACTATACTATTCCTTTATCTTGGAATTACATGTTTGCAGTATATCTGAGCATGAACCTAGCCTAATTATTATTAAATAATCATGCAGCTTAACACCATATTGAAATTCGCATAATATTACCATACTTTTGTATTGTACATTGTCTATATGATTAGCTCTTAACCAATTCAGAAATCTTCTTCAATAAGTCACTATACTTGGTCTTATTAAACTGCGTGCCGTTTCCATCTGCCAACTTCTCGCTATAAATCAACCTAGCCATGTTGTTGAGTTCGTCCAAAGTGAACTTTTGGTCGTTGGCTCGGATCTGGTTCAACATGTTGAATTCGTTCATGGTGAACAACTCAAAGTACTTCGATGACCTATTGAAGTCAACTGTCTCTGGATTGCTTGATAAGTTCCTCAACATCTGCAGCAATGTGAAGATATTTAAAAGAACCCTCTTGATGCCATTGGTATTGACTTTGTGGACCAAGATTGAGCCTTCGATAAGCAACTGGTTCAAGAAAGCTGGCAAACCTGCAAATATACCTTCTCTTTCCATCGTCGTCAAGGTCGTGCTCAATTTGGCATCTATAGAGAACACTTCCTTGTTAAGTAAAGTCACAGGGGGATCAGCATCGCCAGGTTCAGTAGTAGGAACCCAGTCAGACTCTTTGAATGATCTGCCTATGTAGTAGATGGACTTAGAGCGTAAGTCGTACCTAAGAGCAAGCAATGTCTTGTCTCTGATGGACTCAAAGACCTGGACCAATTCGTCAAACCTTCGAATTTTCTCAGAGTTGAGGGCCAAGAAGATGTTCTGTTGGTTTACATCTACATTTCCTGCGCCTACGTTTGTACCAGCTCTACCGTTTTCCAAGAACGACCAGTTGTGACGTAACTTATCCACAACGGACATCTTGACGGATTCATCGTCTTCGTATGCCACATAGTTGGACTGTTTTTTGATAGAAGGAAGCCACTTCAAGATCCACGACGTTGTCAACAACAAATAGCAGACTTGATTGAACGACTCGACATCAAGCAAGTCATCCTTGTTGATGTCAAAAGCTCTGGCTGGAACTTCGCTATCAGAGAGGATAATAGCATTTTCTTTCACAATCAACGCCTCCAATTCTTGTAGACTTGCCAGAGCGTTGGCATGAAGCACAACACCACTTATTTCCGTCAAAGCTGGAATACGCATCCATCTGCTTATTCTCAGAGTAGGCTTACTGGAAGAGTCAATAGCGCTATTGTAGTTGCTGTGCTGAACATTCCCAGTTGATAATAACTCCTGGTAGAAGCTGTTGTATGCCATGGCAAAGCTTTCCAAGAAGTTGAGCGCAGTATCGCTGAACTCTCGTCTGTACGTAAGCGAAGTGTTGAGAATCAGGCAGATGTTGAGGAAGATCTTCTTGAAATTCAAGGCATTTTCGTAAATCACCGTAGAGTTGGGGGAGTCTGCACGCTGTTTGGAGGTGATTATGCCCAAATCGGTATTTCTCGCGAGCGAAACCAAGTCCAATTTGAGCCCGGTGATATGAGTAACCCCACCCTTGTCATGTTCTGAGCGTATATATGTGCCTCCTATATACTCACGGAACGAAAAGTCTAAATTCTCCCTGACGTGGGACAAAAAAGAGATCTTCATGAAATCATCAAAGAATTGCAATGCTAGCTTATTCGCAGGAGTTTTGGTGGGATTCAGGAAATCAGAAAAGAGTCTCTGCGAGCCTTCAATAAATATTAGAAAAGGCTCAAGTATGATACGCATGTTGTAAAGATTCTTGGGAACCAACACTTCCACCATGGCGTTGAAATTCTCGTTCTGAATGTATGGAGAAGACGAGTCGATGAGTCCAGACTTCTTACCAGATGGATCCTCTAGGATGAAACCGGGAAACATATCCTGGAGAATAGTCTGAAGATCTTTAGTAGTTTTAGTAGACTTTTTATAGGAAACATCTTCGAATCTAAATGAATCCTTTTTGCTGAGAATCTCGTAAACTTTGCTCTTATTCTTAACTTTCAACACGTCGTTCGAATTCTCGACTAGGAGTACTGAGTCACCATGAATGTAGTTGACTACTAACGCCTGGAGCTCTTTCTTCAACATGTTCCATACACTGAGCAAGTTGTACGAACTGTTGTGTATGTCCGCAGGTGCCTTTCCGGCATTGGAAACTACGCTATTTAAGCTCCGACCAGACTCTAAGAGATTTACGACCTCGGAGACTACTTTGTGTCGCTGAAACACAGCCAATGCCTTACAGAAAATGAACCCAAACAAATCCTGGAGAACTACAACTGCTGAGTCACTGAAGCTGTTATTGCCTATCACATCCGCAATCGACGTCTGCTCGTAGTTCTGCAACTTGGCCAACTTTGCAAGTGCTATACCATTTCTCAGTTTTACGGTTTCAGTAGCTCTACTGATCAAACCGTGTAGCTCCAGCTGGTTGCTGTTGATCAAGATCTCAATCACCTGATGAAGTCGACTGAGCTTAGCAGCCGTGTGCAAGAGCATGTATATGTAGTGGAATGACTGGGCCGACGATGTCAGGGCCGCATCAAGCAAGATCGAGTAGTTGATCTCAGAGCCTCCTTCTGTATTACTATAATGAGCATGAACCGACGGCAACTGCTGACTTACAAATTTCTCAACGGGTTCAGAAAAAACCTCCACCACTTCCGAGATGTCGAGATTAGCCGAGTTATATACGTACTGCTCCAAGTTGTGCAGTTCTGTCACTAAAGCCTTGAACAGTGCAAGCTTTGGATTCGATGAGTTCACCAACGACATCCAGGAAGAGAAGTTGTTAATGCTGTCGGTATTACTGTTAGAGGAAGCTGCTGCCGAACCTCCTTTCTGGTAAATTTCGTTCTGCAATTCATCTACAATCATGTCAAACAAGTTGTTGGATTGGATCTCAAGATAACTCTGCATCGCTCCCATGGCCAGCAAACTCCACAAGTTGTACTTTTCTGCAACTTTGTACCCGTTAGATATGACATCATAAACCTCGTGGATCTTTTTGTCTTCCACCAACTGGTCAATCTTGTTTGGAATCGCTGTTACCTCTGATATGGCATCAAGCACTTCTATCATCTCTGAGTACCGGGCCGACGCTACACTCAAATCCGTCAAACTCTCGGAACGATCCTGTACGTCTTTAGCTGTCAGTTCCAACAACATTTTGATCTGTCCAGCATCCGAATGCGAGTCCTGAAGCGTAGAAAGAAGCAAATGATATGAACCGATAGAGTTGTTAAAAAGCTCGTGATGTTCGTTAACTACATGTCTTAATGCTCTCTCGGTTCCTTTCATAATGTGCTGAAACTCAGGGAACCTATGTGCTAAACCGACCGAAGTGTCGTCCAAAAGAGCAACGGCCACCTCTATCGGATTGGCATCATCTACAAGAAACTGGGGCCAGTCGTATTTGATCATATTGTGAACTTCTTTCAATTCAAAGATCGACTCGTCAATGGCACGTGAAGATTGTGCAGCGGCAGCGCTGGGCGGCATGTTGAGCGAAAGTCGATGGCTAACCATGCTGAATAGAAGATTTTTGCTGTAAAATGTAGAAAAGAGTGAAGCAATGCAGACAGCTGAAATATTTCAGGTGGATATTTCGATTTGGTGGCTATTCTATTAGTCACGTGATTTTGTCGAAACGAAGCTACCTTATGGTATAGAGAGGTTTCGGTAGCCCGAGCAGCATCTGGTAGAAGATACATGGACAACATATCTACATGAACTATTCGAGTCCTTTCAACACTATTCCAGCAAACTTTTTACAGATTCCTTGTTTGGCCGAACGCATAGCTTGGTGGTAAGAAGTGGAAATTGTACACTTGACAGAAAATTAGGGTCAAGTAGTCATAACTATGTATTAATTTTAGATAACAAGTTAATTTTTAAAAATTGATAATATATTTGAGACCCTGACATATTCAATCTTTAATTACCTAGAAAAGGTCCACATAATATCTTGAATCTTTAGTTGTTTTATGGTTGCAATCTTTATTATCATATCGAGTCGCACACGACACATATTCATATTTCATTATATTCATTTTCATTTCTTAACCACCATCAAAACTCTTTTCTTCACTTCAACATGACGAGGTCCATAGAGATCATAGATCTCTCGGATATGCCTGATGATTCTGTGGATGTTATTGAAATGTACGTTTTTTCTTTCTTCTGACAAAGATATAAAACCTATTTAGATCCTTATTCTAATTTTCAGAACTATTTCAGATCATATACTAACACCAACAGCCTAGACTCGGAGTCTGACATCTCTAAAATTTCGCAACGGAAGTGTCTCTTTGATATAGATATACGAAGTCCGAAGTCGACTCAGCCATTGCCTGAAAAAGTTGAAGACGCGTCTTCTATTGCAATTCTGAAGAGAACCCCATTATCCACGCGAAACCGAAGAATTATACTTCTGTCATCTCCTCCTTCAACAGGTCAACTTTTTGTTACTGAGGAAGACACGATTGAAGAGTCCTCTTTTTCTTTTCTGCAGCAAAATAGAGAACAGAGACAGGATAAACATTTCAGTAAGGAACCTAATACTTCTATCTTGGATGTGGTTCATTGGCTCTCTGATAGCAGTATGATCGGCGAGTCTGACCCCAAAGACGCTTCTCCTAGTGCGAGGAAAACGTTTCAGAAACCTAATGCGAATATTCTTCCGCAATTTGTAGAAGATGAGGATGAAAATGAGGCTGTTTCATCTTATCATAGATGTCAGAACTTGAACTTCGCACTTTCAAGCAGTCAGGAGATTTCTATAAGAAGAGATATCGATTCTCGAAATAACAAAACAACAAGTGAAACGGCGATAAGTTCCAAATCAGATGATGCAGTAATTTCACCTTCAAGATCCAAAACAAACGCAACCGTAGATTCAAATTCATTGCAACTGAAGAATGCATCTGTAAATTCAACTGATAGTTACAACTTGGAATCTAGAGCTAAAAATCCTGAAGGCTCGCCTTCAAAAGCAAAGTCACGCAAAAAGAATGTTAAGGGTCCTGTCGTTCTGAAGGAGATGAAAGATGCCAATAGAGTCACCAGGAGTAAAGAAGAGTTGCTCTCCGAAATGGTGATAATGATGACTCCCTGTGTGAAGTCAATGTTTAAACAAGATTATCTAGAAATACAATTTGAGAAGCCTCATATTTCTGACTTCATGAGTGATCTTCCGATGATTTGTTGGAACAGAAAAGTCAAAGCGTTGTACAATCCCGAGTCCGATTTGTTCGTGCCTTGTGAAGAAACAGAGATTCAAGAGAAGAATATCGTACTCTACTATGAGGCAGAAGTGTTTTTTGAGAAGGTTCACGATAGAACCATCAAATACCAAGTCAACCGAGCATTATCTCTTAGGAAACAAGACAACGACGCTATCGCGTACAAAATTACCATCATGGTAGAAGGGTATGATGTTTTCATCAATAAGCTCAAGCGTTTGGAACAGAACAACTATAAGAACAAAGTTCTAGATCGACTAAACGAGTCCGACTCTTTGCTTCTGTCGCAAAATCAGCCAAAGAGACGCAAAAACGCAACTTCACTAATGATAGATATCACAGCTAAAGACGCTGAATTGCTCATGAATTCTGTTCAGATCGAATTAGAAGTTAATATCTTCACTGTGAGAAATAGCAGTGAAGCCATAGATTGGCTACTTTCATATACCTATGCCATCAGTTTGTCACTCTACGACAAGTTTGAGAGAAACAGCTCGTTGGCCAACATTGGCGTAGTTCGCTCTGGATCAGATTCCAAATCTACCTTTATTGGCGGAGTGAGACAGTTCAAATTGCTTACTGAAGCCAAGGCCGAAAGACTATATAGTTATTATTCATCTCTTCAATCTCTTTATCAGGTATTTACAAAAAATGGCGCTCTTGAACGGGATGGCAATGGAAAGAATCTAATTCCTCCTTCTGCAGAAAGTGCCATGTCGAGGTTTTTCATATCAGAAGATCCTCATGAAGCTATTAATGAATAATGACATAATGATATACGCCGTAAAGATTTAATGAATCTTAGTTAGTCAAACTTACAAATAATATACACCAGTCTTACAGATCTAATATGCTTGATCTAATTATTAATTATCATTATGGAATATATATTCTATCTTCAATTACAACTAATGCACACACAAATTAGAGTCACGATACGATCTTTTTGGCAGAAACTAAATCTTCCTCAGTCAACCTGTCTGACATCGGTTCGATCTGCTCCAAACCTTGAGCTAACTGGGCAATTTCTGTGGATGTAAACTGGTAATTATAGTGGGCGAGTTCAGAGACGATATTAAGAGCCTTTTCGATACAACCTATATGGCCATCTTTGACCAAAATGGATACCAAGTACTCAATCAATTTAGCATTGTGGATGTTCTCCTGTTTGTTTTCGTCAAGACCAGTGGACAAAATCGACGATACAGCTGACAACTGTCTCAACTGAATCTTGTGGTCATTTTCTTTGGAGAGGCTGATGATTTTCCAGCCGTTGTTCTCTACAAAGTTGGCATATGCTGGTTTGAAGTTTCTGATGGCTGAAGAAAGAGCATATAACGACTTAAGAAGTAATTCTTGAGGTGTCTTTTCGTCAGAAGCGATTTGGACCAACTTTTCTGGTCCGATTGTCTTGTTGAAGTCTTCCTGCGCTTTTGGATTGTTTTGAACAGCAGTTCCGATCACTGAAGCAGCATATATCCTGAGCGAAGATGGAATTTCATCATCCAACTGGTTAACTATGGCTGGCCACAACTTCATATTTTCGATATTATTGGCGTTATCCAAATTTTCTATGAGCATCTCGAAGTTGTCGAAAGCAATTTCCCTATCTTCCAACGTGGCTTCCGGGTTTTGTATTACTACTATGGCTTGTTTCATAAGTGTAGGTTCATCTGGACCTCCGAAAAGTTGCTCAAGCATCTTGGGATCGGGTTGTCCGAGCTTCTGAATGGCATCCTTGTCACCTGACTGCTGGGCTATCGACCACTGGAGAAGTTTGTCCATTGTGAAGAACAGATATGACGAAAGTTATGGAGGACAAGAGAATTATTTGGTGGTTTGCAGTTGAATCTCTTATAAATCGGTACAGCCATACTCAAGAATCATCCTGTACATTCTGGAAGATTCTTTGGAGAAGAGATACTGCACGAGGACAAAAGGACGATTTGGGTGCAAATAGTTTGTGAGCTGTGAAAAGATAATAGGTGAGTAGCCTTAGTTGTATAGAGTTGAGATATATGAGCATGTGGTGAAATGGTGATTTCGTGTATGGAGATTGTTTCGGTATAATTTAAAGGTTTTGATTACATAAGTGCTGATATTAGGAAGTGTTCTTTTATCAATATGAAACCGTTAGTGGACATAATTTCAAGATACCAAAACTTTATCACCAACTATCGTTTCCTAACCGAATTGTTTCCCCTCTATTGTTTGCTTTGAGCTGTTCTCATCTCTCCTCCATCGTGTTGGTCCAGCTTATTGGTCCATGTATCATCTGTCAAATGGCAAAGATATCACGTGCGGCTCCATTGGTCCGTCCCTAGGGATCCCGGAATAAACTAATTGATGAAGTAGCTCCTGTAACTGAAAGATTATATAGAAGCTACAATAGTAATTCTACGCTTGTATGCTCCTTGACTCTTTTGTGGTATCTGGTGATTACTGTCTGAATCTGGTAATGGTCTTGACTCACCTGATTCTTCCATTGTGCCCTGACCTCATCGTACCGGATGGCCGACTCCCGTCGGAAGCTCCTGACACTGCGGTCGACACACGCTTGGAGTCGGAGCTGGCGAAGATTTCTCGGTAATTCTGGTTTTTAAACAGCGAGTCAACGAGAGATGGAGCAAGAGCCACCTGTGCCAATTTCACCAATTGTCATAGTACGGTTATATACAACGAGTAAGACTCTACACGTGTGTGGTCAGACCATATATGGATGTTTAGCTACTCAGTTGGAGCTGTAGCGTGTTCAATTGCAAAATGTATACTAGGCTCTGCTCTTTGGCTCGTTTGTCTCGCTAGGAATTCCTCACTAATAATCCTCGCCAAACTCAACAATCGTCAGTATCTCGGTAACAATCTATGGAAATGTTCAGTAATCCTCGCCAAAAATTGTAATTGTGCACCAAGAAACGAAACCATTCCACTAACTATTTTTCACGAACTTCAACTAAAATTCAGAAATTTTCTACATAACCACTGTATACTCCGATGTACCTGTCTAGAATTCCATGATAACCAGTATATCGACCAAATGGATTTGCATGCTCTCGCAACACTATTTCTGCCATTACGTGGTGCACTAATTTCGGTCAAATCTGGTGAGCAGGGCTCGACCAATTTTACCCAACCAGCACCTAAGCCGGAAAATATATGGAATGAAAAATATATAAGTGCACCGATTTCTACACTACCATATCGATAGAAGTTACACTTTTCTTCTTTCTTCTTTCTTCTTTTCTAATCTCTACAACGTTTGTACGTAGTTTGTTTCTTCATCGAACTCAAACTTCTCCTCATTCACATCGCTATCTCTACATAATGTCGTTATCCAACAAATTGTCCGTTAAGGACCTTGACGTCTCCGGCAAGAGAGTCTTCATCAGAGTCGACTTCAATGTCCCATTGGACGGCAAGACCATCACCAACAACCAACGTATTGTTGCCGCTTTGCCAACCATCAAGTATGTCTTGGAACAAAAGCCAAAGGCCGTCATCTTGGCATCCCACTTGGGAAGACCTAACGGTGAAAGAGTTGACAAGTACTCCTTAGCCCCTGTAGCCGACGAATTGGAAAAGTTGTTGGGCGAAAGAGTCGTCTTCTTGAGCGACTGTGTTGGTTCCGACGTCGAATCGGCCGTCAACGGTGCTGCCAATGGCCAGATCTTCTTGTTGGAAAACTTAAGATACCATATTGAAGAAGAAGGTTCTCAGAAGAAGGACGGTGAGAAGATCAAGGCTTCCAAGGAAGATGTGCAAAAGTTCAGAGACCAATTGACTTCCTTGGCCGATGTCTACATTAACGATGCCTTTGGAACAGCTCACAGAGCTCATTCATCAATGGTTGGCTTCAACTTGCCTCAGAGAGCTGCTGGTTTCTTGATGGCCAAGGAATTGGAATACTTTGCCAAAGCATTGGAAAACCCTGTCAGACCTTTCCTTGCCATCTTGGGAGGTGCAAAGGTCTCCGACAAGATTCAATTGATTGACAACTTGTTGGACAAGGTAGACTTGTTAATTGTTGGTGGTGGTATGGCTTTCACCTTCAAGAAAGTGTTGGACAACATGCCTATTGGTGACTCTTTGTTTGACGAGGCTGGTTCCAAGAACGTCGAGGCTTTGGTTGCTAAAGCAAAGAAGAACGGTGTTGAGATCGTCTTGCCAGTTGACTTCGTCACTGGTGACAAGTTCGACAAGGATGCCCAGGTCTCTACTGCCACTCAGGAACAAGGTATTCCAGACTCGTGGATGGGCTTGGATGCTGGTCCAAAGTCGAGAGAATTGTTCTCTGCTACTGTTGCCAAGGCTAAGACCATCGTCTGGAACGGTCCACCAGGTGTATTTGAATTCGAAAAGTTTGCTGCTGGTACCAAGTCGTTGTTGGACGACGTTGTCAAGTCTGCTGAAGCTGGCAACACTGTTATTATCGGTGGTGGTGACACTGCCACTGTAGCCAAGAAGTACGGTGTCGTTGACAAGTTGTCCCATGTTTCTACTGGTGGTGGAGCTTCTTTGGAATTGTTGGAAGGTAAGGAATTGCCAGGTGTTGTTGCCATTTCCGACAAGCAATAGTTGACTTTAATTATAAGAACATAATTGTGATTAAGACAATGTAGAAGAATGTGATGTAATGTAGATGTTCATGACTTATAGATAACCTATGCTATACTACAATTGTACAAGTCTACTACTAAATATCACTAACGAAATAAGCGTATAGTTTCTAAGACATATATAGACTTCTATAACTTGGATTCTCCACTGATAATCGTAGCCCACGCCTCCTCCGTTAACTCCTCGTAATTGTCGCCATTTAACCAGTAAATGAGCTCCTTGCCAGATTCACCCTTGGGCAACTTTTGGTTCTTGAATTGGTTCTTAGGAACCTTGTGGTTGTGAGAAGCTTCTATTACGCTGATCTTGATGAACTGTGGAATGGCGTACTTGGGCAACGTGTGGATCACATGCTTGTAGATTTTGTTCAAAGCTTCGACGTGTTTGGATTCGTCTGCAAACTCGTCAAGAGGCTCCAATACGGCAAAACAAGCTCTACCTTCGTGGTTAGGGACCCTAACGCCGACGACAACACTCTGTTTGATGGTCTGTGATCCCATCAACTCGTTTTCAACCTCAGTCGCAGAGACATTTTCGGACTTCCAACGGAAGGTGTCTCCCAAACGGTCTACGAAGTACAACATGCTGTCCTCGTCCCATTTCAACAAGTCTCCACTTCTGAACCAAGCGTCGCCCTTCTTGAATACGTCTCGGAGAATCTTCTTGGATGTGGCACCTTTATTACCATAGTAGCCTTGGAACGAAGCCTTGGTGTCCTGCGGGTTCTGGATCTTCATCAACAACTCACCCGGTTGATTGATCCCGACCACTTCGCAGAATCCAGTTTTGGGGTTTCTGTAGACCTCCTCTTCGTCATCAGGTTCCATTTTGATCAACGTCTGTTGGGTGCTCAAGACCGCACTGGCAAAAGCTCCAAATTTACGGCAGGCGCCTACACCATACTCACCGTATTGCATGTTGGTAGTAGCAATGGGCGACTCGGTGGAAGCGTAGAACTCTCCGACAGCTTCCACGTGGAATCGTTTCTTGAACTCCTGCCAAATGTCACGACGCAACCCGTTACCGTAAGCAACTCTAACATTATGTTTATCCTGGTCAGGATGTGGTTTGGCATGCAACAAATAACGACACACTTCACCCACGTACTGGATGTGTGTGGCTCCGACCAAACGAGCCTGAGTCCAGAACGATGTCGCCGAAAACTTCTGGGAGATGGAAACCGTACCCCCAACCAAAAGTGTGGGACAGACTCCCAACATCGCAGCAGTCGAGTGGTATAATGGCATCGCCGTTAAGACGTTGGACAGATCTTTAATCTTGACAATGTGTCCAAACATCACACCAGCCATAAACGCCTTTCTCCAAGACATGATCCCGGCCTTGGGCAAACCGGTAGTACCGGAAGTGTAGATCAATGCACAACAGTCGTAGTCCTGGTGCTGTGGGTTTCTTGTGTTATCAGGAGCTCTGTACTTGGGTGTGGAAGCGTCTGTCAAAACCTTCAACAACTCGGGCTCGTTCATGTAGTGCAACTTGCAAGATGGTACTTCTTGTTTGATGAGATCCTCGGTATCTCTAATGGGTCCGGCACAGTCGGGATCAATGAATACCTGCGAGACATTGGCGATCTTCAAACAGTGCACCAACGGCTTGTCCTTCGTATTGAAGTTCAAGAACGCAGGAGTTGCACCGATGTTCCACAAGGCAAACCAGAGAAAGATGAACAAAGGCTTGTTCATACAGTCAACCCCAATGGTGTCTTGTGCGGTCACCCCATAGTCGTACTTCAAGATGTGGGAAAATTTCAAGATGATGCTGTACAACTCCTTGTAGGTGTAAGTTTCTATGGAGAATTGGTCGTCGTAGATCTTGAAGCCTTCCGAGTCAAGTCTGATAGGCGGAGGGTTAGCACTGGGCCTGGGAAAGGCGATGGCCGTGTTGTTGGGCTTGGACAAGGCCGTTTTCTCGAACTTGTACCAGTAACTGGCCTTTCCATGCTTGGCATGGTACAAGTAGGGAAGATTGGCGATGATCTTGGCCAAAAGGGAAACGTCTTCGTGCAAGTGGTACTTGGCCTCCAACAACAGAGTGCCCAAAATACCGGCAGCAACCAACTCAAGTCCGGACATGGTCTACGTGATTCTTGAAAAGTTGAAGCTGAAAAATCTGAAAATGAAAACGTCAAAAATCTGAAAAAAAATTATTCACAGAGCTTATCGGAGTCAATACAAGATGTCTGCGATATCGGCAATTACAGCTGAAAACGTATAAGTGCTTGGCGAATAGGACAGTTGGCAATATAGGCAGCTTGGACAGCGACAAATATCTCGGTTTTCATACCAT
The DNA here is from genome assembly GCA_030564745.1 of Scheffersomyces segobiensis. NCBI lineage: Eukaryota > Fungi > Ascomycota > Pichiomycetes > Serinales > Debaryomycetaceae > Scheffersomyces > Scheffersomyces segobiensis. Next base: position 387,556 of record JAKTZB010000012.1, on the reverse strand, counting down.
GGCGGCCATTATATTTATATATGACTCTGTGAAAGAGTTCCAACAGTCTCCGCAATAGAAATATCACAGCTACAAATTCTGTTTTAGGAAATAAATTTTTCATGTGTTTTTTATCGCGGTTTCTCTATCAGAGGGGCATCGAACATGTTGCGATCTTCAATCGTAGCACCATATTCCATTGTCTCTCCACTACTATCCTACTATGTATATACCAGTTGTATCCAACCTATATTCTGCCGTCCTGTGCTTGTATATGCTTCCAATCATAGCTATTCTGTACTAAATGTTTGATAGACTCAGATCGTACTATCGATGCCCTGAAAAAAAAGTTGCTCGGTTCATTTCAGTTTCTGATCACATGGTCTGTGAGAAAGCACCATGCCCAAATACGTCACAACCCACGGAAGATGTTTCAAAAGAACAAAGGGAGCCGGGGTAAATTAACAAAAGTAATCCACTCATCTTGTAGGAGTATGTCTTGCATTAGTTGCTTTTGATTTAGTTCGTGCTCATTGTTCCATTTTCCTACTGTTGGGTCTTCAATCTCATGTTAAAAGAGCACTCTACCATTACCTAATAGATTACTATAGTTATTGCTCTGCAATACTCTGCTGTAGTTTATTATTCTATTTCTATTGTAGATTACTCTAGCCACCATAGAGGTCTATATTGTTACTTCCTCGCAATTTGCTTCGTAGCTTGCTTCCAGATGGCTTCCTCGTTTCTTCTTGTATTCTATGCTACTTGGAAATGACAGTGTTTTCTTAATAGAGACTTGTTCATGGATTTCGTAGTCTCACAACTCTCAGGCAAGCTTGCGGCGCATACTCGAATGCCGCTGGGTTCCATATATGAGCCCACTAAGAAGACCGTAGCTCAACCCTCCAGGCGTAATTGGTTTCTGAAGTGCTGTGGCATACATGTTGATTCCCAGCAGTTGTTGCGGAGAATTGGCTGTAATTATACCATTAGCATTTGCATTAGCGACAACACCAGCAGAAGGAACATAGAGCTTGCCTCCTTCTACTTGTCGTTCCCACAGCTCGACTAGGTTGTGGTCGCCTTTTTCTAGCAAGAAATGGAGAATTCGATGTGAGTACTTGTGCAAACGGTGGTTGTGTTTGTGCCAGAGTCCGTGTTGAACCAACGCCTTGAGATCAGTGTTGTCTTCCAGCAAGTACTCGGCCATACAACATTGGCTGTGTTTCTGAAGAAGAACATGAAGGAGATCGTAGAATAGTACCTTGGTGTTGTGCAATTGGGCCACATCTACAGCCTGGGCTATCATGGGGATGAATTGCATATAATCGTTGCAAAACGACTTGACGGCTTCTCTCAAGAGTAAGTGGATACGGAACTCTCCTTCGTTAATGAAAGATGGTGTAGACGAGAGTGAAATCTCGGTGTAATTGGCAGCTAGTCCCAACTGGAGGTTGCAAAGATACCTGAATATGGTGTCTCGGCTTCGAACTACAGGCTCGACCAAGTTCCACTTTTGAAACTGGCGCCGAATTGCACTCGAGTCGTTGCTACGATAATTCCAGTGGGACCAGCAGTAGATCAACATCATTTCAAGTAGAAGTAGCTGTGAATGTGAGCGAACACTGTAGACAAGAACTTGAAACACCTGTCCAGTGTCTATAAGATGTTCGATCAAATCATTGAACGCTGGCAAGAAGTAATTGGGATTGCCCAAGATGGGATCAGAAACTCCTATAGATAACAACTGAAGAACAGCTATGCAGCCTGTACACTTGTTCTTGTCGCCAGATTCAGAGCCAAAATCTGAATCTATCTCAAAATCTGAGCCACCAATTTCGTTCATCTCAAGCTTTGTTCTAGCATCATTAACACTCTTGTTAGCATTCCAGGCAGTCTCAAACTCTGTTGCGGGAATCTCTGCTGAATACCTCAATATCTTTGACATCTTGATGGACCGACTCTTGAGTCTGTGAGTTAAGTATTTCGTCAGAATGTCGCTGTTGAGGCTGAGAAGATGGCTAATACTATAAGTGGTCTTATTGTTGGATTTGGATTTTATTCTCACTCTTGTAGGTGGAGGTGGTGGGGGTGGCAAAGGTTCTGGCACCGAATCTTGTTCTGACAATAGGTTCTCCGCCTTGCTGAGATCAGCAGACATGAAGTGTTTCAAGCCTGGAGATTCGATATCATCACGAAATATTTGGATTTTCTCGAGCTCAGTCACCTTTTCCAAAGAACTAGAAAGGGCCCGGTTACTAGATTCTGTTTCTACCACTGAGTAACGCTTTTTCAGCTGGACTCTGTTCTCTGTGAAATGTGTGAAACCCGATGCCAGCGAGTTCTCTGAAAGTCGATTTTGACTTTCTTCCGATTCCATGGGTAACTGTTTCAAATTGGAAGAAGGAGCATTGGATTCGGGTAATGCGGGTGTTGTCTGTATCTGATCATTAGGGTTATTCCAAATTTCGTCCTCGGCTTGCTGCGTGAAAGGGCTTGTTGCAGTATCCAATTTGCTCTTCATTGACAAGTAGTACTCTCTGACTCCAAAAGAAACGGCCCCCAACACCACGGTTGTGAATACCAAGAGAAGAAAAATGTAGATCATATTGGCTAGAAGATCCTGTTCATTATATTCTCTTCCTTGCTCCAATTGGTGCAAGAGAGGATCTTTGCCTAGATTGAAGGCTGTGGAACCAAAAGTTGAATCGGCTGATAGATCTAGAAAGTCTCTCTTTGTCCTAGTCATTTTTGTTGTGGGATATGAATGCTTTCTTGCACCTATTTCAACTTTTTTGCAATTAAATATAAGATAATGTATAATGAAGACAAGAAACGAATATAAAGTCTCACAATTTTCAAATGAAAACGAATAGATAGGGATTCCAATAAAAAACACCTCCCCTTTATAACCGAATCGTAAATCTATTCAAATATAAGCTGAATATGGATATTAGCAGAATATCGTCTGATGACAATTCGCTCTTTTACCGCTGGTTGGCTGCGAATAAAAGTATTATATGCCACCTTCATGTGCAGTCGATAAAGAGATCCATGCCGCATTAATGTTAGCATTTCAAATTTATACGATGAACTTGTAAAAATAATATGTGAATACTTCTATAAAGCTAGTGTACACCAGCTTTATCAGACTACACGACAAAATGATTGTGGACACTCATATATTCTATCTTTCTTCTACGTAGTTAAGAGTAGTTCAGATTTCTTACCTGTTATAGTTTAATATTTCAACTATATGCACTCCAACAATAAAAAATCATCCCATAGTGTCTAGTTTCAATTAGAAGAACGGTAACTCTATCTTCTACAGCTTCTTCTACTATATCAGATAAGAATAGAGACGGCCATGCTCTCCAAAACGAGATTCTTCTTCACCAAGAACTCATTTGTGTTAAAATCGCTCGCCCAGAGTCGAAGCTGTCGACTTTCCATAGCTTCTGGGGTTAATAGTGGAATTTCCAGACAGTTTAAGTTGAAAAATTTCAACTTCTGGCCCAACACAATGAAGAATCTGAGATTTTACTCAACAACTTCGATTTCAGCAGAAGGAGCTGCAAGTATTTCCGAATCTGCTTCCATTGTCACTGCTACAGCTGTCAAAAATGAAACGAAGAAGGTCCTCTCCAACAGAATTGTAGCTTACTGGTTAATGGGAACGTCAGGTTTGGTCTTTGGCATTGTAGTATTAGGAGGTTTGACCAGATTGACAGAGTCTGGATTATCGATCACAGAATGGAAGCCAGTAACCGGTGCAATTCCTCCTTTAAACGAAAAGGAATGGGAAGAGGAATTCGACAAATACAAGAATTCACCCGAGTTCAAGCAGTTGAACTCACATATCACTTTGGAAGAGTTCAAGTTTATCTTCAGTATGGAATGGGGCCATAGATTGATGGGAAGAGGCATAGGAATGTTTTTCATATTGCCTGCTCTTTTCTTCTGGAAAACTAAAAGATTCAGCCCTAACATCACTCGAAGAGTTATTTTCTTAACGGGCTTGTTAGGATTGCAAGGGGCTATTGGTTGGTGGATGGTCAAGTCTGGTTTGGATGAAGAACAGCTTGCTGCCAGGAAATCTAAGCCTACCGTATCTCAGTATCGTTTGACTACTCATTTGGGTGCTGCTTTCTTAATGTATTTGGGTGTTTTATGGACAGCTTTTGAAATCTTGAACGAGAACAAGTTGGTAAAACAGGCTCAAAATGCTCCCGAGCTTGCTAAGGATGTGATGGCCAAATTGACCAACCCTGCCTTGAGACCTGTGCGTTTCCTCGCTGCTGGCTTGTTGGCTTTGGCCTTTGCCACAGCCATGTCTGGAGGTATGGTTGCTGGTTTGGATGCGGGTTTAATCTACAACACCTTCCCTCATATGGGTGATGACTACATTCCTAGTGCGAGCGAGTTGATGGATCCTGTCTATGCCAGAAACGAGGACAAGTCAGACATGGTGTGGAGAAACCTCTTAGAAAACCCTACCACCGTTCAATTAGTCCATCGTATCTTTGCTACCACCACTTTCTTTGCGATATTAGCTGCCCATCTGTATGTTAACAGGAGAAAAGGTTTCATTCCAAAGCCAGTTGCCAGACTGATGCATGGAGTCATGGGTGCTGTCACCCTACAAGTTGCTCTCGGTATCACCACATTGATTTACTTGGTTCCCATCTCACTTGGAGCTGCTCATCAGGCGGGAGCTTTGGTTCTTCTCACTGCCTGTCTCGCTTTCTCAGCCAAGTTAAAGAAACCTAGACCGGAAGTCGTCTCCTACATAAACACCATGATGAAGAGCCAGTTGTTGAAAGTCAAAGTATAACAACTACAGTTTTAAAGTACAACGTCTTAACTCTTGTATATATTAACGAAGTCTGTAAATAGTTACGCAAAGTATGCAATATTAATTATGATTAGTTCTACCAGATCCGTTTGCTGGACATCTTGTAGCGCATAACATTATGAAGCGTATCATTTTCGCCGACTTGATCTTTTTTGGGACTGAGCAGATGTTTTTCATTTCTCTTCTCTTCCACAGTCGGGGGAACATCTTCCCCGTAATCGTAGAGAAATGACCGCGTCTTGGGGTTGATAGATGAAACTTCGCTATTTGGATTTCCTGGCAAATACGAAATCAAGTTTATGGCAGACATAGGAGAGTCAATCTCGGGCGTATTATTGCCAGATATTGGTTTGGATTCTATAATAGAATTCTCAGATGTTTTAATGGGAGTGTCCAAAGGAGTCGACAGAATTAGGATGTCCTTCTTCAAGTGAACCGGGCCAAGTCTTGACAGTGCTTCTGGAGTCAACACCATAGCTTCATCTGCGTGCTGTTTCTCAGTTGCCTTTCTTTTTAGTTCTTCTTGAAATGCGATATGTTCTGCTTTCGTCGAGCTTGCCATTTTAAGAATCACCAAACCAAGAATCAATCTGATTAAAATCAATGTCAAGAAGGTCACCATGATCAATGCCCCTGAAGCCAAAATAGAGTAAGTATACGATGTCAATATTGGAAACACAAATACGCGTTTGAGATCAGACATCGTCATTCTCAACGAACAAACTACTGATGCTAACAAAGGCAACCCAATACGTCTTGTCAATACGATGTAGTCTGTCAAATCATTAGCTTCGAGCTGGTTATTGGGTCCAAGCTTGAATACCTGCAAGAAATCGAGACTCAATACATATACAAAGTTACGATACACCCTGGGTCTGACCTTGTTGAACTTGGAAATGTAGCAATGCTTGAGCCAGTCTACCAAGATTTCACTACCTATGACTACAATACCAGGGCCAAAGATGGCTCCAAACCAAGTATTCCAGCTCTTCCAGCTGTTGGGGATGAGCCCGATATGATTACTATTCAACTGTAGCAAATTTCGGAGAGCAATGATGCCGAGCATAAAGAGAAGCTGGAATCTTTCTGTCAAATCTGCCATGGCGATCTGGAAAAGGCCCTCTCTGTCAGATTTTTTGAAAACAGAACTTTTCAATTCTGAGAACTGATTCGATAGTAATAAAGTCATCAATGCATTAGAGTAGGAATTGGCCGCTACGTTAAGTGACACAGTCTGTGAGATAAGGATGTATGCATGCAATGACAAGTAGATGATGGAAACCATATAGAAGACTCCGAACTTCGGTATCAGGCTTCCTTTGCTATCTATAGGTATATTGTACAATATGTTCAAGATATCCTGGCCAAGAGACGAGCAGAGTTTTTCAGCCACCTCAAGAACACCAAACATCACATAGAGCTTGATGTGAGTCTCGCCTCTGACTTCGTGATACATACGGGAGATATCGATGCTTTTTGACGATAGCACAACGATAGAAAAAAATGCAATGGTAAGGGTAATGATATCCTTTTTGACGATGCGGAAACGACGAGATAGAATTGATTTGACACCTTCCAGGAGCTTCCGATTGACAAAATAATAACGATACAAATCTACAACCGTCGCATAAGCAACTACAAGAATCTTGAGCGGAGCCAAGGTGAACAACGTCAAAAATGAATTGACGCATACAAGCAAACCAAACATCATGAACCGTTCCAAATAAAGTGGAATTTTCATCATATTGACCAATTCTTCGTACGAGTGGTCGATTTCAGTATTTCCAGGCTCGTCTTCCGAGGAATCATCGTGATTTATATTGAGCTCTATACAGAGCAACTTGTAAAGTGAAAAACGATTCCTGTTAGTATTAGTAGAAGTATCTGATCTACTATTAGATCTGACCGGTCGTATTTCGTTGGTGCTATTAAAGAAATTGAAGATTGTGGAAGTTCCGGACAGAGACGGAAATGAATGCTTGGATACTTTGGATCCAGAACGAGATCTCGGAGTTGTAATAGAGGATTCCAGATGTCTTTGAGAGCCCGAAGTTGACGACTTCAGATTCGGCCTAGACGTGGTGCCATTTTTGTGCCTGGCCATAGTAGAGAGTAGACGGTGGACGAGAATTTGACAATAATCGTGGAATCTTAAGAATTGACGAAGACATCAAGTTTGTTTAAGGCAGACGGTATTGATTTGATACCGCACGTGACCATAACATGTGACGATTCTTGATAGAAAATGGGAATACATACAGTCCTAGATTTTAGATCTAGTCGAGAGATATTACTTGGATATGAATCTTTCTCTATGAACGCAATGAAGTATTGATATCATATATGAAAAATGCTTTGTTTTCATTGGGCTACTGATATCGCTTTTATAAGTCAAATACTACTGTTTGTGTTTCTATGGATAAAGCCAGCTTATCTATCTTCAGTATACAGTTTTTGAATGATCCTGTATATATCCTGTTCAATTCCTTTAGTTTGTTTTTGCTACTCTGACGTCATACATAGACAGACGGAAATTAAACCAGTATGATATATACTTCCCAGAGTATATTTTATTCTACGATACAAACTCTTGGTTAACACTATGAGACATGACACTAGGATGTATGCTACTACTGACAGGCAATATACCACATGTGTACCAGACTGTAGATTAACCAATGATGTAGCAATATAAAATATTCCAAGTAGAAACTGAAAGTGTCACTTGCATATAAAATAATCACGTGATACAAAACACGCGCTTCATGAAGTCTGTTGGGGTCTTCCCTCAGCGATTTCTCCAACACCCAATCATCAAAGAGAGTAGTATAACTCTCGATTTTTGGTCAAAGTTCCCAGAAATACATCAAATACAAGCTTAGAACTGTTCAAACACGATTGCCAACTTTTTCCATTTTTTCCCAAATTTTCCGCAAAGCAGCCATGGAATTCCTCTCTCTCGACGATTTTATCGTTGCCTTGCAACCGTTTGCCAACAAAGATCTCCTTACCCCACCGGAATCTTCACGGCTACAGCTTGTCATCACAGAGCTATTAGTAGACCATTTTGTGGACTTACGATTGCTCAAGTTTCTTCTGCGTTTTCTCACTCAGCAAGCCTACGATGAGATTATGGAAGAACGCAATATAGAGCATCTCTGTGGATACATACTATGTGACAAGCTGCCTCGCCAGCTGGTGAGACGACTTCTGACCAACTCCAATGGCACCGTGCCAGCGCTGTTGAAAGATCCAGGAGCTCTGACCAAGTTTCAGATCTATAACCGCAAGCCCCTGATGGTATTACCTAATACGTATTTGTCGCAGTACTGTTGCAAGGATCATTACAGAGCTCTGATTTTCTACCGGAACCAACTTTCAAACGAGGCCCTATTTTCTAGAAAGGATATTTTGATAGAGCCGCCATTCCCTCAAACAGGAGCTGGCTATTCTTTCTGGTACGAAAACAGCATTACTTGCTTGGAAGAAGTCATTGCCAAACACAAAGAGCTCAAGGAGCACGGAAAGTCGCTTTCCGATGTCATAGCTATGATGAACGGATTGTCTATAGGCGACAACCAGATGACGCCAGAGACCAGTCAGTTGATCAAACTTATCGAAGACTTCGAAATTGTAGAAAATGATCCCAAACCCCCACATGAAGACCCTTCAGAGCTGTATGACGAGCTCGACCGCGATCAACTATCCAACTCTGTAGAAGGCTATATTACAAACAACAAGAGTTTCGGAGGGTATGTTGTATAGAAATCATGTCTTAATTACTACTATATGATTCCACAAATGGGGTATCACCACTACTTGGTCAACTGTCACTATTTAGTTATCCCTGATCGGTTGTTACTAGTCCATTGTCACTAGTCAGTTATCACTACTGCATTGCATCATACTAGTCAATTGTCACTGTACTTTACCATAGACTCCTTGCATACACATCTACATATTACGAATTAACGAAATACTTCTATTAAAAATCAAAATGGTCGTAGAACACATCACCCCATTTGAAGCGGGGCAACCCTGCTTCATCTAGATAGTCTCCCAATGCCTTGCCCATTCCTACTCCTTCTATAATAGGTATGCCTCTATAAGTCTTTCCCGTCTCCGAATGGTTAGCAAGTCTCTTGTCGTATGTCTTCCCTATCTTGTCTCCCAAATTGACGATATCTGAATGTTTATGGATCTGTTTTTCGTTTAATTTAGCTACCAATTCACTATAGGAAACAGACAACTTATCGAAACGTGTGAACATCTGTTGCTGCTTCCTCTCTTTCTCTTTATATAACTCTGAGTTAGGACTTCGTAAGTTATTATACTTCTTCCTTATTCCGTCTGCGTTAGTAGCTATCTCACTGGATGTGATATCTAAGGCTGTAGTCCATTCCTTAATATATGTCTTTAAAGGAGTCTTATCTGTTCTATTCATTAAATATTCCCACAAGGCTTCACTTTCAGCCAATCGCTGGTAGTGGTGCCGAGGATAGATGCATTCGTCTGGACCAAATCCACCACTACCCTTAATACTGTAACTGCCGTCAGAAAGTAGATTCTCATCTTTCATTTTTCCAGGAGAAGACTCCCATACATTTTGTAATCTGGCTGAGAACAACAGCCTTTTGAAGTCTACAGCTACTTTCTCAAGCTGGGGAATTGTTGGATAAGGCAACTGTAAAAACGGCAATGTTGTGAACGCAGCACTGGTAGTCCTTATCTGGACTTTACTTGGTCCTTTTTCATTAATTATGTGCGAAATATTCTCGAGAAAGTGCTTCTTATTGATATCAAACTCCAAAGAGGGAATCACTACTGCTTTGATATACTCCATGTCATAGGCCGCTTCTATAGCCGCATCCGATGTAGATCCTTTGGGAACATAATGAAGATTGCTCATAGAGTCTGCACTAATGCCATTAGTCTCAGACGTACATGGTAAAAGTTGTGGAATAGGAATATCTCCGGAAGCCTGTTTCAGCATCAAGAACCTACGAAGTAGATGGTTGGAATGGATACTGCTTCTTTTCCGCTCGTTATCAATAACAGATCGCTTCTGTCTATTGCCAAGTCTGTGATATATCTTGAGAGGATCTATAGGTTTGTTTTGTTGTGGTCTGTGCTTAGCTTTCTTTTTATTGACTTCTCTTTCTCGATGAATCTTCCTGTCAATTTCCTCTCTTCGGCGAAGATAGTCTGCTCTCCACTTCTGTTTCTTGAAGTGACTCAGTCGGTATTCAGCTACAAATTTTAACAAATCAATTACACTCTTTTTCTGAGCCAATTTGTCTAAAAGCTGATCTAGCTGTATACCCATTGCAAGCTGTTGAACAAATCTGGAATCAGCTACCTGCTGTGAAGCCAACTTGAAGGGCTCTTGTTTCTGTTTTTGAAATTCATTCCGGATTGAATAGAGCAATTCGAATCGAAGATTCGAAAAGTATTTCTTTTGGTCTAATCTGATCTTTTCTAGCTCGTTGGCAATATCCTTAGGCTCTTCAATAAGCTCAGAATCTTGCAAGATGTCTGTATTGTTCAATTTGACGATATTTCGTACAAGCGATCTGTAAAGCGATAGCAGCGCCGTCTGGTGCAGACTCTTGAATCGAAACAGCCCTACAATCATATGGCAATCATTTGTAAGCTTAGATAAAGAAGGACTATTAAATGATTATTGTGAAAACAAAATAATTTTTCACATATTCTAAGGTTTCAAATATTCGGAATATATTTGTGCATATAGAAATGAAGAATAATACATGCGAATTACTTAAATTTCTAGATTTTCATTATTTAAAGATTGTTCATTCTATCTTTTCTTCTATTCTCCACATTATCTATTCAGAAAACATCTCAGGGGTTATTTGAAACAATTGACCAAGAGCATTATCAGCTGAATTACAATTTTGAAGAAGGAAATTCGCAAGCTGAAGGTTTACGAATCTCAATATACGCGTTTTGTTACTTCATCTTACATAGATAGTTTACGATGGTATGTTCCGATTCCAACGCGATAACTTTAAAAAGTTTACTAACAATTACAGCCTCCTAAATCCAAGAAAATTTCTAGCATATCCATTATCAAGTTCAAAAGGGGAAAGTACACTTATGTGATTCCATTTGAATTCGAGGCAAAAAATACGAAGACACTTGAGAAGATCAAGAAACTGCTTATTGAAGCGATTGTAGCCTCAGGAGGCCTCACGTTGATCGAGGAGGATCCTTTACCTGAAGACGCGAATGACTTGGATGAAGACAACATCCTCGTTCCAAAATCAGAATATATACAAGATATGGAGGATATCGACGATCCCAACATTATTTCCGAATTGACTCCAGTAGATATACGATTGGCTGTGCCCAAGGACAAGACCAATCCTTATGGAAATGAATGGATAGAATTGGATGATAACAACTTAGCCAACATAGACTTCATCGATTACGATATTTTGGCGTTTGCCTATGGCACTGAAGAGACATTCGAGGTGATAGAGGCTGCGTACGAAGAGTAGATTGATGAATAGACTAGATACTTTACATATTAATACAAATAGACCTGGATTCTATACCGACATTAAACCGAACATAACGCGAAATAGTCAACATCAGTTCAAATGCTGAAGTAGAAATGGCGAATAATCTTGAAATGAAGAAATGGTTAATGTAGAATGCCAACGGAAAAACGAAGAAATATTGAAATGTTGACTTTAGAATGTTGACAGAGAAATACAAATGAATATTTCAATCTATAAATGTTCATTTTTCATTTCCTCATACATTTCCTATCTTTCCTTTCTCTCTTGCATTCATAAATCTACATTTTTCTGCCTGAGACCCCAGCAACCTTCTTGATGCCAGCTGACAGTACTCGTGAGCTTCCATGAAAGCCGTCATTCTTGGACTGGATCATGCCTGAGCTGACTCTGGAGCTGGATCTAGACTTGGGCATCTTGATGGAATGATGACCGGGTGATTGCTGAGGAGAAGATGACAAAGTTGTGCTTACAGTTCTGGTAGTGGTTGTAGTAGTTGTTTTGGTTAACAGCACTGGCTGAGTAGTGCTGTTCGTAGAAATAGACCTCAAAACTTTCCATTCGCGGGAATGGTCCCTACGAGGAGAACTATTGACCACAACGCCTTCGTCTGTATTGAGCTCCGCATCGATATCATAATTGGAGTCTTTTCTACTGGTACTTACGTCCTGCATTGCTTCTAAGTTTTCTTCATCTGAGTTGTTGATCAACTCCACTACACTGGAGTTGGCATCTTCCTTGTACTTTCTAGGCTGTCCCGGTGATTCGTTGGGTACTGCAGTTTGGATCTTTGCTGCTAAAGCTCCACTGATTTTTCTTCTTCTGATAGGTGTATGGAAAGAGGAGTCAAAGTAGTTGACTGAAGAGTTGACCAGATGCAGCAGTTGAAGCTTTCTCTGTTTAGATTCCTGTCTCATTCTTGCCTTGAATTCATCATACGACGTCAAGGGGAACAACCCGTCTATAAACTCGTCTGGCCTGTTGTCCAAGATCATGGTGTGTCTCCAGTCTCTGAAGTCGTTCTGATGCAAATAGAGCCAGTGCTGTTGTGGACCCACTACCATTCCAGGACGAATCATTCTCATATAAGCTATGCATTCATTGGCTGTAAAGCCATGGGTGTAGATCAAATGGGCTCCAATAAGACATCCAGTTCGTCCAAGACCGGCTTTACAGTGAACGGCAATCTTACCTCCTTTATTTATAACAGTTTCAGCAGCACCAATGAACTTCTGCACATAGTCCAATGTTGGACATGTTCCATCATCAAATATCATATCAATATGCTGAATATTTCTCTTTGTGAACTCATTAGCATCGTACAAATGCGAATTCAATCTGACGACAAGCTGAACTTTGTTTTGCATGAAGAAGCTCAATACTTTACGGAAGGGTTCGTTCAAACCAGCTTTTCTAGAACTCTGCTGGGGTGAAGCAAATGCAATAAAGTCCTTGGAAATCACATTGAAATCACCCTGGTCTACACGTTCATATTGCTCGTACTCTTCCAAATTGAACGTAGTTAAATCAACCATGCCTCTCTCCTTGGCTCTCCACATAGCATATACTATATCCTGAATCGTGATCTCAAAGTCTGCATTTGAGTAGCCAGCATCACGGAATCCCTGGAAAGGAGGATCGAGCTGGGCAATAGGCTGTAAAACTTGATGAGGAGACCAAGATTGAACCAAAACCATATAACAGCATAACAAACAGGCAGCATTACTCCTCATCTTAGGAGCTGTAGAACTATAAAAGACGATGGCCTTGCCCTGGTTCGATTCTTCATTGAGAATGTTATGCAAAACTACTGCAAATCGGTACAAATTACCAATGTGCAAAGGACCAAAGTCGAGATGGAAGGCATTGTACGGAAGAGCATCTTCTACGGTGAAGTATACAAGCTCGTTGGTGTCTACTGGTGTGGAGTCAAACGCTCCAAGGTAGATTCTGTCTGGATATGTTAGTGTCGATTTTACGAATAAGATAGAAAGAATACATGGATAATGGATAGATTTATGACCTTATGACGATTCATATACATATAAATTCTTTCAACAATCTCTCTTCATTAAGAAAATTTTTGTCAGTCAGTAGATCTCGTAGTTAATCATGTAGTTGGAACTTGTTTGATTTGAAGTGCATCTCTAAATTCGCATTCCCGTTAAATTCTTTGGTTAGCGATATGGAATGATCAAACGATATATTGAATTTGTAATTGGTCTTTATTCTTGTCTATATTCTTGAATACTTTTGTCTACTTACTCTTTAAGAACTCGATCACAGGAACAGTGACTCTGCTCTTAGCCATCGGATCTTCTTAAGGCGGTTTATTATCTGCTCTCGATAGTTGATGATGTATCGTTTCTACAAAAATCTATGAATACGAATACTTCTATTGTCAAATCTAGTCAAGTCTCAACTTCGAGACTTTTCATGGAGTTTTGTACCAGAGCGTCTTCGTTATTGGGTCTGTTTTGATTTCTACTGTTGCAGATGTTGTTATAATGGCACTCACACGACCATTTCCCCATTGAGCCAAAGGTTGCGAAATGGGTGCAGCAAATGAATTGTGAGATGAGCAGGTATACCAGAGAGATACAGCATACGACAAAGCTTTGGGATACACTGCTGAAGGTTACATATCGAAGTAATCGATAACTACAGTAGTATTGCTTTTGTAATTTTCAAAAATGAAAATTGGAGTCAGAATAACCCCCTTTCTCTTTTCACTTATTCCATTTGCTATTTCAGTTAACAGAGATGAGACCAAAAAGGCAAAGCTATTAAACGGAATTGTATTAAACTGACCAAGTTAACATCTTCTCTCCTACAGTATTGTCTGCTTTCTAAGTTTTCTCTGAATTCTCCTCTTTCCCTCGTCTCCATCTCCTCCTCCTACTTTCTGTCGTACATGCCCATCTACACTATCCGCAGTATTTGTTAGTCCCACGACATTAGTTATCAGACAGACCTGGAGATTTAACATTTGTGTCGATTCACTATTCTTTAGAAACATACCACCACACTCTCAAGAACCATAGCCTCCTAACAATGGTATGTCTTTTAAACCCTCAAAACTTCCAACGCATACTAACGCGTATTCTAGTCTTCGTTATATCTGTTCTCCTCGGAGACTTTGTCTGCTCTCCGAAAGTTCAGATTCGGCTCCGCTAGAGCTTCCACCATGCAAGCGGTAAAATGTATGTGAACCAGAAACAGCTCCATAACGAGAGAGCAATGTATACCCTGAATTGCGTATTACTCTGGACAGCTTTTCACCATTCTTATACTAACTTCAGCAGATGCCATAGATAACCAATCCTATGAGATCAAGTCCGACGGAGAAATCATCACTTCTACCGAAGAATTGGTCGAAGAATTGCCAGACAATTCCCCACGCTATGTCGTTCTCTCTTACCCATTCAAGACCCCAGACGGCCGCTTGAAGACTCCATTGGTCCTCTTATACTGGATGCCTCCTACTTCAAGTCAGGAAAGTAGAATGTTGTATGCAGGCGCAGTGGAAGAGTTCAGAGAGAAGGCTGGTGTTTCCAAGTATGTATCGATAGAGAAAGAAGCTGAAAGAGAATTACTAACACGATCAGATTAATAAAACTTGAAGACGAAGATGATTTCGAGGATCTCGAAGAACAGTTGCAATAGTTAATAGACTTACACTATGGTAATGCAGTTTCTTACATTATAGATGACATAATCTCCATTCAATTAATGAACAGTCAAATTATTTTATATAAATAAGCGTTTGAGCTACAGGATATCAGCACACCTGTTATAAACAACTCTATATGGATTCTTTATTCTTTCATATCATACAATTTCAGCAAGAATACAGACACTATCAAACTGCATTGGCAGAAAGGTACTATAATTACGCTATGTGCACATATTTCAGCACGGAATATTCTTACTTCACTGCGGTCGTGCGCATTACCAAAGCGAAAAATTGAAAAATTTTCCAGACCATAAAAGGAAGCCTAATTTCAAATCATTTATTCGTTTTCCTAGTCTTCTCTTCAGTAAATAATCAGAAAAATCCGTCAACATGGGTCGTATGCATTCATCTGTATGTGAATATAACAGCGAACATTGACGGCATTATCAGTTGCAAAATACTTGAATAAAACGGAATGGATCGATTCGGTTTCCACGAAAGATACGAAAAAGACAAGGTCTAGTCAAGAGTAGTAGTCCAACTTAAAGTTCTCAAAAGAAGTTAGTTCTTAATAGAGTTACTCGGACTACTGCCAGCTCTTGGTCCTGATACTCTGTCTTGCTTTCGAGGAGTTATGACTGGTCGATGCCTTTTATTAAAGTGTAGTCAGGGGTCTAGTGTTGGAAATGTTTATTGGAATATTTCTGGAAATTGATAAGGAGCTTGTGGACTTACACATCCAGCAGTTGTATTTGAAACTATCTTATAGTGGTGAACACTATTTGAATTTCTTAGTCGACAAGATGTTGTAATTTCACTATACTTTATTCAAACAGTCTTGGCTGTGGTTTCCCAACTTGACCTCTTTGCCTGAATATGCCTCTAGCAATTCTTGTGCACCATACTAACTCAGATTTAGGGTAAGGGTATCTCCTCCTCCGCCGTTCCATACTCTAGAAACGCTCCAGCTTGGTTCAAGCTCTCTACTGACGAAGTTGTTGAACAAGTCATCAAGTACGCCAGAAAGGGTTTGACTCCTTCCCAAATCGGTGTTATCTTGAGAGATGCTCACGGTGTTTCCCAAACCAAGATTGTCACTGGTAACAAGATCTTGAGAATCTTGAAGTCCAACGGTTTGGCTCCAGACATCCCAGAAGATTTGTACTTCTTGATCAAGAAGGCTGTCTCTGTCAGAAAGCACTTGGAAAGAAACAGAAAGGACAAGGACTCTAAGTTCAGATTGATTTTGATCGAATCTAGAATCCACAGATTGGCCAGATACTACAGAACCGTCTCTGTCTTGCCTCCTAACTGGAAGTACGAATCTGCCACTGCCTCTGCTTTGGTTAACTAGGTTTGTTACAATGTTGTATCATCGGCACTTTGTGTACTTGTATATTGTAATCCACGATTTAGTTAAAACTGTATTATAGATGAATAATGGTAAGTATGTGTTGTAGGAAGCCGATAGAAAAACGTTATCAGTGTCTAGTCTCATACATCATCTCAATTGGGTTTATTGCTGGTGTAAAATTGTATGAAGGCGTACCTGCTTTCTTGGATAGAACTTGGTAAATTTAATTACACTATTGTGATTCTTCTTGCTGAACACATAGTACAAAACTATATTGTTCTCTCTTATTATTATTTCTTACTTTTTATAATCTTACATAGTATTACACTTGGGCTCATTGCTATAGGACTGAAAATTCACGTGACTTGTCTAATCTATATCAGACTAATCTTGACTACAAAACTTGTGTAGTCCATATCCTCATTATCTATCCATGGACGCGATATCCGACAGAGTTTTCACAGAGACTACTCTGACGGAGACCTCTAATGATGACCCGTCACTTTTGACTGTAATTCTCGATGTTTCCCCAGCTGGTTGGTACAGAATCCGAGACCAGACATCAATCGACGAATTGGCCAAGTCACTTTTGGTTTTCATGAATGCCCATTTGTCGCTCAATAACTCCAATCAGGTGGCATTTATAGCGAGTACACCACATAAATCAAAGATTTTATTTCCCAATCCAGAAATAGACTATGATGAGGTGCGAACAAGTTCTTCTAATTCTGGTTTTGCCTCAAACCAGTATCATAATCAAGATAACGAATCCAACGCTAGAGAAGAGACGCCTACTTTAGTATCTAAGGATATGTATAGACAATTCCGAGTTGTAGACGAAGCTGTTCTTGAAGAGTTGAATGTGGTGTTCGACGAGATTGCCAGGGGAATACAAGATATAAATAAGAATTCTACTCTTTCCGGAGCCCTCAGCATGGCTCTAACTTATACAAACCGAATGTTGACTCTTGACCAACTGATTTCTACAACTACAGCTTCAGCCATCAACTCTACCACTAGTATGGGAGTTGGTTCTGGGTCCGGAAACACAGCTACAAATTCTTCAACCAGCAATCCTTCCAATAGCATTACTTCCATGAAATCGCGTATTCTTATCGTCACCGCCAACGACGAAGATGATGTCAAGTATATTCCCGTGATGAACTCGATTTTTGCCGCTCAGAAGATGAGGACTTCCATTGATATTGCCAAGTTGGGCTTTGAAGACTCGTCGTATTTACAACAGGCAGCGGATGCTACCAATGGGATTTACTTCCACATTCATGATCCTCGCGGAATTGTCCAGACTTTGACCTCTGCTTTTTTCATAGAACCTTCTATTAGACCGTTTATTATACTTCCAACCAACTCGAATGTCAACTACAGAGCCAGTTGTTTTGTCACAGGAAAGTCAGTAGATATCGGATTTGTCTGTTCAGTGTGTCTCTGTATCATGAGCAAGATTCCACCCTCTGGCAAATGCCCAGCTTGTGAGTCTGTGTTTGACGAAAAGATCATAGCACAGTTACTGAAGGGTCCTTCTGTTCTTTCCAAGAAGAAGAGAAAGGTAGATTCGAATGGTGCAGTCAAATAGGTCCTTGTATATTAGGATGTAATTATAGAAATGAATAGCATTAAGACATAAATTAGTAATCGATGATATAAGAAGTACGACCAAAAGCACCTAATTTATGTTTTCGTCGTTTTCGATTCTCTCTTTCAATTATTTGTGTATTTCGAGAATTTGGCCCTTGGACTTCCATTCATGGACTACTTCGAAAGTACCATTCATATCCCTCGGTTCACAACATCAAAACGAAACTCTCGAGGATAACCGTGTTTGTCGATCATATGGAGTCTTCTCTTCTTGGGAGTCGAGCAAACCTTAGAACAGCCATCCCCATAGTTGAAGCACTTGAAGATCTTGTCTCCTTTCTCCTGAGTGATCTTGACAAAGGGGTTGTGGTTCTCGTCTATGTGCAAATGTAGAAACTTCTCCGACGGAAACCGTCTGCGACACTCATTACAGACATGGTTATGGAATGTGAGTATATGGATCTCGTACAGTTCATAATTGGAAAACAGTTTGGGTTTCATATGACATGGAGGAACTGTACACTCAATACGCTGCGATTGGCTAACTACAGATTGCTCTTCCTTCTCATCTTCGTCATCTCTGGTTCGTTTGCTCATCGGACATGGTCAACTGTCTGGAGGAAAGAGTAGAGAAATTTATTTGAAGTGCGTCGCTTTTTTCATTCTATCTCCATAGTTTCTCAAAGCTCTATATATTGTCTATCTTTTTCAGCACTATTCGACCCCCACTAATATAGTCGAACACATCTTCGTTCTGTGACACACTTCTTGCCACCATATTTCTCTACGTTCTACCCTCTTAATGATAATGCTTATATTTATGCCATAGTGTATATAATGAGGTTCTTCAAGCAGATCTCGTGGACTACTCTCCTATATCTTCAAACCAGTCTTCTGGTCTTTCGTCAATGAACTTCTTCATCAATGCCTTACATTCGGAATCGTTCAAATTCACCACCTCAACGCCTTCTGAACGGAGTAATGCCTCAGCCCCCATGAAGTTAACGTTTTCTCCCAATACTACTCGCTTAATTCCATACATAAGACAAGCTCCAGAACACATATGACAAGGAGACAAAGTGGTGTACATGGTGCAATTCTTGTACACGCTTCCCTTCAAACGACCGGCATTCTCTAAAACGGACATCTCACCGTGTAAGATGGCCAGATCCTTCTGGAAACGCATATTATGGCCCCTACCTAAAACAGTGCCATCTTGACTGATGAGAGCCCCTCCAATTGGCACACCACCCTCTTCGTACCCTGAGTGGTTAGTAAACCGTAGCTAACATCGATCCTTTCATTTCGTAAATCTCGCAAATCATATGATGGATATTCACGTGGTATCTTCATGTCATAAATACAAGCTGATGTCATCATATGATAGCTATTGGCATATTGGTCCAGATTACCATTTACAGACGATTACCATTCGTAGATGACTACCTCCTGTGGATGTATTATCAAATCAGACTCCAATGCTTAAACACAGAAATGTCATTCATAGAAACTACAGAAATCAGAAATCAACTCAAATGTGTTATGGTCTACAGATTAAGAATCTATCAATGATACGCTACCATTCTCAAAGCAAGATATTCACATTATCACAAGACACATACCCTTTTTGGCCTCTTCCAAGGCTATCTGCATGCCCTTTTTATCGTTGAATGGCATAGTGCTGTCGTTGCTAAGTCGGACCCTAATCGAGAAAGATTCTACACTTGAAAATGAGATGAATATAAAATCACAGATCCCGCGCAGATGTGCCCAGCCAAAATCTTTGAAGGGTCCTTTTCGGCATAAATTGAGATTTCCCCGGTTGCGCTTCTGTGAAGTACAGAACTACGCCAACTTTCTCTAATACTTGCTAGTGAAATGTATGTCTTCAACTCAGTCATTGTTGGTGGCAATTTCGCAATGTCTTTGCCTAGTTGCTATCTGCCAATGTAGATACAAAGCAAAATACACACGAAACAAAAAAAGATTCATGCCAAACCGTTTATTTTTCCTATCTAAGCTAAATCTGATGTTGCAGTCTAACCATTAAACAGCTTTGCGTACCAAAAATTTTTGTTTTAATTTTTTGTATTAAATGTATTAAATTTTTTATCTCTACACTCACCATCTAGATGAAAAACTCCCTGACACGTCTGTTACTACACTGTCTCGAGATATTCTTAAGATCTTATTTTTCAGCAGGTAACCAGCTAAGTTTCAACATATAATTATTTAGGATATATGTAGAATTTGGCCCTCGCATGTGCATCCGAGTTCTGATGATCTTTAGGTAATTATTTGTACGTAGACAGCATGCATACCATCGCATAAGAAGAAAATACTGCAAGAACTATTTCGATACGTTGACTAGACACCAACCTCACTAAGAAAAACCACATGTGTGAACTTAGATAGATGGTTATTTGTACAAGTTAATATACCCATTACGATCAGCCGATATTATCATCTCAAATGGCTTCGTAATCACATCAATGGCCGTAATCGTATCTTGGTGTCTCACTAATGCGTTCAGTTGAGACTTGACTAATTCTTCTAGTGTAAAGCTTCTACGATCGCTGGACTGGGGAGCTTCAACATCCTTCAAGAATATTTCGTTAATTGAGCGTTGGCCCTGATTATTATATGAATTGACAATAAAGTCAGTCTCATTGCTAATGTTCAAAGAAGTTGAGGCATTAATATTATCTAGATCCCATACGATAATTCTTCTATCCCATGTTGAACTGATAAAATAGTTCTTCTTCCCATTGGCGAAACTGTAATACTTCATCGCAGTCATGCTGTGATTGGAATCTTCTCCAGAATCAGTGATTCCATCCACATCAATTCGGATATTCTCAAATATTCTATCGATGTCGTATACCTTCCCAGTATTGTCAATTTCTTCAAGTGAATATTTCTTGTGAAAAGGATTATCCACATGTGAACTTAACACGAGCTTGCACTCAAATGAAGGAATCGCCCAAACCGAGATATCACTTTCGCTGCTTCCTCCGATCATTACAAAGTAGGAAATTGGAGCCTTATTTCCAGAGTCGGGGTTCACATTCTCAGATTCCGAGTTCAATTTAAATGTAGAGGATAGCAACTCCAACTTTCGAACAGAACTGTAACCTGAAAGAATGCTCTGGCCATCTTGTAACTTCACTTTCCAAACTTTAGTCATTAACTTAAATCTGAGGTCCCACAAACAGATGATTCCCTGTGATGTACCAATAAGTAACCATGTACCTGAATGATCGACGATGAAAGTTTTAGGGATTCCGTGAATCAATGGATTATCCAATTCAAATAATTTCTCCATTTTTATGATATCCAAACAAACTACCTTTGAATTGGAGGTAATACCAATCAACCAACTTTGCTTCTCTGTCAATACGTATTCGCAATTTACAAAGTAAGCGCCTTCTGAACTATAATCGTCGGCAAGGTCAAATTTTCGTATTAACGACACTTTTGGATACTTGATGATTCTCTTATTTTTCCCTCTAGAGACGTCAATCCTAAAAATTCTGATTGATCCATCAATGGTTGTAACTGCCATCACAAACCTGTCCGAAATGAACTTGATTGACGTAATGGCGGATTTGAGATTGACGGAAAGGCTCGAATGCTTTCCTGAAGTTACCTTTTCCATTCTATAGTTATCCCATATTCTGAGCCATCCTAATTCAGATCCACTGACAAAGAATTCAGAAGTTGGGCCTGACACCAAACAATTGACACCATCAATTTCGCCTTTACTATTACGTCCTGAATTAATTTGGGATACGAGGATACCCTTTGGAGACCATGGTTGTTGATCCGTAACGGTACTCATGCCCAGTTTTATTGATTTGACAACATTTCCAAACTCCGGAAAATCACTCAAGCTCGGATCGAAGTCTATACTGTTCAAATAATTCAACATGTAAGGATTAAGTCCGCTATAACTATGCTTTATGTTTGTAGTCACCATTTTCATTTTATTAACCACAAACATTCTATGCGTCGAGTTCGAGCTTTTGGTCGAATGCACATGGTGATGATGTTGGTGATATGAGTCAGGGTTTCCGACTTCATGGCTGGTTTCAAGTTCGCCAAATACACTGGCTTCAACAGTTTGTACCGATGCCTTAACTCTGCTGAAGTTCAGCAAAATCAACGATGCAGAACCACGTCTTGATTCGAAGTCTTTTAGTGATACCGACTCTCCTGGATTAGTCGAGGCATCAATATTCTCTTCGATAGTTCGAGAACCTGAAAGTAAGGGTTCCGACTTGTAGCAGATATCAAAGAAAATATTTCGTGGAGTTATGCTAGGATTCTCTGCTGCAATATTAAATTCCTTCTCTTCTAAATCAAGATTTTTGGAGGCATTGTAGCCACCATTTGCGGACCTCGCTATATGATATATATAATCACGCAAAATAAATACTTTCCATAAACCTTTATCTTCTAATCCAACCGATTTCAATTTAATTAGCCATTGTTTGTCTTCTGGAGATAGCGGAAGTGTAGAAGTACTGCCATTAGCCATTGCAAAAGTTACCTCGGAGTTAAGTTTAGGTAAATAGACTGACTTACCCATATTTTTTGAGAAAGATACCAACTTCTTCTTAGATGTATTAAGTTGATTCAAAGTTGAAAAGTTCTTCTGTTGCCAGAATAATGACTTATTGCTGGCATTTAAACACCAAGAAATTGCTAGTTCGTAAACTTGCTTGGTTAAGGGTTTAGTCAAACATGGATACAATGTCTGCCAATTAATAACTGACAAATCATAAGATAGGAATCCTTTAATCAAAGGATAAAGGAAACAGTATCTATCAGCATTGGTTAAGTTCTCACTTATAGAAATTATCAATGTCAAAACTGATTGTCTTATCCATTCGTTTGGATGCAAAAGCAAGTTTATTGAATTTGATAATAGCTCCTTGTAAATTTCAAGAGCATTAAATTCAGTTCTAGGATTAATCAATCTGGTCTTGACAAATTCATTAAAGATTTCCAAAACTTTCAAAACAACAAACTGTTCCAGGTCACCCAATGCCTGAATTAACAAAGGAAGAATATATTGTTCAAACGTAAGAACTCCAACATATGGGGCCAATTTAAGAGTGGACGATAAAAAAGCTAGTTTGAGACCAATGGTGCTAGTCTCATTAAGGTAAGAAATTAAATGAGGCAAAATTATCTCGTTGGTCTTGTCGATTCCAAAAAAATGACATAGTGGTAGAATGTTATCTACAAGACTAATTCTCACCAGTGGACTAGAATCAGTTAATAGAATAAATGTCAAACCTTCAAATTGAACATCCAAGAGTGCCTTTGGGATACTCAAAGCATTATATAACGTCATGATATCATTGTTTAAGTTTTCGTTTACTGAATAGGAAACAATTTTATTGTAATCTTTCAAAGCATCGCTGTTGAAAGTCTTGGACATCATCCAAAACTTCTTCGAGCAATTTGCTAAGTAAGGAAGACATCCAGCAAGTGTCACCTTGATCATATTGCTCTCATCTTTGGGTATGTTCAACAGAGCAATACTAGTTAATTTTGGCAACAAATACTCTGGGAATGTCAACACATTTATAGGAGTAATGTAGGAACAGGAAAGTAGTAAGGTTGTGATGGAGGTTAAAGCTACACAAGCAACTTTGGAGGAAATTTTTACGCTTTGGAACAGTTGAGCAGCATGTGAATGGTTCTGCTGAAGAGCGTTCGAGGAGCTTTCTACAAATTCATCTAATAAGGAGCACAATGACGGTAAGGACCGGTCCAATTTACATTCATCGTTGACCCTTTCAGAAAGAGCAAGGATCAACTCGCACGCTTTAATTTTGGAGGAAACTCTTTTGAGTGTCTTCATCAAGCTGAATACAACGCTTAACAATATCACAGCTGCTACGTCTGGACCATCAATAGAGTAGTTGTTAGGTTTAATGACGTAATCACGAGGCATTCCAGGGAGATTTAGCTTTAATGGCAAGAAACTAGAGGTGTGCTTTTTTGATTTTTCCGACGAGTAGTCGAACTCCAAGGCTGTGACGATTTTGTCAAAGTTGTTGTATATCTTGTCAAGTTTCAAGTCATTGATGGAAGCATTGTCGTCATTTTTACCCACTATATATAACTCGTTATTGTTCAAGTCTGCCATGAAGTCATAAAGAAAGTCGTAGAATACACAAGGAAAGCATTTATCCTTGTAGGAATCGATCAATTCTTGAGCAGCCACTCTTTTATCCGGGTCAAATTGGATAAGCTGGTTGACCAACAGCTTGATGTCGTTATCCTCAATTGAACTTAAGTCTGGCACAAACTCGTTTCTCTTGTACTTGAACAACTGAGCTAAAGTGAAGGTTGGTTCACCATCAGAATACAATTCAGCAATTACACAGCCCAAACTGAACAAGTCCATTTCATCCGTAAGCCTGTTGACTCCAGAGTAGTGACCGTCATCATCGATGTTCTGAATTACATTGGTGTTATCGTTAGTATTGTAGAATCTCTCTGGAGCTAAATAGCACACTCTTCTGTCCGAACTATCAAAGTAGAACGAGAACTGGTTTGGATTATCCTCGGGGATATACGTTGGTTTTGTGTATTCAGCAAAGTCTGCCACCATGAGCCAGTTCCACGAGGTGACAAGGAAGTTTTCTAACTTTAAATCACCGTGTCTCAAATGTAGAGAATGGAGTTCGCTTACTATTTTCAACATCTGAAATACTAGAAACAACTTCTCTACGGGATCTAAAAATGGTCTGAGTGAAAGTCGATCATATAAATTGGTCTTTGCCATTTGTCGGATGATATACCCAGCCCTGTCGGTTTCTATAATCTTGTGCCAGGGCAAGACGTTGTGGAATGGTGCTACCACTGAAGCCAGTTTGGCTAGCAATTCTGTGACTTCTTCGAGGCGAAGAGTGTAATTGGACGACGCAGTCAGCGTTGGTTTGATGAGGATCTTGATTATAACGAGATTGCCTGTTTTGGTGTCCACTGCCTTTATCGTTTTGAGAAAACGGGAGTTGTTGAGGAGCTCCACATATTGAAAGGACTCTAGAACGTCTACATAGGACGAGATAGCTACTGTAGCCGCAGATGGCGCCAAGAGCGATAACCGTGCTCCCATTGACTGGTATGGCGAATATGTGGGTGAAAATCTAGGCTATTATGGGGATTTTGCTATCGATGGTTGGTAAATTTGAATTGTATGGAATTTCTGGAGAATAATTGTAGGTTTAGATATAGGCACAAAGATAATGTGCCTCCTTCAAGAATGCGACTCACGGAAGAAACGTGCAGAGTTAAGTATGAGAAGTATTTAGCACGAAATATTAAGAATTTACAAAAGACGAGTATGATGATTTTATATGGCGGTCCTATCACAGAGGATTGGTGGTTTTATAATCGTTGAATGTTCATATTTATTTCTCATGAATTTTAACTATGTAAAAATGTTGGCTGGTGATAAACTGAAATATAAAATTGGTATAGAGTGCGAAATCAAGTTGCAAATGGTTTTTGATTGTTTCTTTCCAGATCTTGAATGACAACAGACATTGGGAACAGGCTTTTGGACTATTGTATTATACGACTGCTAGGCGATTACAAGAGAACTGGAAATCGATAGAGACTAGTTTTAAACAAGCAACTGAGATATAGCTTGAGTAATCGGAATTCACAATCTATAAACTCCACCAACAAAACCGCCAATCAGTTGATATCTCACATCACTACCAATTGTTAGCATACGTTGAAAGATCAACCGTAGTTGATACGCCTACGGTTACCATACTGTGTCTGGCATAATAGAATACCGCAGATAATGGATCGCTTTTCAAAACGACAGAAGTTGGAAGATGCTCCGAGAGTCTCAGTTGATGCTACTTTTGGCCAATATCCAGCTTTTGCAATAGAGAAAGCCGACGAAGACAATGAAGTGGCTCTTTACTTACAGTCGGTACGAAGAGAAGCAGAACAAGACAGGTCAGTTCATTTTGTTGAACGACAAGAAGTAGAAGCCAATAAAAAGGATTCGGATATTGACGTGGACATAGATACAAATATTTCCATAGAATCACATTCACTAGACCAATGGTCAGAAGACCTTCTTGCACGATTTAAATCGCTTAAACTACAACTTCAAACTCTTCAGTCAGAGATACATTCATCAGTACCGTCTGATTTCGAAGTTCCAGACACAGCCAACCAATGGAGGAAGCTTGTATTTGAACACGAGCCTCCATCGATGGTGTACTTCTACCAAAACATTGAACGTGCTACGGTCATCAAGCTTTTGGTGTACTTCACAAAATGGCTAACTCTTTCAAGTTCAGCTGTTCTATCCAGATGGATCTGGATAGCTCTCGTGAGAATAGACAATCTTCTAGATCCCAACGAATGCTCAGTGATCAGAGATTTGGCAAAGAAAGCATCGAAGTTGTCTAGTAAAGACGTTGAAAAGGCTACACCTGCTTCCAAGTACACTATCAATATGATCTTAGTGCTAGTGAGGAACTACTACGGCCAAAAAGATCTTCTAGATGCGAAGTATTTATGAGTAAATAGTGCAGAAACTTAGGAATAAAGAGTCATAGTAGATAAAATATACAGTCTTAACGCCAAGACTCAATTTGTATTATCATGGTCATTATATTTCTTTCTTGCAATAGAATATTATCAATAGATAACATCAGTACAGAACGCTCTCTGTATAATTTTCATTTTCACGTGACCTGAACGATAACTCTCAGAGATTTCAGAGCGATCACAGATGAAAAATCGACATAATTCTCATTATTCAGACCAATAACTCGATAAAAACACATCAAAAATGACCAAAATCAATTCTAACTTGGTTGTTCCGTAAGTAAAATAATTAAATGGAGCATTCCATAAATTTCAGCTATTATTTTATCAAAATCCTTATGAGAATCGCATTCTCCACATTTTTACACTTGACCTGTACTAACCTTTCTTCAGATATAAGCACTCTCCAGCCAAAGTACGTAATGAAGCATCTGGTATGCTTGCTCAGTCGTTGCCTATGGCCGCTATGTTCATGAGAAACAAGATGTTAGCGTGGTCTGCTGTCTTTTTGGCTGTGCAATCATACTTGAACGAGCCTCTCAACAAGCCAGCCGAACCTGCAAACTCCAACTCCACCCCTAGCCAGCCTCCTTTGTTGAGAGTTTTGTTTGCTTTCATTGGTTTGGTTACCTGTTATCTCGATCTAATTTTCCCAGGAACCAGTCCTTATGCAAAGAGGGCCATCACGGAAGTTGTCACTGAGACCGTTAGCACTGCTCTCTCAAGTGCTACCTAATTAAAAAAAATGAAACCAATTCTAATTCTATTCTACTTCTAAGATACGACTACGATAGTTTGACTATCTATTAGCTAATGTTACAATACGAATATATACAACTGAATAATACACTTGTAGAATATATAATTTAAAGTTCTACAACCTCTGGTCCATCTACTTCCATTTTAGCACTACGCTATCAGCTCCACTGTAGGAAACAGAGATATTGGACGACTCGTTGTCCCACTTGACGTCACAAATACCTACTTTGGTGTCATCATTGTCGACATGATCTGGAATCTGGAAGTTATATACTGCTAGACATCTGACGAAGTCGCGCAGATCATTTCTGGAGTAGCGACTCAAGGCAACGTCCCAGACAGTAACTCGCCCTAAATCATCAGCGAGAGCTAAGTATTCTTGATTGGGCGATAAAGAAGCATCAAACACTAACAAGTCGTGCGAATGGCGGAAATCGTCGTCGGTGTCGAGTTTGAAGTTATCCTTGTAGCCAAAGAGATCGGAACTCTTGATGGTTTCTCCGGTAGAACAGTTCCATATGTTTAGTATACCTTCCATTGAAACACTGAGCAAAGTGCTGGCATCAGCAAGCCCCTCGAGCCATTCCAAAACTACAATGGGCGATGTGTGGAGTTTCGTGGATTCGTCTTTGGTGGTGTTTAAGTCTAAACTCTCCTGGGAGGAGCCTCGGATCCAGACCTTAATGAGGTAGTCGTAGTCAGAACAAGATGCTAGCAATTTCGATTTGTTGTTGAGTTTAAGCAAAGAGATGCTATTTTCATGTCCATGAAGGAAGCCTATGGTTTGAACATCGAGTTGGTTCGAACTACCAAACTGTTGTGGTGTAATCGAGTATATCTTTATTGAGTTTTTCACGGTCGAAAGTGCAAACTTATCATCATTGAGCCAGCAGGCTGTGATTACGGAGATGTTATCTGCTGGAGCTACAGGCGGATTGATTTGTTTTATCAACGAAAGAGTGTTTCCATCCCATAGGCTGACTTGGTTGTTACTGTCTAATGAAAGAAGGAGTTGACCATTCTCGTTCCAGAGCACGTTTGTGATCACTGACGATGTCCTTTCTACGGTTTCAACATCCGACGCTGAGACCAGTATATCGTCCGAGAGCAAGTTGGCTATGTTACGCAACTTTCCATCCGGAGACCATGCACGTAGTTCTCCATTCATTCCCGCTGTGATTATCAAGTTTCCTTGTGGAGCCCAGGAAACAATGTTAATTTCGTTCTTTAGGTTCAGAATATTGGGATGCACCAACGTCACAGACTCTGCAATAGCGCCATCTTTAATGGCATTGATGACTGCACTGGAATTGCTCTTCCCGTAGGCAAACACTGATGTACTGGGATGCCATTCGGAAGTTAAACTCTGGTCATAAGTGATTATCGGCTGCAACGACTGTGTAGTGAAGATTTTGGGAATCGTATGAGAATCTTCAGATTCGGAAACATCATTCTGTATTTGATCTTGGTGGTTATTGTCACTTTTGTTGTCATTTGACGTCTCGTCTTTCATTTCTACGTCTTCGTCTTCATTTGTGCCATAGAGTTTGACTTCAGCCTTCAGCAAAAAGCGTTTGGTGACTTCTTCCTTCTCCTCGCTATTTGTATCTAGATCGAGATGGTCAGAAAGCAAAGCGCCAAATAGGGAGAGTTTTGAACTTTTGTCAGTATCATCTTTGGGCCTTTCAGCTTCTTCTTCGGCTAGGGAGAACAAAATGCCTTTCTGGACCAAATTGACGAGACATCCAGGTTCAATCTTGGAAATGATGGTAGATGACGTATCGGTTTCATAATGCAGACAGGCAGCAATTTTCTCGAGAGCAAAGGCAGCAAGCTCAAAGCCCGCTTCTTGAAGGTAACGCCACACCAAATAGTTGAGTTCCCTACTGGTCAAGGACATGCTGATGGAGAAAAGAGTAATGTAATTGGATAAGAAAATTGATGTAGATAATTCTGGTGCAGGAGGCTGGTCAAAGTGAAAATGAGAAATAGAGAATAGCGAGAGTAGCGAGAAAAAAAGGTGAGAGAAAAGAATATCTTAGTGGGAATTGTAAGATTAGTGAGAATATGAGAGAATTCGATACAATATATATTTTAGAAGAGATATATAACATGAATTGAGTACTTATTTGGTAAAACTTATATGAAATTGTTACGAAGATGTCAATCCTCATTGGTTGGCCTAGTTCTTTATTTTATCCATTTTGGCTATTCTCTATTAACAATTCTCAGAGTACTTGTAATTCTCGCTATTCTCACTATTTTCATTTTTTCTCTAATTGCTCCCGCTATTTTCTGAAGTCGTACAATATTCAATATATTTATCCAATATTTATTCACTTGTCTTGATCTGACATTCACAATTCTTCTTTAGCAATTTCCCCATGGATATGGATTCAAAATTGTCCCACAGAAAAAGTAGGGCTCCGTGGCAGAGTTCTGGGCCGTCTGCCAAAGCAAACAATCCCTATGGCCGAAACGTGTCTGGAGCTCAGAATCCTTATGCCACCTACGAAAACAAGAACAGGTATTCCGACTATGAAGACAACAACAATCATGTCTACAATTACCACTCTAACAGCAATAATAACAATAATGGAAATAGCAGTAATGACAATGACAATGACAATAACAATAACAATTCTACAAGCATTCAGAAGTATTCTAATAATACAAACAATAAGAATTATACATCTAAGAGTAATGCTAGCAAAGTCTCTGGCTACTCTGATTCTGATTATCAGCCTGTCAATGCCAATGCTGCGGCGAGAAAACATACTAGAAGACTAAGTATCCATGCCTCAGCTGTAGCTCACGCTCACGGCAAGTCGTTTTCGCAAGCTGCTCCGCCAGTTCAGGTGTTGGATTTGCTTAACTTGCCTCCGCTTCCCAAAATAAGCAAGTCAGACTCCAAAATAGCTGCTCAGCCTGAAGAAGATGAGTTCAATGTGGAAAAGAAGATCTCGGCCGATTTGGCTAATGGGTCTGCTGCTGATATTGACGACTACTACAAGTTGTTGCAGAAACAAAAAGCACTTGTGATCAGAGATATCAAACAAAACATCAACCAGAATCAGAAGAACATCCTCCAACTCACGGACGACTTGAAAGATACGCAAGATGAGCTTTTGCAATTGAGGGTCCTTACAAGGGATCTCTACGAAGTTCTTGACTATTTCAAAGATACGGCCCAGAGACGGTTGGATTTGGAATTGGAACCGCGGCTGAACCAAAACCAACAAATCCAGTCAACTTCTACAATCTCATTAAAATTACCGCCCAGAAAACGAGACAGATCGTCGATCTTGGTTCTTGAAAAGATCTGGGCCAACGAGCTCCAATCACTTTTTAAACACGTAGAAGGTGCTTCCAAGTATGTTCAGGCGCTACCAGGCAGGCATGTGCTTGCTGAAAGTGGTCGTTGGCAGGAAGTCAATATAGGAACATGGAAACCCAACAACTTGGCACATTTGTTTGTACTCAATGACCTACTTTTGATCGCTGGAAAGAAGGCATTGCAAGACGGAGGAGGTAGCAAGTCGCGACTCCAGGCTGTCCAATGCTGGCCATTGAACCAAGTACTTCTCACGGAGATCCATGCGCCCAATACTCTTCACAAACAGGACGATACCAAGGTGTATCTCATCAACATAAAATCTAAGACTTTGAGCTACGTCTACCAGACAGACAGATACGACCATTTCTTGAAAATAACAGAAGCATACAACAAGGGAAGAAACGAGTTGCTCCAGAAAGACAGGCTCAAAAACGCGGGCAGAACGTCTGGAGTTGATTTTGGCGATTCAAAAGAAGAAAAAAGGCAATTGCGTGAATCGCTTAGAAATTCAGGGGTATATTCTGAAAGTTTGGACGATCTTTCTGGCAAGAGATTGAGTGGATCCAAGAGAAACAGTGCCGAAGTCTTATTGCAAGATATTTCTGCTCGAGTTCATTCGAGAAACAGATCGCACGACTTTGGCACAACTTATGCCAACATGAAGAACAAGAGCCATTTCTTCAATGAAGTGAAATCACTAGAATCTCGTTTAAACGATATAGATGTAGAATTGGCACACAACCAGTACGCAGCAGCAGTCGGTTTGATAGCGCATATAGAAGGAAAGCTACGCGGCATTGAAAATGCGCTTATCATGAACGAATCTCCAGACAACGACATCAGCGATGAGTTGCTTCTTATTGATGTTACAAGATTGAAGTTGAGTAATAGAAAAGACAATGTCCAGAAATCGTTAATTTTCGACTTGCAACATGGCATTGCCAAGTTGACCGACGAAAAAATTGAAAACATCGTCACCTGGTTCGAGAGCTTAGATCAACTAGATAAAGGTGTAGAATCGTATCTTGCAGCCATGTCGAATCATTTGTCAGGAACTGTCTCCCGTTTGATAGTAGGAGTTCAAGGCTCTACCAAGATTGACGTGGTCAACTATCTTTCCACTTTGGTGGTGATCCACATCTCGATTATCAAACGGGCAGTTCTTGTATACAACAAGAAGATTAGTCCCATCTTGAAGAAACAGATGGATGGCAACGGGGACTCGAGTAGTTTGATCAATTGGTGTGTAGAAGAGATCACCAAGTTGGTTGCTGAAGTCAAGAAACATCTTTATGGTACGCTTCTCACAACAAAGGGAGTGGATCCTGAAACTGATAAACAGGTCTACAAGGTCAAAGACAGAAAATTGTACCATGACTTACAGCAGGTGATTATACCACAACTTGCAGAACTTAAGAATGTTGGTGTGAACGTCGATTTTATCTTTGAAGACATTCTTTCTGCTCAGGACAGAGAATAGGTATTTAGATTGTATATTCGCAGAATGAAATACATATCAGTATGTGGTTATAGACTTCAATGAAATGTCATTAATGAAATAAATATTTTTATAAATGCCTTGCAGATTGAATGAAATATATAGGCTCATATTATTTGGATGCACTCGTTGGATTGAATACATCCCTGAAAGTATATGGGCTTCGTCTTACTATTATCATTAATATGCATTAAAGATTTTCTTGTATTATCAATAATAAATATCGTCCTAAAGGGCCTATAATCTATCGTATAACTTTCCCAAATCGTAGTTTTCTCTAAAATATTCACCTTTTCTCTTCAATACCAAAAGGGTGATTGATGCAACTGTCATTATTCCCATCAATATTGAAAATAATATACCCGGTCCAATTGCTCTTAATAGCGGTTCGACAACAAACGTTGCGATAGCTGCTAAGATCTGTCTGATAAGATTGTTCAATGCTACACCAGTTGCACCTTTACCAGGTAAAGTGTCTACCAAGTAGGTGACTGTTGCACCAATGACCAACATAGAAGCAAAGCCAAAGATCGCAGTACCAATCAAAGGAACCAACCAGAACTCACCGTACTTCAAAGTCCAGCCGAAGATCAAACAAGCAGGAGGAAAAAGAATTACAGCTGTGACGATGTTCCAGGAGAATCTGGATTCCGGCGCAAGATCACTATTATGAGATCTTGCATACTTGGAAAGCAAATGATCGTTCCATTTGCCTCCAATAAGCGAAGCAATCAAATATGTGACTGAGTTTGGGATGTATAGCAAACCTACGATGATAGTCTTGAACGCGTACGGTTCTCTGGCGAATTCATACGAAATTGTCATGTTGAAGAAGTAGATGACAGCGAAGCATATAGCAGAGTACGATATTACCAACGTAACCGGGGGGTGTTTGAGTAAAACTAGTGAGTGCAAAGGTCTGATGGTCATTTCGTAAGCCTCACTTTTAAAATGACCAAATCTGTCACTTTTATCCGGAACATTATTCACTTGGGTAGCTTCTCTTCGTAATCCTTCTTCTAACATTTCTTGAGCCACTTTTCTAGAGTAAGTAGTTCTATTAGTTGTAAGTCTAGAAAGAGTTGGCATCACAGGATCCATCACTGGACCTTCTTCTTCAGCAATATTTATGTGGGCACTTCTAGTGCTGATTCGCGACAAAATGGTTGCGAGTCTTTGTATCTCTTCTTCGACTTCTTCATTTGTCATGTCGTCTGGGATGTCGTCTGAATCGGTTATTTGCTTTTCGAGACCTAACATGGCTCTAATGTTGCTGAGATTATCGCTCTTTCGCAAGGTTTCCGGTAAGAGAAACAAGATAAGCATACAGTTACAACCTGAGAATATCACAAGTAACCATTGTGTCGCTCTCCAGCCCCATACCTCTGCCACAATACCTCCGAGTATGGGAGCTAAAAATGGACCCATCAAGGGTCCCAAGTAGTAGTATCCCATTGCCGTCCCCCTGGCTTGCGGACTGAACAAATCAGCTATAGTGCCAGCTCCTACTGCCTGAACTGAAGCTGAGCAACCACCCTGAAGAACTCTCAAGATGATCAAGGCAGAAATATTCGGTGCTAGAGATGTTCCAATGGAGAACGCCACAAACATGGAGAAAGAGATTAAATATACCGATCTACGACCACCTCTCTCGCTGAACGCAGACCACCAAAGTGGAAACACTCCTAGAGAAAGCAAATATATACCCACGGAAACATTAACCATAGAAACAGTAGTGTTCAAGTCTTGCACAATATCATCGATAGCAGGCAACATGATAGAAGTACCCATGGGTCCGGTAATAGCCGCAAAGGCAATGATACCTACGATGATATACTTGCGCACTTTCAGGTAGTCTCGAGCATCTTCTATTTCTGGCATAAGTACCACCTGGGCTAGCAACCCTCGACGATCCTTGAGTGGAACTTTGACTCCACCCGAGGTTGTCTGACTCTTAAACTCACCCTGAGCTTTGTCTGACGAATCACTATCGTTGCCTTGCTCGTCGTTTTCATTTTCAGCAAACCTTTCCTGGGGGTGGTGGTCTTCATGGTTGTGAGATTCGTCTTCGTCCTCATATTCATCATCATCATCCTCATTTCCTAAAATTTTCTTGTGAATATCCTCATGGTGTCGATTATGGAGAAGTTCAGGATTCCGACCATTTTGACTACTGTCTGTATTTGCGAATTGTTTGTGATCATCTTTTTCGTTGTGGATTTCAGCTTTCTCGCTACCAGCTATACCTGCTACGTTAGCAGTGGAGTCTATAGAATAGTTGGAGTTGAGCGAAAGTATATCTGCTGACCCATGAAGAGCACCAGCGTCGACTTCTGCTTGTGAAATGTCGTCTTGGGCGTTAGACATAATCCTTGACCCTGATCACCGTCTTCTAGTGCTCAATAACAGCAATAGATTAATGTATGCGAACGTGAAAATTTCAGCCTTACTTTGTTACACTCACAAGAAGACTAAGTTGAAGAAAGTGCACAAAAAATAATTAAAGAGCAATAAAGAGACGCTATTGGAAAACTTGGATGACGTTGGCGATATTCATAGAATCGTACAAAGATCTCAGTAAGAAAAAAGTTATCACTTACTTATTCATTAGCCCTTTTCAATATCCCCATTAGGACCACTAACTATTTCCGGTTCATGCCGGAGTTATCTCTTGAACAGGTCGCGGAACTTTGCACTTTCCTGATTTGGCACTTAATGCGAGAACTACTTCTAGCCGACCTAGCCGTCCCTACGTCAGTGCTAGTCTTCTGGGGACTTTCGTATGGTGAGATAGATAGCTTGAAACGGTTGAAAGGCGTCGAAGCACTTCTGACAACTCCGCGCTCGTTCTTGCTTTAGTTGACTTTGTTGGGCATTATGAGCCACTAAATTGTATCACGTGCCTCAATCGGAAATAGTTCAAGCAGACGAAACGAAGAAAATCGCCGGTTTGACATATTTGCGGAGAAACAGGCATAGAAGGTACGGTTAAAGAGGGGCACCGGATCTGTGGTACCGAGATAACAGTACTAAACTTAACGGTAACGATATTGCTAACGTGGATACAACAATAAGTTCGGGAGACTAATGAAAATGCGAATTCTCTGTAATCTCAGATGGTTTCTACCTGAATAGTAACATTAAGCTGAAACTGAGTCTGAAAATGTTACTAATTAGTTTGGTTTGGTGAAGAAGTTGGGTGACCCTCAGTCGTGAGCTCTGACTTTTTATATTCCCCAGTATTAGAACAGTATGGACAGTTTTTACTGGGCCTGGTCTACAATATGTCGAAGAGTTGACTGATCATAGGAATTTTCCAGTTTGCATTTATTCATAATTTTGGGGCCATCCACCGATTTTCGTACTGCTTTGATTTTGCACTTTTGACGTCTACACTACTGTATTCGAACAAGGGATAAGCCTGTGTCGACCTCATATGAACCACAAAGCCATTCCACATCCTTGAACTACAGCCGATTTTCAACCGAAGCAATTGATGAGATCCGAATTTGATGGCAAGTCACGTGAGCACCGAATCATAGCTTCATGTGAATTTGGGCACCTTGGGCTATAATCAGAGTTATAGATTATGATTCTTTCCTCCTCATTAAGCTCTTAATTCGGAAGCGGTCTATAATCGTGTTTGGTAGCACCAGAACGTTTGTATTATCTTGAATTTAGGACTCCGGAAACTCCGAGAAAGCCCGAGTTTCTCCGTGGCGTCGGTCGCCAAATCCAAATCGTGAATCATAGTTAAATTGAAATATATCATTTACTAAAGAATTTAGTACTGTTGCAAGCCTTCGTTTCAGATTATTGGCACTGGAAATTGAGAGAGCAAAGAGAATTAGTTTAGTCTTGAGACCTGTTTTCCAAGGTGTAAGAGATACGTATTGAAAGATTAATTTGTAACTCCGCACTTCGTTGAACTCGTCAAAACTGAAACTTCGTATTTCGATTTGTGGAGCTTTTGATAAGATCCAAGTTCAATTGTTGTTGTTCAATTCAAGCTTATAGTCCAATACGTGATAATCAATTGGTTTATCATTATTATACTTTGAAGAGTCATCGTAAGGTTGATTTTGATTTTGATTAGTTTCATTCTCAATTCTTGATTGTTGTTGCTAATACTGAAGCTGATAATTGAAATTTTGTTCTCCTATCGATCTTCTGATCTTCCGACCGAAAAATTCCTTATTCATTATGTCTTTATCAAGACACTCACTCCCAGTTGTTATAGTCCGTACTGCTTTGATTGCTCCGTTTTTCATTTTCGGTGTTCTCTGTATTGTGTTCACACAGTTTGTCGGTGCAGTAATTTTCAAATCCAGCCCTGCAAACAGACAGCTGGTGATGAACTTGACGAAAAATCATTTCATGTTGCTTATTGGTTCCATAGCTCGTGTGGTATGTCCCTGTGAAATCAGTGTTACTTACGATAAGGAGACGTTGCCCCTGAGCGACTCGTTCAGGGTTGATTCTGGCAGACACTTGATTTCGCTGTTGACACCCAACTCTGTAATGATTTCCAACCACCAGATCTACACCGATTGGATGTTCTTATGGTTCCTCTCGTATACAGCTCGTTTTTCGTACTACATCCACATTATTCTAAAGGACATGTCCAAAATTCCCGTGTTAGGCTTCGGAATGACTAACTATAATTTCTTGTTCTTGTCCAGAAAATGGGAAAAGGACAAAATCCAGCTCTCTAACCAATTGGCTGTACTCGATGCCAATTCTCGTGGAATGGGACCTGCTAATGGTGTCCAGCTCGTTGCTTCTTCGGCTAAAGAAGGGGGTATAGTTACATGGCCCAAAGGCAGAAGAGAAAATCAGATTTTCCCCTATCAACTAATCTTGTTTCCTGAAGGTACTGTCCCTTCTGTGCGAACTAAGGGGAAATCATCAGAGTACACCAAGTTCAAAGATTTACCTCCTTTGAATCATGTATTGTTGCCCCGTGTAAGAGGGTTGTACTTGCTGTTGAGAGAATTAAGAAATTCCATCGAAGTTGTCTATGACATAACTACAGGCTACTCAGGGTTGGTTGCTGGTGAAATCGGTGAAGAGTCGTTTTCTTTGAAGAGACACTTCCTCAAGGGATACGGACCTTCGAGAGTCAATTTCCATATTCGGGGCTTTAAGATCTCAGATATCCCACTTGGTGATAGTAATGTCGACATTGACGATGTCCCCGAGGAAGAATTACAAAAGTTTGAAGACTGGCTACTCAAAGTGTGGTACGAGAAAGATGCATTGATGGATGGATTTTTTAAAGACGGACGGTTTGTCGATCCTAAAGATCCAGAAAACAAGAAGTTTCTTAAGAACTCGGTCGTAGCAGATATGAAGCTCAGGAATCCCCTTGAAGTCTTTGTTCCCTTCACCACCGCCGTCGCTGCATTATTGTTGCTTAGATTACTCTATTTCTTTATTAGAAGTACACTTGGCTATTAGAAGTCCATGATTAATTTAATTGTTTGTTTTCGTGCCTCTGGCACGCATCTAACTAATATTTAATGACGAATTACTGAGATACGCTTCTATCCTTATTGTAGAGTTGTTGTAGCATTGGAACATAATATTTCGTAGGACTTTAAATGTTCCACAATTGTTTTGATTTTCTGCTAATATCGCGAAAATGACTGCGAATTTGTATGCAGTGCTTTCCATTTTTATTCAAACTAGCGACCGGAATTGATTCAAACCATTGGGTAGAAATTATTCATACTACTGGCCGGAATTGGTTCATACTAAATTGCAAAATAATACTTCCTGGACCAGGTATCAGCTGTTCAATTGTAACTCCATACATGTGCTCAGATGTGGCTCATTTGCATTGGTATTTAAATACAATATTTTAGTAACAATTTCCACTAGCTGGTATGATTTTTTTGGTGGGCTAGTATGAAGCAATTCCGGCCCACAGTATGAATAATTTCTACGCGATGGTTTGAACCAATTCCGGTCGCTAGTACGAATATAAAATGAAAGCACTGTATGCAAGTTTGCAACACATTTGTTTCGCTAACAGTTGCAAAATATGAAACATAGCAACGCTATAAAGACAAGACGCTTTCGATATTTCCAAGCAAATTAATTGTTAATTATTCTCCAAATCCAAATGATAATGATATTCACAATTGTAAAATTAATCCTGAAGTGTTATTCGTTGATTCTACTCTTTATAACTGGCTTCCTTCTAGGATTTCTCTTAATAGGGTGCCTGGATCCAACACCGCTGTTCTCCAATGTATACTTATCCAAGTTTGAGTTCAATAAAACTTCTGACTTGTACAGCAACGTCAAGGCTGCCTACAAAAGCACAAACTCCTCTATAGAATTGGCTGAAATGTCCATCAGAGTAGGTTATCTTGGAGTCTGTGTAGATATACAACAGAATATGACATGCACGTCTTTTAATACTTTGAATACTTTGGCAAATGTATCTGGATTGTCTATTATTCCCACTAATACTAAAACTACCCAGCCACAACTAGATCTCGTTGATCTAGCAAAGGTTTTCAGCAACATTTGTCATCCGCATATACTTATGACGGTGATAATTCTCGACTTGGTAATGTTGCTACTTTTATCATACAGCTCTATACCGGGGTTCCCTGGTAGACAGAGAACTACTATGCTAACTACTGGATTTGCTCTATGCACTGTGCTACTCTGGGGTTTGGGAGCTATGTTGCAATATGAATGCGTGAGTACCACAAAGAAAATAGTTGCGAGTAGCAGTATGGGAATAATTTCTGCCGGAATAGGCAATAGGGCACAGTCTATGGCTTGGACGTCCTTTGCATTTGTCTTCACGGTATTCTTGGACTGTGTGTATAGAGTGGTAAGGGTGTATAGAGAGGATAAGAAGAAAGGTGTAGCTGAAAAATGTTGAAAAGTCGTTCTTCTTTACAGCAGCAACAATAATAATAATAATAATAATGGAGCCCAAGGGAAATTTCGAAAAAAGGTCAAAGCCAAAAAAGTAAACAAAAGTGATACCAATATAATAAGCATACATATGCACAAACACACACACACATATATTATTAAAATCCAAAAGAATAAAGTCAGATTCTTCACACTTATCATGATACTTCTATGTAATTTGACCTTACCATATTTTCTTATATCCTACATATACGCGATTTTTCACTTTCTGCGTGCAGGCGCACTGGCACGTGACAAATTCGAAAATTTGGCGAAGTTGATTTCCACTTTTTTTATTTTGTTAACTAAGAAAATAAACTATAACAAATAGAGAATCCGTCTTTTTCAAGATATCTTAAAATTTTAATTAAGGCTAGGTCTGCTTTCAGTCGATATTTCCGATCAAATGTCGTACACGGCACAGCTTGACGCGTTTGTGTCGCGTCTCAACGACAATGCCGACTATAGGACCGCCCACTCCATTCTTCTGGAGCTCTTGGATATGATCGAGACTTTCAACGGAGCTGCTGAGTACGAGTATTTCTTGAAGAATCTCGTTCCCATTTTCATCAAAAACCTCGAGGAGGTTCCCATTTCATTTGTCAGCACCTCTCCGGAGCACAAATTGCGTAACTCTATATTAGAGATCCTCCATCGTTCTATTATGAATGAAACTTTCCAACCTTTTTCAGAACAGATTCTTGATGCCTTGACCAAGATATTGGTAGATGAGAATGAAGACAATGGGGTTTTGTGTATGAAGATCATCACCAGCTTGCACAAGGCTTATAAAACGAAGTTGGCCGAGAAAGTGCTGCCGTTTGTAGAGATTATAAGCAAGATATATGACAATATGCCCAAGACTGTGGCCGATGGGTTCTCAAATAGTGTTGCCAACAATTCAACAAGTGCTTACCAGCTGTCAGAGGACAATGATACAGCCAGAGAAATGACGCCCCCTCCTCCTTTCAGCGACGAGAACTCCTCCAAGACATTGAACAGAGCCATGTTTTCGTACAAAACTCTTGCAGAGTGCCCCATAACCATGGTGTCTCTCTATTCTTCGTACAAAACGCTCGTCCAGACGTCTTTGCCAGAGTTTTTGCCAAAGATCATTGAGATTTTGGTACTTCAAGTTGAAGAACAACGTGTTTTCAGAGAAGAAGCCTCGAAAAATAACAAAATAACAACATCTATATCGCCTAAAATCAAGAACAGACAAGCATACAGCGATTTCATCTTGGGACAGGTTAAAGCGGCTTCGTTTTTAGCTTACGTCTTCATCAGAGGCTATGCCAATCAGTATTTGACTTCGCAGCAATCAGAACAAGTGCCTGATGTTATCTTGCGATTACTCCAGGATTGTCCTGCTGAGCTTTCTGTTGCTCGTAAGGAATTGTTACATGCTACTAGACATATTTTGTCGACATCTTTTCGTACTCAGTTTATCCCCAAGATAGAGCTTCTTTTTGACGAGAAAATTTTGATTGGAGATGGCTTGACTTCTTTTGAAACTTTGAGACCGTTGGCATATTCTACAGTAGCTGATTTCATCCATAATGTCCGTAACGAATTGACCCCTAAGCAGATATGGTCTACAGTTACGATCTACTGTGATTTGTTAAAAGACGACTCGTTGGCGTTGACAGTTCAAATCATGAGCGCCAAGTTGTTGTTGAACTTGGTGGAACGGATCATGATGTTACCCAACAAGCTTGAGGGCAGGCAATTATTTATGATCATTATTGACTCTTACGCCAAACGTTTCGAAAGCTTGAACAGAAAGCACGACTTTATCATTAGCAAACACAATGAGTTCGAGAAGAAACGTGCTATTAAGGAAATCGAGTCCAAGAAAGCCATTGCACGTTATTCTTCCAAGATTGCTTCTGAAAACGAAGAAGTTATAAAAGAAGAAAAAAATGACCCTCAAGACATAGAAATGATAGACGCTGGCGAGGAAACGGCTGATATTAGCGAAGACTCGAATGAAGATGTAGAACCAAAGAAAGAAGATGATCAGGAATTTAATAGCGAGAAGTTCATTGATCTTTTCAACATTGAATCATTCTCTCCTATCGCGACTTCTCCTTCTAGTACCAATTCTGACTTATTAAAGGATGCTCGCTATCTTTTCAGAACATTAATGACATTTTTGAAGTCAGTGATCTTCGGCTTGAAGA
The DNA here is from genome assembly GCA_030564745.1 of Scheffersomyces segobiensis. Taxonomy (NCBI): domain Eukaryota; kingdom Fungi; phylum Ascomycota; class Pichiomycetes; order Serinales; family Debaryomycetaceae; genus Scheffersomyces; species Scheffersomyces segobiensis. The sequence goes on along the minus strand of JAKTZB010000012.1, from coordinate 346,240 downwards.
ATTGTAATCCTCCTGTGCCTCCTCAGCCTACTTCAACAGATCCTAAGAATCCTGGCCAAACTGTTAACTATGATAAATGGAACGATTCTGCTAAATTGCGATCTTTTGAAGAGATTAACGTCTTGAGAGCTTTGTTCCGTGGTGGTATAAGCTGTTTGAGATTCTTCTCTGTAGCTAAGCCAAAGCCCAATGTGGCTCAAACAAAGGCATTTGATTTCTCCACTGGTGGACCAAATCTCCCTATCACTTCTTCCAAGGAAGAGAAGGATCTCATGGAAATATTTGCTACGATATTCATCCATATAGCTCCAGCGTCATTTAACGAAATCGTCAGTGCTGAACTCCCCTTCATGTTTGAAAGCATGTTGGAGAATGCTGCCTTACTCTACTTGCCACAGTTTTTCTTGGCCAGTGAAGTCACCTCTGCCAACTTTTCCAGTATCTTAATAGCTTTCTTGAGAGAGAATTTGGGACAGTTAGGAAAAGTAGAACTTGTAGAATCGAATATCTTAATCAGACTCTTCAAGTTATGTTTCATGTCTGTCAACTTGTTTCCTACGGCTAACGAGAGTGTGATATTGCCCCATTTAAATTACTTGATATTGGAATCGTTGAAGCTTGCTACGAGGGCCGAAGAACCAATAGTCTATTCTTATTTGGTGAGAATCTTGTTCAGAAGTATCTGTGGAGGAAGGTTCGAAAATTTGTATAAAGAAATCATGCCTATCTTGCCTGTTCTTTTGGAAAATCTCAATAAGATGATAGCCAATGCTCGCCGGCCATATGAGAGGGAAATTTATGTGGAGTTGTGTCTTACTGTTCCAGTACGACTTTCTGTTCTTGTTCCACATTTGAACCATTTGACTAGACCATTGGTTTATGCACTTAATGGATCACAAGAGTTAGTCAGTCATGGTTTGCGTACATTTGAATTGTGTGTTGATAATTTGACAGCAGAATACTTCGACCCCATGATCGAACCAGTAATTGATGAAATCATGGCTGCTTTGTGGAAACATCTAGAACCAGTTCCATACCATCATCAGCATTCACATACTGCTATCAGAATCTTGGGTAAATTGGGCGGTAGAAATCACAAGCACTTCAAGCCTATCAACAACTTGGTAACTCAGTCAGAATTGGACCAGGAAATCAAAGCTTTGTTTCACATTCATGGCTTGAATGGCCAAGTTCCCGTGTCTATTACTCCAGGAATTCAGTCTGCTATCAAATTGTTGGAGGATCCCCGATTAAAAGTGCATTACAGAATAAGCTCGTTCAAGTATTTGTCTAGTATTCTCAAGTTGTTTATAGATACTACTCCAATTCCGGAAAACTACTCGGAATTTATTGCTGAGGGTGTTGAATTCTTGCTGCAAGAAAAGACGAACGAGAGCATGGATCTTGAGAAGTCAGGAATAAAGGACGTTGGTAAGTTAGATCGCCAACAGAAGTTGTTCTCCAGACTATTGGAAGTTTTGTTTTTTTCCATTTCTATTCCTGAAATCAAGGAAGAGGCCAATGAGCTAATTGACGGCATAACTACACATTTCACGTTATTGTATCTTGGAACTTCTGTTACTGAAAAGGTCAAGAAAAATAGACCATTCTCTGTGAACGACAATGAAGGTAAAGCATACATCAACGAAAATGCTTTCCTTAATGCTTTGAACTACGCCTTGAGTTTCTGGAATAAGGAAGTCAGAAACAAGGGTATTGACACCATCAAGAGAATTTATTCAACAACAGTCACAATTTTCGGTTCGGAAGAAGCTGCTTTGTTCTCGCCTGTATTCCGTTCAATGTTTTACAAGTTTACCCACTGCTGCTATAATGAATACTATTATTCTAAGTTGGGAGGTATTCTAGGTCTTACTACTATGTTCGAAAATCTAGGTATACCTGCCAAGTGGTTTTTCAAGCGCCAATTTGAACTCGTTAGATCCATCTTCTTCATACTAAGAGACACACCCGAAACTGCACCATTTGAAGTCAGGGATTCTGCTAAGAAGTTAGTATTAAAGCTTCTTCATGATTGCAACAAGGATCTTACCAAGGAAGTTATTTTAGAAAAGCCATTCCAAACTCTTGTTGGTGCATTGGTGTATGATTTGGCTAGTGCCAATCCACACGTGAGAGAAGTTTCGCAGGAATCTTTGAAAGTGTTGTCAGACACTACCGGAGTTCCTATTGCTACCATAATGGGACCATGCAAGCATCTTCTTCTTACACCTATTTTCGGGAAGCCACTAAGAGCTTTACCTTTTCCTATGCAAATCGGTAACATTGATGCTATCACTTTCTGCTTAAGCCTTCCAGATACATTCTTAACGTTTAATGAAGAGTTGAATAGATTGCTTTTAGAAGCCTTGGCTTTGGTTGATGCCGAGGATGAATCACTAGCTAATGTCCACAGACTTTATGAGTACAGAACTTCCAATCAATTGATAGAACTTCGTGTTGTGTGCATCAAGTTGCTTTCTCTTGCCTTAACCAAACCTGATTTCTCGTTGGGTTCGTTGGCCGAGGCTCGTATTCGTATCTTGGGTGTCTTTTTTAAAGCATTGTGCAACAAGTCTACTGAGATCATAAATGCTGCTCATTTGGGATTACAATCGAGTTTGCAAGAAAATGCCAAGCTTCCTAAGGAATTATTGCAAAATGGTCTTCGTCCGATGTTGATGAATTTATCAGATCACAAGAAGTTAACTGTCTCAGGATTAGAAGCTCTTGCCAGATTATTGGAATTATTGATTTCCTACTTTAGGGTGGAAATTGGTCGTAAGTTATTGGATCATTTGATGGCATGGGCTCAGATCAACACGTTAAGACAAATAGCCGGTCAGGGCTTGGATAATAATCACACTGTTCAGATTGTTATGGCAATCTTGAATATATTCCATCTTCTTCCACCAAAAGCGTATACTTTTATGGAAGAAATCATCAGTACCTTGCAATACTTGGAAGGTCATTTGGATCGTCACCAAAACTCTCCGTTCAGAGAGCCAGTCTCTAAGTTTTTGAACAGATTTGCTGAGAATTGTATGGATTATTACATCACCAACTTCAAGAACAGGAAACTCGGAAATATGCTTGCTTCGATTGCTGGAATGGAGGGCAGTGAGAAGATCAGAAGTGTTGCTAAGGAAAAGTTGGAAAAGATTTTTACTGACGTTCAAAATGAATCTGTTGAGGAGATCAAGGTGGTGAAGTTTGCTAACACCATTGATCTTCTTGAGTCAATCACGAAGTATGAAGACGAATGGTTTGACAACCAGAAAGACTTATTGCTTACTCTCTCCCAATTAGTGGACAATATTGCAGATATCAAAAGCAATGCTTCGTTGATCTCTTCAGCTCATTTCCAGGCCGACCAAGCTATCGAAAAGCTTCTGACTATCATTGTTCAATACTTGGTAAGAAACCCTGGACAGGTAGATATTGTTTTCACCATCGTAGATCGTCATTCCAAATTGAAGATCAAGATTCCTAACCAATTGGAAGACTTTATTTTTGAAAAGATTGTGAAATCCAGTGATATCGAGTTCAGACAAACCTACTTGAACAAATGTATTGATTTTGTTAATGAAAGTGAACCAAGCTTGAAATCCAAGATCTTTTTCTTGAGAAAGGTGTTTTCTACAATTCTTATATACGAGGCGGAGAAGAATGGCAAGATCGATGTGTTTTTTGGCGACGATTCGTCACCGGAATGGCTCACAAAGATTTCAAACAACACATGGAAGTCAACCAATGATATCATTACTGGTCATACCTCTGGTAAGATGGATAGCTACAGATATGCCTTGTTGGAAGTGACAGCAACGTTACTTAAATTGGCTCCTGGATTCATTAGTGCGTTCCGTAAGGATATCATCAAGTTCAGTTGGAACTATATCAAATTGGAAGATAATATTACGAAACAAGTTGCATATGTTACTACTTCTTACTTCATTTCGGCTTACGAAACTCCTGCTAAACTAGCTACTCAAGTGTTCGTAGCACTTCTTAGAACACACCAAACTGATTCCAGACATTTAGTCAAGCAAGCATTAGATATTCTTGCGCCTGTAATGTCTGTTAGAGTAGAACAAGACTCTCCAGACAGTTGGTTGAAATGGCCACGTCGTATTCTTTCTGAGGATGGGTTTAATGTTACGCAAGTTTTGAATGTGTACCAGTTCATTATTCAACACCCCGACCTCTTCTTTGTGGCCAGAGAACATTTCATCTCCAACATTATCACTGCGATGGGTAAGTTGACCATCTTGGCCAATCCTGCAATCGAAAATCAAGTGCTCGCCATTGAGCTAGCCGAGCTTATTTTGAAATGGGAAAGAAAGGCGAAGTTGTTGAAGAGTGAAAAGGAAAGGAATGGAATCCTTGAAAATGTTAAAATTACAGAATTGGCAGTTAAAGATGAAGAAGCGGACGAAAGCATGGAAGTAGACGAAGAAAAGATGGAATCTGACGAAGCAAAAGATGAAGCTGACAGTGAAGATGAAGCTAAGAATGGAAATGACGAAGAAGACAAAAAGGGCTACGAGAGCGATTTTACTACCTCTCATAGTTATTCCATTCCCTTTGGCCAGAGAGAAGCATGTGTTACTTTCTTAATCAGATACGTTTGTATTAGTCCACAAAGAGCGTCTGAAAGTGAACTTGGCCAAAAAGCCTTGGGTATCTTGTGTGATTTATTGAGTCCTGATCACTGGTCTGAAGTTTCTGTCAAGCTCACTTTTTTTGAAAAGTTCTTGTTGTCTAACGATTTGAATTCATCGAACTTGTTGGGATACTGTTTGAATGCTTTGGAAGTTTTAGGAGTTGTTCTTGAATGGAAAAGGCTGGAATGGATCGTATCCAACCTTCGATATTTGCACAAGCTCTTAGAAAAATGTATCAAGTCTGATAACCATGACATCCAGGAGGTCTTGCAGCGTGTTCTTCGTATAGTTTTACAAGCTATCAATGACCAAAGAGAGTCAGAAGATGATGATGAAGAAGAAGATGTCAAGGAATTTATCAATTTACTTTCTGCTACTGTTTCTGAAGATTTGGGTGATATGCCATCTGTTGCGGCTGGTGTAACTTTGTCGTGGACATTAGCCAACTATAGACCATCTATATTGGATGCACTCTTACCACTGATTATGAGAACCTTCAGCAAGTTGTGTAAGGATCATATTACCATTACTCACCAGGGTTCTCAATCGTCTTCTAAAGATAGTTCGAACTCAGAATATGAAGCTAAGATGACTACGAGATTATTGGAGAAGATTCTCAACTTGTCTTCCATGAGGATCTCAAATTTAGGAGACCAAAGAAGAATCTTCTTATCTTTATTAGCACAACTTATTGAAAGATCATTGGATAAAGACACACTTGAGAAGATAATTAAGATCGTAAAGAATTGGGTCTTTTCCAGAACAGATCTTTTTCCAACCACAAAGGAAAAAGCAGTTATCTTGTCGAAGATGATGGTGTTTGAAATCAGAGGAGAGCCAACATTGTCGAAAGAATTCTACCAGATTATTGTAGACATCTTTGAAGATGATACTTTCAGTTGTACCGAGTTGACTGTTAGAATGGAACAACCATTCTTAGTAGGAACTCGTTCTGCAGATGTTTCTATCAGGCGCAAGTTAATGTCAATCTTGAACAGTAGTTTGGAGAAGGATATCAGCAAGAGATTGTACTATGTTATTCGCGAGCAGAATTGGGAATTCTTAGCTGATTACCCATGGCTAAACCAAGCAGTTCAGTTGCTTTATGGCTCGTTTAATTTGGACAAGAGACTTCAAGTCATCGATGAAGAGAACAAGCTTGCCCCATTAAATGCCTTGAAGGTTCCTCAGAGGGATGGCAAGATGGAAGTTGAGCGTGATACCAAGGGCTTGCAACAGTTGTTGAACTTACACGATGACTTCTTGGTGAAGGTTGCTGACGTCAAAGCTGGTGATGTTCTCGAGCCGTTGATCGATTTGTTCTACCAGAGCAGTGAAGCTATTCACCGTGCTTGGTCTAGTATATTCCCAATTGCTTTTATGTCTATTCCTAGATCTGAACATTTGGATTTCACCAGATTTTTGGTGATTTTATTATCAAAGGACTACCACACTCGTCAAATCGATAGCAGACCCAATGTGATTCAGTCTCTTTTGGAAGGCATTGGTAAATGCGACGATCTCCAGTTACCACCATTTGCTGTAGAATGTCTTGCTTCGAACTTCAATTCTTGGTCACAAGGTATCCATATCCTTGAGAATATCGAGGAACAATCAGTAAATGGAAATGCAGAAGTTCGTGAAGTTACTCAAGACGCCCTTGCCAAATTGTATGCAACTTTGAAGGAAGATGATATGTTCTATGGTTTGTGGAGAAGAAGAGCCAAGTACGCTGAGACTATTGGTGCACTTTCTTTTGAACAGATTGGGCTATGGGATAAGGCCCAACAATTGTATGAAACCGCTCAAATAAAGGCCAGAAGCGGTGCATTACCATATGGCGAGTCTGAGTATGCCCTTTGGGAAGATCATTGGATCTTGTGCGCTGAGAAGTTGCAGCACTGGGACATTCTCACTGACTTGGCCAGACACGAAGGCTTTTCTGACCTATTGCTTGAATGTGGGTGGAGGGTTGCAGACTGGTACAACGACAGAGAGACTCTCGATCAGACTGTCAAGAACGTTATGGATGTTCCTACACCTCGTCGTCAAATCTTTGAAACTTTCCTTTGTTTGCAAGGATTTGGACAAGGTAAGGAGACTTTGCAAGATCTCTCAAGGTTATGTGATGAAGGTATTCAATTGGCATTGAGAAAATGGCACGGATTACCACACAGATTCAACAATGCTCACATTCCATTGTTGCATACTTTCCAACAATATGTTGAATTCATGGAAGCCAGTCAGGTGTATGCTAGTTTGGTTTCTACCAATGCTCAGAACTTGGATGTCAAGTCTCAGGAATTGAAGAGAGTCCTTCAAGTATGGCGTGAAAGGTTGCCCAATATCTGGGATGATATCAATATCTGGAACGATCTTGTGACCTGGCGTCAACATGCATTCCAAGTCATCAATAAGGTCTACATGCCTTTTATTCCTATGTTGCAACAATCTAATTCAGGTGGAAATGCCAACTCATATGCCTATCGTGGCTTCCACGAGATTGCATGGGTGATCAATAGATTTGCCCATGTAGCCAGAAAGCATAACATGTCCGAAGTATGTATTAAGGAATTGACAAGAATCTACCAGTTGCCCAACATCGAAATCCAAGAGGCATTCTTGAAGTTGAAGGAACAGGTTAAGTGTCACTACCAAAATCCTAACGAGTTGAACACTGGTCTTGATGTGATTAGCAACACGAACTTAGTATACTTTGCTACTCAACAGAAGGCTGAGTTCTTCACGTTGAAGGGTATGTTCCTCAGTAAGTTGCAACAGAAGGTGGAGGCTAACAAAGCTTTTGCTACATCAGTTCAAATTGATCTTAACTTGCCTAAAGCTTGGGCTGAATGGGGTATGTTCAACGACAGAAGATTCAAAGAGAATCCTAATGATATGATCTATGCCAACAACGCCATCAGTTGTTACTTGCAAGCTGCTGGCCTCTATAAGAACGGTAAAACAAGAAAGTTGTTGGCTCGGATCTTATGGTTAATTAGTTTGGATGAGGCTTCTGGTACGTTGTCTCAGGCATTTGAGGATTTCCGCGGAGAAGTTCCTCTATGGTACTGGATTACTTTTATTCCGCAATTGTTGACTTCATTGTCTCATAAGGAAGCAAAACTTGCTAGACAAGTTCTCGTGCGTATAGCTAAGAGTTATCCACAAGCCTTGCACTTCCAGCTTCGTACCACCAAGGAAGACTTTGCAGCTCAACAGCGTCAAGCCATTGAAATTGCTCGACAACAAGCTGCACAGTCTGCTTCTCAAAATGGATCTTCGAAGAGTGCAGATACCAATGGTGCAAAAGCCGATGAAAACGAGTCTGTGGATACTGAATCTGGTACTGGTGAAACTTCTCCTGCAAAAGTAGATGCTAAATCTTCTCAGTCTGAGTTTCAAGCTTCTGCATCTACCGCTGCCAGTGGAACTAAGTCTGCTGATACTCCGGTTAAACCTAACATTCCTGGCTCAGTTCGTCAAGCTTTGGAGCATGTAGAAGAAATTATGGGAATCTTGAAAACAGCCTATCCGTTGTTGGCTCTTTCTTTAGAATCCCTAGTGGACCAGATCAATCAACGTTTCAAGTGTACTGCCGATGAAGACGCCTATAGACTTGGAGTTGCTCTTCTTAATGATGGAGTTCAGTATTTGAACCGTCTCGGTAATCCTCGTGATGATGCCAAGTTGCCTCCTGTAACGGAAGCCAATATCACGAGATTTGCCGAAACAGTTCTTCCCAAGCAAATCAGAGCTGAGTTCGAAAAGGATCTCGTTATTGGCAAACCTAACTTGGAGACTTACATCACCAAGTTACGCAAATGGAGGGATCGTCTTGAAGATAAGCTTGATAGAAGATTCAGCGAAGTCAACTTGGAGAATTTGTGTCCTCATTTGAGTGAATTCCACCACCAAAAGTTCGAAGACATCGAAGTTCCTGGCCAGTACTTGTTGAACAAGGACAACAACAGTCACTTCGTCAAGATCGAAAGATTCCTTCCAACGATTGGTTTGGCTCGTGGTACGAATGCTTGCTATAAGAGATTGAGAATTCGCGGTAACGACGGTAGTTTGCATACTTTTGCTGTGCAATTCCCTGCAGCTCGTCATTGTCGTAGGGAAGAATGTATTTTCCAATTGTTCAGGATTTTCAATGATACGATCTCAAGAAAGGTTGAAACTCGTCGTCGTAACATCCTGTTCACTTTGCCTATAGCTGTTCCTTTGTCACCACATATCCGTATCATTAGTGATGATGCCAAGGATATCACCATGCAAAAGGTTTACGAAGACTATTGCAGACATAATGGAAAGAGTCGCGACGAGCCTTTCATCTACACAATTGAGAAGTTGAGAGCCGCTTTCGACCAACGTTTACCAAAGCCTGATATTATGAGTATAAGAGTTGAAATATTGAGTGCTATTCAAGCATTGCTTGTTCCTTCGACTGTATTAAAGAACTATTTCGTCGACCTTTATCCTCAGTTTGAAGACTTCTGGTTATTCCGAAAACAATTCACTTCACAGTATGCTTCGTTCATCTTCATTACCTACATGATGTGTGTCAACACTAGACAGCCACAAAAGATTCACGTTAACATGGGCTCGGGTAGTGTTTGGACTTCAGATATGTTGCCATGTAAGATTGCTAGCAAGAGTGCCTTGATCGATAACCCACAAGGTAGACCCGCTCCGTTGTTTTACAACGCAGAAATGGTTCCATTTCGGTTGACTCCTAACATTCAGAAGTTAATTGGTGAGACGAGCTTGGAAGGGGTCTTGACTGTTTACATATTGTGTATAGCCAGAGCCTTGACTGAGCCTGAATCTGACTTGGAACAGTTCTTGACCTTGTTTGTACGCGATGAAGTTGTCTCTTGGTGTGCTCAACAAGACCCTCCTCGTTCTATTCCACAAGACAAGCAATTACGTGAAATTGTTCGGATTAACGTGGAACTCATTATCAAGAGAGTCATCCAAATCGGTCATATCTCTTCTGGTCCTTCTGTTGCTACTCAAAACGTCTTGGAGTTGATCTCACAAGCTGTTAATCCCCGTAACTTAGCTGCAGCCGATACATTATGGATGGCGTACTTTTAAGTTACGAAACAAATCTATTGTGATATATGTATACTAGACTACTAAATGTTTATTTAATCAAGCTGAAGTAATGATAAACGATATTGTTACATATGTATAATTGTTGTATGTTTAACTATGTGGAAGTAACGAAACACTACAAGTATATCAAATATTGTTATTATGTATGCCTGACTATATCGCTTTGATTTCTGTAGGACTAAGCAGCGTATACTTTCATCTGCTGCATTTGTACTTCTCGTGGTAGCTCAGTTTCCAACTCTACAAATCTGTCCAGATTCTTGAGCACTCTCCTATCAATCTTGCTGTAGTAATTCTTGATAGCATGGGAACTAAGGATTACGCTCATCAAGAGAACAACAAAGGCTATTGTGTTAACGGCCATGGAGACCACAGAAATAACCTGAATGTAAGTGGTGACTTGAACTTTGGTAGTAACTTTCTTCAAGCTATCATATTCGTACAGGTACATAAGTGGAGCGTTAAGACAAAGAATGGCGGCGGCTACACTAAGGATAAGTTCGCCAAATTCAAGAATAAGGGAACAGAGGAGAACTCTGAAGGTGACAATGGTGGGCATATGTGTTGAACATAAAGGAAGTAAAGTAGCGTTTGTTCCAAACTAAAGTACGTTAGTATATACAATAGAAATGGGTGCAAAATACTTGAGCGTACCATAAAGAGACAGTAGAGACTGGAAATAATACAGATAACCGGTCTGTTTTCAATGTCATCAAAAGGAACTCCAGCGTAGATAAGAATGTATTGGATAAGAAGGAGACCCATATATGTTTCAAAGACAACCTTAAACGTTTTAGAGTCATAGACACCTTCCATCAGCTCAAGACGGTTGAAGTTCTCCAAGTCGACTATTCGATCGTTTAGTTCCGGAAACAATACACTCTGAATAGGTGTTTGGGCACTCATGGCACACATAAATATGTGAGCTTTGTTTGACTTTAATGCTGAACGTGTCTATTGATAGTAGCAAAAGCAATAGATTTAGTAAAAATGGGAACAAAGGAAAACGCAACCTTTTACAGTGGCTGCGAAAAATTGATATTCTCAAAATATTACAGCCATTTGAAAAAAACGTAATAACAATACTAGTCGACAGCATAGTAAATATACCATATGGAATGACTTTAAATATCCAAACATTATGTGTATTCATTACATGAAAATTAGCTACAAGTTGCTTGTTGGCGTTGGGGGAAGCCAAGGGTTTTCACCTTGGCTAGCTACTAATCTACTGTACAACTGTCTTTCCAATTTGGGAAACACCTTCTGTGACTTTTCTACACCATCGCTAAGCCAGAGACCCCAAGAGCCCATCATGTTGGCCATTAACATATCAGTGAAGAGTCTGTCGCCCACAATGAGGATTTCATGAGGATGTATATCGAATTGTTTGAAGTATTCGTTGATTTCACCAAAACAGCCTGGTTTCTTAGTGGGATGTCTCAATACAGTAACTCCAGTATCGTTTTCTAACTTGATTGCTTGGGTATAACCACGATCATCATTAGTTCCCGCAGAGTTGCTTACAATTAAGAGGTGTTCTTTTGGAAAGGCCCCCTGGAGCTTTTTCCAAGTTTCCTGAATATGTTAGTAGATTCTTCGGTGAGAATGTTTTTGTTATTTTAGACACCTTTATCTTGTTCAACTTTTTTATTTTTAACTATTTGACCTTGTTATGCTAATACATACTTCATAAGCAGGCCATACTTTGTCATCATGGTCCTTGGCAATGCAGTTGTCTTTATCTAATACAACTCCCTTGATTTGGACATCTGGATGGTTGGGGATCTTGAAAGGTAGTGAAATCTGGTCAAATGAATTCAATCTAACGTGCGGAAGACATAGACTTGGGTTGTACAAGAGTCTGGAGACGTTGACAGTGGCACTGACGTTGAACATGGCAGAAATGTGTGTTGAGTGCTTGGAGCAAGTGAAGGTATAATTCTTCCAGTTTGAATCAAGACAGTTGATACTGTGATCATGTGACCATAATCAGCTGAGACGGAACGATATCAGCGGAAGTGGCATTGAACGCTACGTGATGGCCATGAAAGAAGCATGGAGAATCGATACCGATTAGGTCAGGTGTGGGTGCAACTTCTGGATGTGGTTTTGATAAGTGTGCGAAAGTATGGTTTGAACATTTGAATTATTAAATCATTTTGCACCCATTTATCTTCAAGATTACCTAATGGGAAAAATGTTACTACGCTAATAGTAGGACGCTATTTTATTTGACAAGACTAAATATTCTACGTACTCCAACAAATATGTATATATAATACGTAAGGTCATCTTCTCCCTGTTTACCACAATATTGGAATGTATTCGTATTGACCCAACGAGATTTCAAGTCGCATTTTCTCCGTTTTCATCTGTCATTATCTTGTCATTTTTTCGATAATAATTCGCATAGTTAAGCTGAAAATTTTCGATACTAACTATTCCTCAACTTTGAATTTTGTCTTACTCTTTTCACACAACCAACCGCAACCTTCAATATATACCCCTACCATCTCCAGCATACCATGTCTTTATCTACTTCATCATCTACGAACAATTCTGCGGAACCGAGGAAAAATGATATTCCACACAAGTCCCGAGTCAGTCGAGGACCAAAGCAATCCAAGCCTAGAAGTGGAGGCTACAGAAGAAATACTGGCAACAAAAATGAAAATGTAGACCCTGAAGACGATCTCGACGAGTCAAACCAGTGTATAATTTGTGCGAATCGCATCCAATACGCTGCCCTTACACCTTGTAACCATACAACTTGTCATAAATGTACTTTTAGGCAAAGAGCATTGTATGAAAAGGCACTCTGTTTGATCTGTCGTAGTGAAAATGATCAGGTAATCTTCACCGAGGAGGTTGAAAAGACGTACGATGACTTTTCTGCTCAAAGCTTTGTGCTGTTTGACGAAAAGTTCCGTATACAATTTACCAGCGAGTATGTGAAGAAAGATACCTTGTTCCTCTTGGCCAATTCGTGCCCCATAGAGAGTAAAGTGTGCAGCTCTTTCAAGGGGTTGTGCGATCATGCCAAAGAGCTGCACGGAAAGTTCTATTGTCTTCTTTGTTCTAAATTCAAGAAAGCATTTGTTGAAGAGCTTCCCCTCTATACCCATAAACAGCTACAAAGACACCAGGCTGATGGAGATGGGGATGACAGTGGCTTTAAAGGTCATCCTGAATGTAAGCATTGCCACGGCAAACGTTTTTATCTGATAGACGAACTAAATGTTCATATCCGAGACAGACATGAGCGGTGCCATATCTGTGATCAGTTTTCGCCCAAGACGGCAGAGTACTTCAAGAACTACGACACTTTGTATAACCACTTCAGGCAAGACCATTATGTTTGCGTCGTACCACTGTGTGTTGAAAAACGGTTTGTAGTATTTAGGGAAGATCTCGATTTGACAGCCCATATGTTGAAGGAACATGGTGGTTTGACTGGGGCTAGAGGTGTTGTTATAGGATCTAATACTCGTCATTTCCACTCGCAATTATCGTCCAACTTTACGGAAGGCTCAACCAGAAGGGCCGCGTTAGCTGCGGCAGCTTTTGACTCGGGAAGCGAAGAGGACGACTACCAGTCTATAGAGGTAAAGAAGAAAAGATTTGAAGAAAGAGCAAAACACTATCTCAATTACAATCTGGAGTCCGTGCGAAAATTTAGAGATGCCAATGCCTCGTTCCGCTCTAAACGCATTAATGCTAAAGAGTTGCTTCAGGTATATACCAAGGACTTGTTTGTACACCAGTCAGTCGAAGAACACGGCTTGCTTTTCAAAGAGTTCATGGAGTTCTTCCCAGAAACCTCAGCTTTTTACAAAGACTTAGCAGAAGTAGCTAAAGATTTGCAAGCTCTAGAAGCTCGTGAGCAGTTCCCTGTTTTAGGGGGAACCAACGGTAGTACATTCAACTCTTCATCATGGGTGTCTGGTGGCTCTGTAGCTCGTACGTCTTCACCTTTGTCATCATTCCCGGCATTATCAAGGCCCGTAGCCAAAAAGACTGCAGTATCTCTGAATCCACCAGTCAGATATACAACCGTGATTAAGAAGAGTCCCGTAATCAAGACGTCTGTGACAAGCACGCAAGCATCAGCTAACTACAAACCAAGCTACTTGACCAACGTCGACAAGAGCCTGCTGTCGTCATCGTTACCTGTTTTGGGCCAGAACCGTAGTCCATCGGTGTCGGCCACTTCCATGTCTCCGTCAGTATCTAACTCTTCTTCTCGCAACAACTCGTCGTTGAACCTTGCTGACGAAAAAAAATTCCCAACATTGGAAAGAAGAGGTCCTAAGAAGAAAATTATACCCCGTGTGAACCAGTACAATATCGCGGATCCTAACCTGTGGGGCGTGACCAGCGAGAAACCTGCTGTTGTACTTCCTGCGGAAGAAGACTTTGCTATCGTTATCACAGATAAGAGGAAACAAAAGATGAAGAAGAAACAAGATAGAATTCTCTTCAGCAACGGGATCTGATGATAAAATATCATCTAAGCTCTTTGAAGGAGGGCCAAACCAGAAAGGCCAATGCAATTGATAGGATTCTCTTCAATATCGAAACATATCCAGAATTCTTTACTTGAAACACTATTCAGAAATCACATCACATTATAATCCCGAAACCGACTTCCGTACTATATATACGCGGAGTGCTTAATCTTCTAGACGTTTGCGCGTGCCAGACATACAAAGCAGCGTAATTCATAATCTCAATAAACGGTTCAGAATATAGAAAATATAAAGACACTATTAGATATTTTTCGCAACTTCTTTTTGACACAATTCCCGATGAGACAGGGAAACGATCGGAAACTGTTCATCTGTTTCCACCGAGGGCCTTTCGACAAATAGCGCACTCTATAAGGAGTTCCGGCTGCACACGACTCTTGTCATTCACCCACGTCATGTCAAGCATATGAAAAGGGGAGTAACTAGAGGCAGAAGGAGGGCCAGACAGACTTCTGTAGTATTCTGCAATTTACCAAATTTGGGATTCTCTACAAATTTTTTATGGTTCATTTCTTTGTAACCACTAATGACTTTGAATACTTCAGTTGTTCTACTGCACGTGTCCGAATGAAGAAAGACAACTATGCAGGATTATTCAGAGTGGCTCCATGCATAATTATTGAAGAGGTGGAATGATTTTAAATAGAAGGCTGAAACTGGGAGATGAATACGCTTGAAATTGTCCATACGAAAAGAACTACCGTTTTCTGATATAATTTGTATGCTAACTTCTCTTTTTTGAGGCACGAAAAGGGTTTCACCCAAAGAGAATCTGCCGAATACGAAAACTAGGACTGTATATACTTCCGTTTTCAATCAATTTTCAACTTCAATAATTCTAAGTCAAGAAATAGTGAAGTTTCTTTCAGAGAGCAGCTGCAGATTTAGTTGGGTAGACCCCAGCGTAGCATTTCACTGGTAATCTCTTGACTGACTTTCCGCCTAGCTTTTGTGTGCGTAAGTAAAATGGTTATTCTATATAGCAAATACGAATTGACTGTACCGAAAATAGATATAGAACAGCTTGTACGGAAATATCCTCAATTAGCGAAGAACGTTATTCAAGATGAAGTAGCTGGGGATGTAAATGAAGTAGAAAGAGAAAATACTAGCCGAAAGCGCAAAAAGAGAAATGTAAAGTATGACTTTTCCACAATAGATGGCCAGTACGACATTGCAGAGTTAAGTGTACGTGAATATTTTGACGTACCGAACTATAGTCTCGATAGAACCAAACTATGTCCACGTATTCCCAACAGGATGGAATATTTGCGGATAGTAGAGGAGTGTTTAATTGAGGCACAAGAGGTGAGAAGCGAGTTTGAAAATGGCTGCAAAATAAATCTAGACGAAGAGAAAAGTGGAGAAAATACAAAAACCTATACCGAGAGGTGGATCATTGATATTGGCACGGGATCCTCGATGGTATATCCTATCATTGGGATTAGTATGAATGCCAATAACCGATTTATAGCCACAGAGATAAACCCATCTTCTGTATTGCACTGTCGTAGTCTTCTTGAACAAGATGACCAAATGAATTCCAGAATTACATTACAGACGATAGAGAGCCAGACAGAAAAGTTGCTTCCTTTAGAGCTACAGCCAAATGTCCGCATTAAGTATGTAGTTTGCAACCCGCCTTTTTACGAGAGCAAGGAACAGTTGGAAAGTAAGGAAGAGATCAAAACCACCCACAAGCCCAATGCTCTAATCAGTGATGACTCCGAGATGTATTACGATCAAGGGGGAGAAGTGGGTTTTGTTATGCGCATCATCAATGAGAGTGTTCAAACGAGCAGGATCGCACAATATCAACATTGTTGGTACTCTGTTCAAATAGGAATCTACGACCATGTAGGGGAACTCGAGATGTATTTGAAGGAGAAGATTGTTCCGAGGGTATTCAAAACGGCAATTGACTTTTTCACCAAAAGATGGGTGCTAGCGTGGAACTTTGACGAGGATCTGAGACTCCCGTTGAGCTACATTCTGTCAAGACAGAATTGGCCCAATACCTACCAAAGCAGGACCGACCTGCTAGCAGAGGGGCTAGACCGGAAATTGGAGCTTTATGCGAGCGAATTTCCTCAATTTCAGTACCAGGTGGTGAAGATTAGAGGAACCAATAATGAGAGCAAGTTGTATGTGGTGTGCAATGAGGCTGTCTGGATAAGAAGGGTGCGTCGGCAGTTAATCGGTTTGGAGGCGCGATCTCGCAGTACCGGGGAACATGTTGGGAGTACCGGGGGTAACACAAAAACAGATAGCAATATCAAAAAAAAATCCGGAGAAACGCCGTTTTTCAACAAGACAGTGGTGGTACGGATTAACCAAAGGTTTGCCAATGAGTTCAACGTGGAGGTTGCTTTCCACGAGGGTTACGACGACGTGGTGACAGTGGCGAGTAGCATGAGGTCCCTTGTTAGCCAAATATTGTGTTCCATTTAAGCAGCACACTTGCATTTCGTGCTTGCAGGACCGCGGAATATACGGCTGAGAGAAGCTTACGGCATAATTAATAATGTCTAATCTCTCTTCCTCGACAAGATGGGAACAACTAACCGGCTAAAGAGTATACGTGAGAGGTGACAGGGCAGCAATGAAACGATTTGCAGATATAAATAGAGCAAAAATCCTTTCTCTCCTTGCTGCGCTAGTTAATACGTATCCGACATAAATATTTCATGGCATAATCCATATACTCTCCAGTTTTCTACATCTGCCTGAATTACTAAATACCGTAGTTATACATATCTTCGTAGCCTTTTTGGGATCTGACATTCCTATTCCTCGCTTGTCCATTGCCATTACCTCAGCAATTCCGTTCCTTCAAGTATTGCAACCATTCCATCTACACCGGTTCCGTTAGTTGCACCCATTTATTTCACTATTGTGCTAGTAATATACCTACAACTCAATGTTCATTGTTTCAAGTGCCGCAAGAAAAATTGACAAGCTATACCGTTTTTATTACTACAACAGTCCAATTCCGGTCTTGACCAACGTGGAGACAGCGATCTTCAACACCATCAACTTCTGCCTATTGCTCGTTGGCCTATACTACGTAGTTTATGTTCTTCCGTTCATAGTGGTTCACTCAATCGAGAAATTTTATTACTATCTCACAGGTAACTTCATTTCCGTTAATGTCGTGGTACTGCTGATATTGTTGCTCAACACCAAAGACAAGTTGTACAACGTTTGTGCCGACGTCTGTCGGTATATGAGTAGCAACTTCTGTTCCAATCGAGATGCAGTGAATGCCAATGTCACTCAAGGTGCCGGGAACGAAGTGATGCATGGGAAGCACATCGATGAGTCTCTCTACAAGTTCAGCAAGTTCTAATTCTTTAGATCAAATTTAACCGAATTGCTGCTAAGACTCAGCTATTCAATAGCAATGTCTTTAATCTCCTGCCTTGGGTTCACTAAGCCGGGGTCTCTAATGTCCACACATATATCGTATGCCGTTGTCTGAGTAAATATATCCATGCCTATATATGCTAATTAATGTTTAACATCCAGTTTTGTAGCAGTCATAGTCTTCAGACCCAAGTGTCCTCCTATAGTGCAATTTCATCCCAAATTGGAAAAACTATTCAAAAACTGGAATTCTTCATCTCAATTATCTCAATGTGAGCAAACTTTATTCGGAAATGACTTTAACCAGTTCGATATTCACATCCCAAACAAGCCCCAGTCTTCCACAAAGTAATTATATCCCACGTCCCGAAACACTAAGTACTGTCTCTTTAGTTCCTCGTATACTTCGATGACTTCTCCCAGCGATCCCAAGTAATCCAAAAATTGCTGAGGATCGATTTTCTCAGCAAGTGGTACATTCAAAGTGATCAACACGTCGGTTTCAACTCTGTCCAATCGGATAAGAGCGATGAATGTGAGTACAGTTACAGGCGAATCTGGTTCTGCGGCATCTCGACGAGCATTGGCGTGTTCTATGAAACTGAAATTTACTTCTTGCTGAAAAGTGTCTCTGGTCAACTTTTCAATAAACCAATTGGTAGCCGATTCATTAGGCTCTACAAGTTCTTCTATATGGATAGCTATAGCTTCTGTGTATGACACTGCATCAACGCGCTCTAACAAGTCAAAGATAAGAGATTTGTCAAACTTGGAGTTTTTTCTGTGGTCCTCAATAATGAATACTTCCTGGGTATCTGGGATCTGACGGATATGTGAAACATCCACAAGATGAGCTTTGATCGGAGCAGGGACGGCTGTGCAGACGGCTCCAGAATATAGCTGCAATTGTTCCGACATGATTTGAAATTCTGTGAACACTTTCGATCCAGATCAGGATTGGAAACGTTCCGGAAAGAATGTGGAGGCAATGCTGATTGAAGTGGTAATCGTATTAAGAACATACGATATCTTGGAATGGGAGAGGTTCCTGTCCATAGTCAAAATCAAGAATGGAGTAAAAAGTTTCGCATGGTAGCGATACCATAGTTAGAGAAAAATATGCTGGGGATGGGAATAATTAAGATACATTAATGATTAATATAGTTGATCTAGAATCAAGTCGCTCGTAAGAAACATCCTGAATCATCTCACTATTCTTGGGATTTTCATACTTAGTCCCCATTAGCCCATTCTGCCCATACTTAGCTCAACTTCTAGTCATCACAGCGACATTCTACGACATCGACTAATTGTGCTTTTATATGTGGCATGTCGTGCATCACTATCACGCTGGCATGTCGTCTTCTGCGCTCTAATTAAACTTTTATGTTTTGTCAAATTTCACATCTTTAACTTCTTTTTCAGACTGTTGTTTTGGAGCAATTTGGCGTGAAGCACGCTTCTTTTATTGATAAACACACACGTCTTTGACAATCTTACGTGACTGCTGTTGTCAAATTCATGAAATCAAAATTCAGATCAAAATTGACAATCACTTTTCAATTTTATACTGATCAAATCGAACTGGAATTTTAACGATCAATCCTGCGAATATTTTGATACACAATTCAACAGATTATATCTATTAACTTCCATATCTTTTCAATTCTATCTGTAGCAAAACATTCATACCATTTCCATTAATGACTCTGCCCATCTTGCACAATCGAAAAAGGTCCATAATCATAACGGTCATTGTACTAGTGGTACTCTTGTTAATCACCAAAGTATCGACCTCGAAGCACTCAGCCAAAAACATCCAAGAAGTGCTTCAGAGTCTCCCTAAAGAGAATATTTTGGGTCTTTCCAAACTTGTAAACAACGAAAACGAGAAGAGTCAAGATGAGTTCTTCGCTCGTTTGGAGAAGTTGAACAAGAAATTCTTTCTGTCTCAGGAAGCTCGTTTACAAAATTTGGAGAAACAAAACGAATTGTTACTTAAGGAAATCAAGTTGCTCAAACAACCTTCAAACTATGCTTCACTCCGTGAAAGATTGTTGTTTGTATATCCTTATGATTCTTCTATTCGTTTCCCAGCATACATCTGGCAGTCTTGGAAACATGGGTTAAATGACGAAAGATTCAACGAAAAGTATCGTGAGGGCGAAACTCAGTGGGCCTGGAAGAATCCCGGCTTTGTCCACGAGTTGTTCAACGACGACACTGCCCACACCATGATCAAGTTTCTTTACCATCAGATTCCAGAAGTTCTCGAAGCATATGAGGCCATGCCCGAAGTCATTCTCAGAATGGATTTCTTTAGATATTTGATCTTATTTGCCAAGGGAGGTGTTTATGCCGATATTGACACTTACCCATTGCAACCTATTCCAAACTGGATTCCTGAAAACGTTTCGCCTGATGAATTGGGAATGATTGTAAGTATAGAAACTGACTCTAACTCTCCTAACTGGAGAACTGAATCGGTTCGTAGATTGCAGTTTGCCCAGTTTGTGATTCAAGCAAAACCGGGCCATCCAATTCTCCGTGAAATCATCGCACAAATCGTCGAGAGAACGTTACAGAAACGTAAAGCATTGTTGGATACTGAGAAATTGAAGTTAACCGGATCGTCCAACCAAAGAAGCTTAGATATTTCTCGCTGGACAGGAGCTGGATTGTGGACAGACGTTATCTTGAAATACTTCAATGACTACATCCAGAGTTCCATCTACCAGAAGATCACGTGGAAGGAGTTCCACGAGTTGAAAATCCCTAAGTTGGTGAGTGACATCTTGATCTTGCCTATCCATTCGTTTGCATCCGATATCGAGATTCCAAAGGATGGAAAAATTGAAGATCCTCTTGCATTTGTGAAGCATTATGCGGCAAAGATCTGGAAGACCACTTAGCTTCGTGAGCGCTTTCAGACAATTACTTATAGTATATACATAGCCTTATCTGCGATGTAGAATAATACAAAGCATAAGAAAATAGAATAGATGTGATTCAGGGGTAATGCAAAATTATTTGTTTTCTCTTGTCTTACCATATGTTTGTCTGTAATTGCTTATTTCTTATCGCATTTCATTTGTTCAATTATTTTTAAATCGAGAATGGTTGCACACTTTTTCGCAGCCGCTCAAAAGAAGCAGAATAATATAGTTGCAAAATTATATTCTGCAACCTTATTGCTTTTAACTATAAGAGCAGGACAATATGTCCGTGTACAAGTTTGCTATCGACTATTGCTACAATGGACCCGTAAATAAGATTACTACTTTGGTTGACTCTGTTATGACGTTTGTGAGCCCACTGGAGGCTGACACCTCCACATCTACTATTTGCGCTACAGATAAAAATAAAGTAGACAATTCTGCAAAAGATGACAGAAATCAAGATCAATTTGAAACAGTGTATGCAGAGGAATATTCACTGGCAACTGAGACTGTTACCACGGCACCTCCTTCGTCTGCTGGCTCTACTTCAAAGAGAAAGTATAAGAAGAAGAAAAAGAACAAGAGGAGAAATAATGGTAAAATATATGCATCTCTTCTGCCACTACCATTTCCTAGGTCTGCTGAAAGTATTATTTTTGAAACAGTACAGGAAGATTCAACTGACGAGCCAACAGAAGAGGAGCTTGCCTCTTTGGAAGGGCTGAGCTTTTTTGAAAAGCAGAAAGCTGCATTCGAGAGCTTTCATAAAATTCTGATCAGTTCCAAAATAAAATTAGAAGGTTTGGAGTGGCTAGAGAAAGATGATATCATAGACCCCAAGAGTGGAATACCAAGGGACATTTTCCAGGCTACGAAATTAGGAGAAAGTCCATTTCATTTTTTACCTCAAAATGCTGGATTGGCAATGTTGCAACCGCTTCAGACTATTGGACAAATAGTAGCAGCTGCCGCTGCGTCCGAACCAAAGCCTACAAAAGAGGCGGCACAAGCTAGCAAAATGGCGTTTATGAGAGAGATATTGCCCTCAAGTTTCTTTGAGAATCCAAAACAAGAGTTCCAATACAGAATGACATCGAAAATGCCGGAAATTTTCCAGTCAGTGGAACTCAAAGGAAGTACAAACCCGCCACGATGTCTGCTACGCCAAGACGATACGGTTCTGCTTTTACCGATGAACATGAAATCTTTTATTTCAGAGTCACAAGCAAAAGGAGGCCACGCTTTCTATCAATATCTGGCAAATTATTTCCAACGTTAGGTTAGCTGTATTTATATCTTGTTTCTAATTCTAAAGTACACCAATAAACAGAATGAGTCTAAAGTCTGGCAAGAGCTCTTGGATAGACCTTCTTCTCGCCATTCACATCGTATTTACTCCTCTCTTCGTGGTTGCTCCAGGTGTTGTAGCCCCAGTTATCTGGAGTGTAGAAAGTGGGTCTTTCGTACTTAGTCAAAGCCTTACCTTCAGCCAATCTCGAGACCAAATCGGGGTTGGAAGTGAAGTATCTGGAAAAACCTACAAGAATTTTGTCGTCTTTTGTTTCTTCCTGAATAGTCTTGAAAGATGGAGCATCGTAGGTATAATTACCAGCTTTGACAAGTACTCCTTTCCAGATGTGACGGACGAAACTATTGTCACCAACCCATTCGTCGACAGTGACGGTACCCTGGACACGGGGTTCAACTACAGATATGTATGCTAACTCGCTACCATCGTTGGCTCTCTTCTGCAACTCGTTCAACAAGTAGCTGAAAGTAGTGATAGGATGAACAGTTTCGTATTGAGCTCCTACACCTTGTACCATGGCCCAAGGGGAGATTCTCAAGGCTACTCTGTTGGCACCAACAGCTTTGACCAACTCGTCAATCAACTCCAAGAGGAACCTGGCTCTCTTTTCGATAGAACCACCATATTCGTCTGTTCTCTGGTTGGACAGAGGGTGCAAGAAAGTATCCAACAAGTAACCGTGAGCTCCATGAAGTTCAATGTAGTCAAATCCGGCAGCAAAAGCATTCTTAGCAGCATTGACATAGTCATTGACAATGATATCCTTCAACTCAGCTCTAGTCAAAGCTCTGAGTGGATTGCCTACTTTTTCAGCTTTCTTCTGGTAACCGCCAGAAGGGTATACGGCTGAAGCGCCCACCAAATCATGGCCATGCTTCTTCAACAATCCTGGGTTGCCCACACGACCCAAAAACCATAATTGGCAACTGATAAATGAACCTTTTTTGTGAACGGCATCAGTGATCTGTTTCCAAGCCTGGGTTTGCTTCTCGTTCCAGATTCCAGGAACTCGGTCGTATAGGCCTGCTCTTTCTGAGACGTACGTGGCCTCAGTGATCAACAAAGTTCCAGGATACTGAGCTCTGTCTTCATAGTACTTCAACTCCAAGTCTGAAGGGATGAAGTCTTCTGTGGCTCTCATTCTTGTAGTAGGCACATACACTATACGATTGGAAACTGTGTTCTGACCCACGGTTACGGGCTTAAACACATTAGTGTTCTTTAAGGGGACGGAGCCAGGTTGAGACATGCTGAGTTTGAGAAGTTTAGACAAGAATTCTTCTGTAATAGACTAACTTGGTGAAATGGTAAAATGACAAATTTCAAACCTACAATGTCCCACTATTTATTCTTTTCAGTGGGGTAGTGAGGGACGGAAATAGTGCGCATATCATTCTCCACAGTCTTCTCGCAAGTAGTGTGTGCCGCGGTCCCAGAATTGTGGCAGAAGATTCAAATGGACTCAAATGGATTCAAAACGGTTGCAATTTTCCGAAATATAAATTCAAGCTTTCTCATTTAGTAACTGATAGTGAACTTAAAAACCGGATTCGCGTATAAGATAATCTTGCTTTTGGTTAAAAATTCTATTTTATAATTTTTGGCAATCTTTTCTTCCCCTTTTCTTCATCATAATGTCTTCGCTGGCCATACTCGCTCCAAGTATTGTAGCCCCAATTATTCCACTGGTAGAAAGTATCCTCGTCGTACTCAGTGAGTTTTAGACCATCTCGGAGTCTTTTCACAAGATCAGGGTTACTGGTGAAATACCTCGAGAATCCTATCAACGTTCTGTCGTCTTCTATATCTCCCTGGAGACTCTCAAAGTTTGGTGCATCGTAAGTGTAGTTAGCCTTGACAAAGACACCTTTCCAGATCTTCGAAGCAAAAGAATTGCTGGGAAGTTGGTAAGCATTCAAGATATCCTTGGGTGGTGGGCCCCTAGGTTCAACTAACGAGACATAAGCTAGATCATGGCCAGTGTTTGATCTTTTCTGAAGTTCATTAAGTAAGTAGCTGAACGTTGTAATTGGATGAACAACATCGTCTGCACCTTTCATACCTTGTCCCTTTCCCCAAGGAGAAAGTCTGATCGCCAATCTATGGGCACCCACTACAGACATCAAATGGTCTAATAGCTCCAAAATGAATCTAGCTCTGTTTTCTATGGAACCTCCATATTCATCTGTCCTCTGGTTGGAACAAGGCTGAAGAAACTGGTCTCCCAAATATCCATAGGCTCCATGGATCTCTACGTAGTCAAACCCTGCCTCTATTGCACTTTTGGCTGAGTTTGTGAAACTCTCATATATAAGCTGGTGCAACTCGATCTTGGTGTATTCCCTAAGAAGGTTTCCAGATTGATGTGCAATCTTCTTCGCTTCTTCACTATGGTAGATGGGAGAAACTCCAACGTATGGTAGATGTCTTGTTTTGAGCACTGCTGGATCAGCCACTCTTCCCAACATCCACAACTGTACTGACGAAAACGACTTATTCGCATGGATCCTGTCGTTTATCTTCTTCCAAGCTAAAATGTGTTCTTTTGACCAGAGTCCTGGAACATGAACATCCAAGGCACCCTTATCAGTTGGGAAAGTCGCTTCCACTATCACCAAAGTTCCAGCATATTTCGATCTCTCGTCATAGTGCTGTAGCATCAAGTCTGTAGGCGTATGATTACCCAGAGCCCGAACTCTCGTTGTTGGAGCAAACACTACTCGATGAGAAAGCTCATTGGTGCCTACTCTTATGGGCTTGAAGAGCTTGGTCTTTGCTAGACCCCTGTGCGAAGACATTAGCGAGATCGGTTTAGATTAGGTAGCTGGGTATTCAACACATATATCTACGAAGGTATTAAATATATTAAAGATTGAATGAAGTATCTTACAGAGATCCAATTTCCTACCCTCTTGATTATCTACTCTCTTATTCTTCTAGGAAATATCATCATACCACTTCTCCAGACTGCACACTATAGCATCTTGGGGTTTGGCCAACTGTTAAACCTGTTCTAGGTGTGTAGATAGTTCCCAAATATAGTAATATTCACTATTATACAATCTATAGCTCTATATATATATGTCTAATTGATCTCCTGTGCAACAACCTTAACCTCTTCTTCTTCCACAAACTTGTGCTCGACACCGTACTCGTTCCACGTATTGTAGCCCCAGTTGTCTCTGGTGTAGAAAGTGTCTCTGACGTAGGGAGTCAACTCCAAGCCTTCCTTCAATCTTCTTACAAAGTCAGGGTTGGAGGTGAAGTACCTAGAGAAACCTACCAAAGTACGGTCATCGGCAAGATCTCTATGTAAAGTCGTGAAAGCAGGAGCATCATAAGTGTAATTACCAGCCTTGATAAGAATACCCTTCCAGATCTTGGAAATAAAAGAGTTGTCGCCAACTTGAGCATTTTCATCAACATCATAACTGGCTTGAACACGAGGTTCGACTACAGAAATGTATGCCAATTGGTTACCAGCATCGGCTCTTCTTTGCAATTCATTAACCAAGTAACTGAAGGTGGTGATAGGATGAACTACGTCTTCCTCAGCCTTCATATTTTGGAACTTTGCCCAAGGTGAGATTCTGATAGCCAATCTGTCGGCGCCTACAATAGGAATCAAATGGTCGACCAACTCCAACACGAATCTGGCACGGTTTTCTATGGAACCACCGTATTCATCAGTCCTCTGATTGGTGGATGGTTGCAAGAATTGGTCCAAGAGATAGCCATGTGCACTATGTATTTCCACATAGTCAAAACCAGCCTCAAGAGCGTTTTCAGCTGCAATGGTGTACTTGTTGTAAATGATATCCTTGATTTCTTGTTTGGTCAAAGGCCTCAAAGGGTTTCCCACTTCTTCCGCTAACTCCTTGGATTCTTCGTTCCAGTAGACGTCAGAAGCAGACACAAATGGCAAACCAGCTTCCTTGAGCAACTTGGGGTTACCAACTCTGCCCACAAACCACAACTGAATAGACGAGAACGACTTGTTGGCATGGATTCTGTCATTGATTTTCTTCCAAGCAGCGGTGTGCTTGTCAGTGTAGATACCAGGAATATTGTCAAACAATCCACCCTGCTCAGAAGAGAAAGTAGCTTCGGTAGTGATCAAAGTTCCTGGGTACTTGGACCTGGCGTCGTAGTATTCCAATTGCAAACTAGAAGGAGTGTGGTCCTTTAAGGCTCTGTATCTGGTTGTTGGAGCAAACACGACTCTGTGGCCGATGTAATTTCTACCAACTTTGATTGGTACAAACAACTTGGTGTCACCTAAAGCTTTTGGGGCTGTCATATTCTATTGCTGTCTATTGTATGGCGTACCTGTGTCTGTAGAATGGATGCAAAAAAGTGTCTGATATGCGACTGCTTTTATACTGACGCACGAATTCCAAATGCGTGCACAAAGTTGCAGATGTCGCGCCACACATTAGTAATCACCTGCGAAGATGAGCCGCACCGCCCTAGAGCTTAAGGAGATAACTGCCGTACCTAGAAGTCAAATCTGTGGAAAGTACTGGACGAAATTGCGCCATTGGATCTGAATGGATCTAATCTGGGTTAAGAATCGAAGTCTGGAGATTTATTTGGTAGAACTTATAAAAATCCGTGATGTGTTTGATCACTTTATTCATTCGATTTCATTTCTCATCTCGTATTTTTAGGTTGTTTCACTGGTGCGGAATTGTGCCTGTTGTCGCTAAATCTTATACGAGGGGCCCTTAATTAAATGCCGTTTGAATCGATACGATAGAGGAAGTTCGTAGGACAACAACACTTTTCCATTAGTAATATAATGCAGATTGTAGTAACAGCCGTACATCCCAAAACGGGAATTTAACCACTAGTAGAATGGCATTAGGACTTGGCAACCAACAGTGAAAATGATTAGCAAGTAGAAGAAATTTTATTACTGCGAAAAATGTTTTTTTATTTCTATACTCGTTACAGAAATAACTAGTCCATTAAATTATACAGATCCTTACACGTATATGCGTTTTGAGATTCTATTTTGAATTGTCATGGTCATCGTAGTTACAGATTCTTTGCAGCTATTGCTCTTTTTTCTCAGCCGATGTAGTCCTTCTGAAGGAAGCCTTCAATAACGAGAAAAGAACTGTAGCCGAGCCAATAACTACGGCTATTGTAGTAATAATATTGACACTGCTGAAATCTGACGTGCCGTGTGGAACATTGACTGCTACCAGAGAGTCGCTGTTATGCATGAAGTGGTAGAATACGGTGTCATTGGTGAAGTACTGTTCGTAATTTCCGCCTATTGTCTGCCTAGTGTCAAACGGCGATTTATCAAGCAAGTAGTCGTCACGAACACTGCATCCATAGAAGATCAACGGTAAAGAATTGAAGATCTCTGTAGAGTCTGACTCGTTACTGGGCTTTTGGTAACGAGAATGTAATGTGAAATTGATGCTGGAGGCAGAGAAGTTGGCGAACTCAAACAACACCTCGTTGCCCCACTCGCCTACTTTGTATTCTGGGAGCTCGAGATCACGAGAGCCTTGGTTGACTATAAGCTCGGCTCCGTTCGGAATCGACTGGAACTCGTCGAAAATTAACGACTTGTTGAGACTTACATAGTAGTACAAATTGCATTCCTGGACGTCCAGGTCTACTGGAGCAGTAACTTCTTCAGCAAAAGAAGTGCGCAAAATCGGATGCAAGCCATTCTCCTCGATGTGAGAGTCAACGCCTATATCAATGTATCTGTGTCTGGGCTTTGTATGGAACAAAGTCTTGAATACATTCTCTTCTTCCTGCTCATCTCCAAAAACAACTCTGAGCCCGGACAAAACCACGTCGTCTTTTGAGCTGATCTGTTCATCTACCAAGAACAAACCAATCTCTTTGTACAATTCATTCTGTTTGCGGATTGACAAAGTAGAATCTACGGAGTACAATTGTTTAAAGACCACTGCTGAGCCTGAATTATATGACAAGTCAAAGTTGATTGATTCAGTTAAATCGGTTGATTTTTCGAGATCAAGAAGTGAGACATCTAAACGAGGCTTTTCACCACAGTGAAAGTGCAAAGAGTTTACTGATTTGGTCCAATTTTCTTGGTTGACTTCTATATCTAGCAACTTTTTCAAGAGGGCCCTGACTTGGCCAAAAAATTCCAGCTTATCTTCGTAAGTTTTCACGTGCTGAGGAGTCACATATACATTGACGCCTTCAGAGAACCGGTAGTTGAATATATGATCTTCTGGAAACGAGTCATCGCTGCTTTGAATACGTAATTGCTTGACAAGGTCGTATTTCAGAAATGCCAGAGATTGGGAAACGGTGTACTTGTTCTCTACTAAGAAGAAGCTATTTTCAGCAGGCTCTACGACAAATTCGATCTGGTTCAATTTCTGGACCACATTATCGTGGGTTGATAAAGGGTTGAAAATGGTGGTTCTTTGTCTGAACATTCTGAGAATTGTAGAAGAATTTGAAACAAAGAAAGTCTTGATCTGAAAAATAGAAATAAATAAATAGTTTAATAATGGATTTAAAGGGCTTAACTATGTCGAGCCAAATGCAGGCAATCTTTAGATATCTTGTAGAATAAGGATCCATATACAGGTACTTTTGACTTTCACTATAATCTTCGATTGCCTTATTTATTCTTTATACATATATGTTTAATTATTCAAATGGTCAACTCTTACGTTCTCGTAATTACACTCATTTATTTTCTCAACTTTTGTATATTGTAATATCCTATTCGAGTTTGCATCGGGTCTAGAACATCTCTCTTCCAAACTGTACTCTTTATCTAATTTGTAGATGGAAATCTATCAGCGGTAGTCTGACTCGCATCTCTATAATACATGCTCTATAATTCATCTTTCTCGTGCAGCAACTTCTGTGCCTGACCCCCCGCTACAAGAACCTTGTACTGGATGAATAAATCACCATAATCATCATTGTGGTCCTGATGTTCATCCAACAACGGCATACCCTTGCCCTTGACGATCTCTACTTCCCCATCTGTAACCTTGACACCTTTTTCTCTCTTCAAAGTAAGAACGTTATCTTCGGCATCCAAAAATGCAAGCTGTCTCTCCCATCCTCCTTCGAGAGATTCGTTCAAGGTCAAGATTTCTGTTCTGTACAAATTACTATGGATACGTCTGTAGCCCCAGCTCTTGACGAACTCCTCGCGGATATTGATAATCAAGTCGCCAGGAACCCAATCTGGATTTCTGTCACCTTCACCATGCAAAACAATGTTGGAATCCCGTGCCTGGCCAGGCTTGATGTATACTTCATAATGTCTGGGCCCAGAGTGGACACCCTTCCCGGAACAGGATCCACATTTATGAGCTATAGTCTTGCCCTTACCTCCACACTGGTCACATTGCATTCTGACCTGTTGTACCATACCGGGAGCAAGCTGATGACGAACAGTCACTACTCCCGCACCCTTACACTTGTCACACGTATGAGTTTGTCGATCCTTTGATCCAGTACCCTCACATTTCTCACAGATGTTCATCATCTCTACATCAAACTCCAACAATTTGCCATTATAGAAATCACTGAGCGCCACATGCAAGTTCACCTGTGTACTATCCCCCTTACGTACTCTCTGACCACCTTGACTAGCGCCGCCATGACCTCCAAAAAACTGTCCAAACATATCTCCAAAATCAAACTGAAACTCCTGGTTAGAAGGTCTTCCGTTGGCGTCACCAAATTTGTCGTAATTTGATCTCTTTTCGGAATTGCTTAAAACGTCGTAAGCTTCACCTACTTCCAAAAACTTCTCGTGCGCTTCTTCACTGCCAGGGTTCTTATCCGGATGGTACTTCAAACTCAACTGTCTGTAGGCCAGCTTGATCTCTTTTTCGCCAGCATCCTTGTTCACTCCAAGAATCTGATAGTAGTCCTTTTGCGCAGCCGCGACAAGGAGCGCGAAGTTCACTAAAATAACTGCTAGTATCGTACCAACTCTCATTGCGCTCTATAAGTATCCTCTTTTGCTGGATAATCAAAACAGTGTAGGAGTTGCAATATTTTTCATACACGTCAACATTTAAATCGTTCTGACATATGGAAAATGTGTATATACAGTCCTACATTTTAGATCTAAATATATGGCGAGTTTCTTTGGATGTAAATCTTACTTTAATTTACAGTACAAACGAGAAAAGGATACAAATTTTATATGAGACAGATGTATTTTTAGTGTATCTGGCCGCAGTCTCTCAAATTCTCCATATTCTGTTTCTGTGAATCAAGGCAATCTATCTAGCCTCGGTATTAGCTTTCTGGAAAAATCTAGTTAATTCACGTGCAGTATCATGTGATTTGATTAAGATAGACGATTTGGTTATCTTTTGAGTGGTAGCGCTGAATAGATCGGAAATCTTATTCTTACGACATTGATGTTGGTGCCATTTGACTTATTTGGAAGGACTCCGTTGTTTTAACCCTTTTGGCTCTTATAGCTCTACTGAGCAATATATAGTTACATACATATTTAACAAAATTCCATACAACTTCAAATAATCATATCACAAATATCATAAGATGTTTTTTCGCATTCCCCAGTTTTCCTATAGTTAAGCCAAAAGTTGGGGAGCCTGTTCGGCCTAGAATTTTTTTTCATATAATTCATTTATTTGTTCCAGTTCTTCTTTTATTACTTTTCTTTCCATTATCAATGCTGTGGTATGCTTCTTCTGTAGCAGTTCGGTTTGTGGGAAAAGAAGACACCCATGCTACTTCCGGAATCCACTTGGTGCAGAAGTCCGAGGTTGGTTCTGTGATTTCTGACTTTGTTCTAACCATAGGCTATTTTGCACAGCTTGACAACTTGCGAGTCCTTGTGAACTCTTCCAACAACTCCAAAAGTTCATCGAAAGAGATTTTTTGGTATCCTGGCAGACTTGTGGCTCAGTGTAGCGTCACGCTGAATATGCAAGTTTTGGATGAGTTGCGCTTTTTCAGATCCTCCAGTTTCCACTTAATTCCTAACGATATTCTCAACAAACAGACGTTGGGCAACTTGTCTTTGTTGCATATCGAGCTTGGTGTAGCTGCCGAGAAGGATTTCATTGCCAAAAATACGTATGATCCAATCAGCTTTGATTGGAAGGTTCTGACATCTGTGGGGCTGAACATTGTTATAGTTCTGTCCCCGTTCAACTTCACCAACTCACTACTTTTCTCGAATTTTCTTTCCAGTGGATCGGTTGTATATTCACTCCCTGGTGGTGCAGGATACTTGACAGATATCAAGTACTTGGAGAACATGTGTGGAGCTGTAGTGAACCGAGCTGACAATCCATCGATGTCACTAGGTTTGGTGCTAGGTAGCTTGAGAAAGCAAAATGGTGATGGCGATCTCATAATGATCTTGTCCTGGAAGATAATACGAGACTTGATGGTCAAACACCAGTCTGTTGGGCATGAACCTCCACAGCTCCACAACAATAAGTTGACTAGCAAGATTCCCTCTGTAGCCAGAGAGCCCCAGGAGGTCGAATGGGTCAATAGTTTCACCGTCTCGGAACATACTTCTGTATTCCCCATTCGCATCACTACTGCTGGTGACAATTCGTGGGGCACTTGTATTTACTACAATGATACTACGCTAATAACTAACTTTCATGTTCTCAAGCCGTTTATAGAATCAGACTCGGCAGATGCCAGGTGCGATATCTTTCTCTCTAATGTGGTGGTTCTAAGTCTAACACAAGACGATTTGATATTCACGCCATTTCAGGCAATCGATCTCTCGTTCATCAAGCTATCTACGAAGAACTTGTCTTTCTTGATTGGCACCAGCAAAGATTTGAAGCCAGTCAAGCCAAGCTACGATTATAAAATTGGTCGAAAAGTCACTTCCAAGAGCTTTGGATTATTCCTCAATACCACTAATGTCAAGGCTTTGGAGTCGAGAGGAATAATAAACAGCATATTTCAATTATCTCTTCACGATGAAGGGCAAACCACCATCAATTCTGTGATTATCACGTCTTCGTCCTGCTGGAATGGTTCCTCGGGAGGCGCTATTCATTTGAACAGTGATAACAGCTTCATAGGTATCATCTGCTCAAATGCACAGGTCAAGCTCCCAGTATTGAATGAGGATCTGGAAGAAGACAAGATAGAGAAGCTTCTGCGATTTTCTTTCGTCTTACCAGTACAACTTATAGACTACAGTTACAATTACATAATGAACAAAAGTGCTGGTCCGGTTCATCTCAGCTCACAAATTCGCGATTCATGGCAACTCAAGACTTTCCATGAAGACATAGTTATTGAACCAACGAAATTATGAGAGTCAATATATTTAATTGTATTAAGTACCTTAAAAATGAATATATTCATACGTACAATTACATTTCAGAACTCATAAAATAAATTTAATATCATTAAGCATGTAAATTATATTATATAATTACATAGGTCATATGAGTATGCTAATAATGTAATGCCACTCTCTAGTCTTTGTGAACAATATTAGTCACCAAGGTTTGCATGTTCTTGCTGTCGTTGGGCTGAGTATTCGCCTCGTCTTCTGAGATTTAGCTGGAAAAGCTTCCACTTTTCGGTAAGATAGGAGGCAACAAGAGCATATCGCTGGCATTTGGTTTGGGGTTGATGGGAGCACCATTGGTGCCATTTCCATTCATACTCATACCTGGAGTCGCCAAGATAGGAGGGAGTGGTGGGTATGTTGAGTATGAAGAGTAATGGTTCATCTTGTTGTTTCCATTAATAGCCATCTTAAGTTTAGGATTACTATTAGAGGCAATGACACTATTAGTAGCCGACGAATTGGCAATGATAGGTGATTGTGATTGACACAGGCCCTCTCCACGAGTGTGCGAGTTGCCCAATATTCCCAAAGTAATGGAGTTGGATCTTCTATAATTATTTGTTTTGTGTTCGGGATAATTGTATGCTACCATTGGGTTGGACGCATCGGCAGTGGTTGGGGTAATACTGGTATTTGCAGCTGGTGGAGGGTAGAACACCTCATGGCTCGAAATGATCTTGTCGTCCTTGGTGGTCTTAGCCAATTCAGCCTGGTCTAAGTCGTTGACGAATTTGTCCAAAGTGACTCTCAAAAGAGCCAAATTGGTGCTGGTTGTGCTGCTGGTTGGTGCGTACTTTCTGTTGCTGGTTTCTCTAATGAAATCCAACCAGGATTCGAAGATGGTGTCAAACTTCATCTTGACGATCCAGAACCACTTATTGTTGAAAGCAAAGTTTTCGTGGTAACTGATTTCGCTGTTTACAATGGCTGCAGCAGTAGATAATGCCATGCTGGAGTTGGAGTTGGACTTAGAGTTTGACACCAAAAATGTAGAGGACATACTTGGAGATGTGTTTGACGGAGAAGGCATGTCCAAGTTTAAGGTGTTACTTAAGCAACTCTTGTTGTCCATCAACAAAAAGATGAGGTTCTGCAAGATGTAGTTCTCATTGAACAATTCGTTGTTGCTCCAGATCATCAACAAGATCTTGTTCATGATCAAGTACCATTCTACCAAAAACAAGTTAAGGTTATTCAATTGTAAGAAGTTGAACTCCTTGATGTTGATCAAGCCGAGGTTCAAGTAGTTGGTGAAAAACACAATAGGAAAACTGATGATACTCAAGTTGTTATTGATATCAATGGAGTTCTGTTTGTAGTTGAAAAAGTTCTTGAGCTTGGTTTCCAAGTTAGACGCAGCTGGATTTACGAAGAAGTCCTGCAACGTCAGAGAAATAGGATAATTCAAGTTGATCTCTTGCAAGGTCAAGTTCAACAACTCCCAGTTGTAGTACAGTTGTGGGATGAAAATGTAGTTACTCAAAAGCTCGTGAAACTTCAAAGGACTACTGATGATCACGCTCTTTTTGAACAACTCGAAGAGTTTCATTAACGAGAAGTCCACATTTTGCAACGGCCTGTTTGTGTTGTGCATGTTGATTGATTTGTTGATGAGAATGATAGAGTTGTGCAAACAATTTTTGTTGTTGAAGATCAAGAAGTTGTCGCCCTTCACAAACTTCTTCAATTCGTTCGATAACGTGCTGATGATGATCATCTTCAAGAAGTCCTCATCATAGTCCAAATCTACCAATGACTTGGAGAACTTTAGCATTAGAGTGCGTAATGTCTCCTTCCCCTTGACGGACTTGTTTAGGAAAAACGAGTAAAACTTTGGCGACTGACCTTGCAAATATTGTGAGAGCAAGATGTAAATGTTCCAGAAGAGATTGATGTTCAAATCTATCAAATTCTCGTTTGAGTTGTTCAAGTCCTTCAAGTTGGATATGATGATATAACTAATGTCGTTCAAGTAATTAAGGATAATTTCATTATTGACAAAAGCGCTGTCTTCTTCATCATCTGTGCTGGCACTGAATGCTTCAAGATTGTAGTTGAGGTATATATACGACAACAAATATAAGTTGTTCAAAATCTCGATCTGGTCGAGTAAGTTGTTATTGTTGTTGTAGTTGGGGATAAGCTTCTTGATCAACAAGTACCAGGCCATCTTGAAGTACTTGAATGACTTGTTGTAGTTATTATTAGTGATATAGCCCATAGAAATGACAGAATAGATAATGCCAATCTTGAAATTGTTGGGCTGGGTGCCAAGAATGGGCGATTGTATCCCCTGACTCAGCTGTCTCAATGTAGGAGAATTGGATTTGTTAGAGTTGTACGAGTTCAAGTAGTAGATCAAGTCCTTGAGCATCTTGTCAAAGATGGGGTAGTTTCCCAGTGCCTTCTGCAAGTTTATGTAACCGATCAAGAAATGGTCGTTCAACGAATTGCTTTCGTTGGAGATATCGTAGCTAATCAAAAGCGATTCCAACTTTTTGGCTATAGAAAGCAAGTGAATCATATCGTGATTCAACCCATCTTTAGTTGAGCTACCGTTGCCGTTGCTAACTATGCCGTGGGCTGTGGTCAATATGACGATATCGTCCACGTTTTTGTCATGGGTCTTCCTTCTTCTTTTAGCGCTCGGTACAAGACTTGAATTATGTTGGGTATTGTGATGCAGAGAGGGCGAGAGATCATTTCTGTTGTCTATAGAAAGAGGTTCGATATCATTGATGTTGTCTTCAGAAGAGTTTGATCCTGTAGATATTAAACCATTGAAAATAGTCATTGCTTTACTGGAGGAATTTAACATAGGTGTAGAATCCAGGTTATTGTGTAGATGGTTTTGATTTTGATTTTGGTTCTGAATCATTTGACTTTGGTTATGTTGCTGGTTCTGGTCCTGGTTATGCGGGAAATTCTGATCCTCGTTGGGAACTCCAGTTGTCTGTGCTGGTGCTGGGGCCTGGGCTACTTGGATTTGCGCTGGTGCAGGGGCTAAAGGGGGGGCAGGGGCTGGACCAGAGTTAGCAGATTCTGCTTTAGGTTGAGCACCATTTGCGGCACTTGTCATCTGGCTGTTATGAACAGTACGGCAGTGACGTTGGAGCAAGTCTCTTCTTACAAAGGACGATGTACAATGCATACAATGAAATGGTTTTTCGTTTGTGTGGGAGCGCTCGTGCCTCTGCTTATGTTCGGAACGAGTAAATGCTCTGGCGCAAAAGGCACAAATGTATTTCTTCTGTGTAGTCATGTCGCTGATAACTATATGATACTAATATGATGATATTGATAGGAAGATACTGAATGAAGATGGGTGGGTATTCGATATGATGGCTCTGATGAGATGAAAATGGTCTGTAGACTTTGAAATACACAGATGTGTTTCTAAATCACTGTATATATTACTTAACGTGGTGATGACGCAGTGACGTGCAAGCTAGGCGGTTCTCTGGATGTTATGTTTGTTGATGGTTCTTCTGGTTTGTAAATGTGAAGGATCTTTGGAGTTGTTTCAGCCAGTAACAGTGGTGGTAACCTATTGGTATAAAAGAATATTCTGCGCGGTTATATGTGTGTTACGTGGTACTTGGTGATATCTCCTTTCACGAACTAAGCAGATACTTTATTGTGAATACTAATGCCAATGTAATGTGCTCTGCCTTGCGATGCACTGTTCAATTCCGGATTGGGCAGTTCGACGAGCTGATAGGCAGATGTATGTGTGACTGAGGTAGATTCGGACTATTCACAATTGACAAAAATTAACTTGAAGCTTCTACAAACACATTTGGTATACAATATGAAAACACCATCAACTGGTGGCCTAAAAAATTACATAGATTCTTGCTCCTATATATGTCTGATAGTACGATTTACAGAGAATGGTGCACCTGCACGCAACCATGTCTCCACCTCAGAGTAAAATTTTTTGCGTCCGTACCCCGCAAATGCAAATGAATAAATAATTGTTGTGGGAGATAAACAAAAATGTTAACAGGAGTCGAGGAAGAAAGGACAGGATATTGTACCACCTTCGTTTATGTGGTTGATGAATTCATCCTACCTTGCGAGACGGGGTGTTGTGCGGTGCAATTAATCAAACCCGCAGCAAGTCCGGAGGCCAATTCAGTAGACTCTACATTCAAGTTCTTCAGACTTTTTTTCTTTTCTAAGTACGACTCTGTAGGCGCAATTTTTTTATCCTTTTGAAGAAGGGCTGAACGGACCCTAGCTTGCCTAATCTGGGATACACTTTTTATCCTTAATTTTATCTTTATGTCTACATCAGTGCATTTAGCCAAAGTCGAGAATTGCTGACTTATCCCTACTTGTAACATGCTTACGGCTAAAGCTTAAGCTAAAAACAACTATGGCGCAGATCGTTCTTCGCAGACTGCAATTTCATGTCCGGACAAGCAACGAGTTACTACCTCAGGCTTGGGAGTATCTTGCAACAGGGTACCGGGACTAAGATTAAACGCACCCACAAGTTCCAAACCATTGTCGAAACCTAGCCCATTGTCACGAGTATATCCATGAAATATTTGGTTCAGCGGAGAGACAAGACGAATATGAGTTTTGCCTTCAAGGGGTTAAAGATTATTGAAGTCAATGACTACCGTCTCTATCGTTCGCAAGTAGTACTCCTCAAAAAGAAAAGCATCTTTGAAGGCTGGCGGAGAGAGGAGAGGGGAATTTTTGTACAAAGGGTGTTTATGATTCTAGACGTGGGTTCTCTTTACGATCTACAGATTTACTATTGTCCATGCACAGGTGCAAGGTTGCAATTGCAACTAGGGTCGCCTGGATTATAGTATTCTGCAAACTGCAGCACGAATACACCGTTTAGTAAACCCTTCTCTGATCTCTTGTTCAGAGCTTAATGCCATAGATCATCTAGAAGAGAAGGCATTCGTTGTGCACACAGCTGAGATAGGACTCGTAGCCGTTTATAGACAATCACTAGCCATACCCAAACTGGTTGAGAAAGAATATGTACAGGATCTTTCAAGATTCTGCCATCATTGGGTCCCCTTATACCCTTCACAAACTGCTTGTGCCATCTGTCCCGGTAGAAAAGAGAAAAGACTCTCCAAAATCAGCCATACATTCATAAATTTTCTGTGGCTCTATCAAAGCCAGCTTCAAATATTACCCCTCTACACACGGTTGGAGTTTAAAAATAAGTCCATTTGGAGCTAACCCGTATAAGCTTATTATCTTGCGCCAGTGTCCACGGATCAAATTATATTATTCACTTCAAACTATGATAGCAGTCATGGGAGACATTCATGTCCACTTTTGGAAGCTACAAAACTAGAATAAAAATAGTACGTCTGCTTTCGTAGTCACCTACTCATATCCCCATTATGGCTCCCTAAAACTCCTCAAGGTTGACTTCGTTCCACTTTGGTTCTGCATCAAGTCACAGAATCCAGTACTACAAAATGTCCCCCACTACCTGTCCTTTCCGCGCTGGGGAATCCCCCGCTATGGGCTTGTGCATTTTCAGGTGACAACTTGCAGAAGGTTTTGTAAATTCGTCCATTAGCGGCCCACCACCGAATACAATTTGAATGGGTCTTTAATTGCCAATGGGGATCTAAAAAAGCCGCTTATTGTATGGTATATCTTTGTAATGTTTCATTTTTCAAAACGAATCTGGTACGCCATATATAAAAAGCTACTTTAATTTTCGGCCGGACTTTCACCGCTCGGCGAGGTTTTGCATCTATTTTTCCAGCATCTCCTCCCCTCAGCCCTTTTGTGTCAGATTTGATGTTGCGGTATGGAGGTGACCCCATAGAACGAGGGGGAGAGTGGGGTAGTAGTTTTGATTCGATCTATGTTGGATCTAACATTTTCATTTAGGTGCAAAAAAGGGAAAGTGGTTGCATTTTTCTAATTGTCTGCTTGTGAATCATTACAACTTGTATTCAATGATCTACGTATTTACAATTCTATCTTGTCATTTCACATAACTAGGCTTGTTGTCTCCTTTGTATTTCCTGTACTCCTGTTCACGCAACACCAAAACGATAGTAGCTAGCTTCACCGCTTCTTCCGAAAGCTGCTCCTGATAATCGAAAAGCCTAATGGTTCCGTTCTTCAAATAATTCTTCTCTAGCTTCTTGCTACCTTCGTCTATGAATGTTACTAGAGGCACTGGAACGAGCGGCAGCTCAGCTTCGATTTGTTGATTCACACGCATTCTGTCCTGTCTTATTATAACTTTCAGTAATTGGTTTCCATCGCCGATTTTTATTCTGGTCTTGGGATGATCGTCTGGTTTTAAAACTGTAATGTCGTTGGTAAGTAAATTAGCATTGCTTTTCATGACGAAAACCTTAATCAGACTATGGGTTCCGAAAGTAGAAGATGTCCCCGTTACACCCACAATGCGGAACTTGCTTCCTTCAAGCTCAAAGTCTACTGTGGGCAGGTGGCTATTATTATTGAGCAAAAGAACCGTTTCTTCCGCCCTGTCTTCGCCGTTATTAAATTTGAGCACGTAGTAGTTGATATGAGTGGAGTATATTTTAAAGAACACTTTACAATAGTTGTATTTCTCGGTAGCCAGTTTGTACCTGCAGATGGTAAGAATGGGAGAATTCATCTTGAATATGTTCAATTTTGACGAAGTTGTTTGGAGTATAGGGTACGCCAGTTCCCTGTCACCCTGCCTGTACTTCTCGTACTCTGCCATGGAGCTGAACAATAGCACTCCTGAATGTAAAAAAGTAGAGATCAACGGAAACTCTCGCACCCTATTAAATGTCGTTACAGGAAGCCGCAATACTCGGGCGATCTGATTTATCATAGTTTCGTCAGACATGGTTGTGGATAACGAACCTAGGTCTGAGTTATCGTTGGTGTCGGCATGAATCGTCTGCGCGTTATGAGAGGGGCTCCTGTCCAGGCTGGGGATTGCACCAACTAGAGTTGACATGGACTCTCGGCTGGTTATTCTTGTCATACCACTGTTAGTTCGAGATTCAACATTTTGCAGCGGGTAAGAGTTGGGATTTCGGCTGGCAGCAAGAGCTGACGTTGTCATAGATGTGTCTACAGTGTTGGTATTCCTTCGTAAGAGGTTATTGAACATGAATTGTGTGTCGTTGACATTAAGAGCAGAATCACAAACTGAAATCGACTAGTTGGTTTGTGATATTTTTTGTGAATTTTTTTTCGTCTGATTTGATTTTTCGGCGCTGGACTACAAGAGCAAGATCACAATATCAGACAGAAACAGTCTAAGACCACAAAAGATTGGGAAATCGTATCTGTGATCTTCTTTCCTGTGGGAGACTATTGTTAAACAGCGTGAATAGACTGGGGTAAGCTGTTGAGATTCCCGGTCATTTCTCGGTATAATACAGCCGTTCGATCGCAAAGCCCCAAAAGCGCATACTCAAATTAGTATCAGTTTCAAAATGAGATAAGAATCTATATTAATATCTTCAATATTGACAAAGCATGTTCCTAACTGCCTAAATACCCAAGGTAAGTCTGAGAACCTTGTTCCCGTTCAATTTCTGGAACCAAACTCGGAATCTCAAATTTTCGGAGTTTGAAGCAATTTCGTATTCTTAGTGGGATAACCTCCTGGTTTCCACAAACAATTTGAGGTCAACCGAATTAAAGTAATGAGTTGTTTCTGTATTTAGACATGGTGTAGCTTGATTCCATCTCCTCCCAGCCGCAGTTTTCCTCTTGTGTCTACTACGTTCTTGCCCCTCTCCTGCCCTCTGAGCCCATGGTTTCGGAAATGTAACACGCATCTCCTTGGATATTTTCACCGGCTCCTGAACAGGTAGCAGTATCCAGCTTCTATCCTCAGTTTCATGGATAGTAAGGTGGAACCGAAATCTACCACTGGATTAGCAATGGAGAAAAATAACGGGAGTTGTTCCCAAACCGGCATGGAGTCTCTATGCCATCGGTAATACATTTGGGCGCTATTTTGAAGCGATTCTTTTGTGCAAGTAATTTATTGTTACTTTCCATCTGTCTGAATGACATCTTCAACAACTACGAGTATTATATTCTCCATCATGTGACACGAACCACGAAAGTGTAGACGTCAGATTTCAGCAAAAGTATTTGAGAGCGTTCTCTGAAGTCTGTGGATTATCTTGTATAACGATTGAAAAATTCTGGAGTCAATCGGTAAAATAATTTGCTACTTAGAAAATACGATTAGATGAGTATTCCTATCTGGAGTCTATTGGTTACTTGGGTACATCTATATTTCTTATTTTACGTAAATTGCCGTCTGGAAGTCAATTTATATTTAAATGAAGAGAAGTCGGTGAAAAGGAACAATTTGACAACTTGATTTAGGTTCTGGGAACTACTTCATCTCCTTAATACGTGAGAATGCTGTTGAACTATTTGGTTTCCAATAAGCAAAAGACGTCTTATAGTTTCATCTGTAGTAGTCGACGTCTCATATTGCAATTTCAACCTGGAATTCGCAACTGGTTGTCGTTTCTCACATTATCATTTCCGCACCCTATAGCGATTATGTCATATGTCTTAGGTGAAAAATAAGATCTCGCAACTATTTTATTTTGCAATCTAAGGTACCATAAATCAATATAGGCGCCAAGATTCGAAAGCACTTATTCATTCGATTCACTATAAATATTGTTACAATACTACTTATAACTGTACGAGACTACAGTTACTTCTGCCAATTTACAGAAAATCAGGCTACTATTCCATCTGTCCATGTGGCTTCAAAAGTCGCAATTTTACAAGTAATTTCATACATGATCCGAAGAATCACTGTTGTACTGCTAGAACAACCAACTACACTAGATAAATTTTAAATATTAGGCGTGAACCATCAGAATGCAATCTCGTCTTATCGTTAGTGATAGCTCGTGATTCATTCCTAGATTTCGTTTAAAATGCTAAGAAACTGGTTAGGTTCTGCACAGACATAATTAGTATATTATTGAAAAATTTATCCGATAATGCTTTGACTTTTCAACTTATTTGTTTCATTCTTTTCCCAATCTTTTCTTCCACATATTCTTCTTCATATTCTCAGTAACCTGTATGAACTCATAGCAATATGGCTGGTAAACACAAGAAGCTCACCTTCAAGGAGCAGATGCAGGGGTTCCCTGTGAGACAAATGTTTATTATCAGTATTATTCGTTTCTCAGAGCCGTTGGCTTTCACGTCTCTTTTCCCATACTTGTATTTCATGATTCGTGATTTCCACATCGCAGAACGTGAAGAAGATATCTCCAAATACAGTGGGTATCTTGCGTCATCATTTGCATTCTGCCAATTCCTATTTGCAGTCAGATGGGGGAAGCTTAGTGATCGTATAGGTAGAAAAATCATCTTGTTGATAGGCTTGTTTGGTACTTCACTCTCTTTAATTTGTTTTGGATTCAGTCAGACTTATTGGACAGCTTTAATTTCGCGTAGTTTGGCTGGAGTGTTGAACGGGAATGTTGCAGTCTTGAGAACGATGATTGGGGAAATCGCTACCGAAAGAAGACACCAAGCTTTGGCTTTCTCGACGCTTCCGCTCTTGTTCAATTTCGGTAGTATCATAGGTCCAGCTATTGGTGGTTCCAAATACTTGACCCATCCTCGCAAAGAAAACCCATACCATCCTGGGGAAACAATGGTATTCTTGGAAGAAGGACTTTCCTTCTATGAGCGTTTCATTAGGAAGTATCCTTATGCATTGTCCAACATTGTAGTGAGTTGCTTCTTGTGGTTCTCCTTGATTTGCGGAATATTGTTTCTTGAAGAGACTCATGAAGTCTGCAAGTACAGAAGAGATTACGGCGTAGACTTGGGAGACTGGTTGTTAGCAAAGTTGAGCTTCCATCCACCAGTAAGACCTTGGCACCATAATAAACATACTAGTGCCGAAGCACAAATAGCTTCAGAAAGCTCTCCCTTGTTGGGAAATTCCAGCCAGACCGACGACCAAGATAATGCCTCCATTTCTTCAGAAACTGTTGATGAAGACGATGATGATATCCAAAGCGTTCGTCCGTATATTTCTAGAAGAATGTCTCAGGCTATTGTGAAGACTTACTCTATGAGTGAGCATGAAATTGAGGTTCATAGACCGTCCTACGCTAATGCATTCACTCCCAGAGTCATCACAGTCATCACAGGTAATTTCATCATCTCTTTACATAGCGTCACTTACAACGAATTCTTACCAGTTTTTTTGGCGTCTAGATTCCGTAAAGATGGACTTAAGTTTCCGTTCAAAATCGAAGGTGGCTTCGGTCTTGATGTCAGTTACATTGGTACTTTGTTTTCTTCTACAGGTATCATGGGAATGCTAATTGTCCTTCTAATCTTCCCCATGATCGATCGTAATCTAGGGACCATTAACGGATATAGATTGTCGGTATCAATCTTCCCATTCGTGTACTTTATGGTACCTTTAGCCATTTTCACTTTACGCGACTACAATCCAGCCTTCCCAAAGTGGGTTACCCCAGTTATACTATACATATTCACGTCGTTGAAGACATTGGCTAGTGCAACAGGTATGCCCCAGGTGATGCTCTTGAACCATCGTGCCGCGTCTAAGGAACATCGTGCCTACGTGAACAGTGCTACTATGAGTATTATCGCTCTCGCTAGATGTACTGGTCCCATTTTGTTTGGCTACTTGATGTCCCTAGGCGATAAGATTTCCACTGGGGAGTTGATCTGGTGGGTAATGTCTTTGCTTGCTGGATTCGGTATGATCCAATCTTACTGGATGGAAGATTACGACGATAATGAAGATGAAAAAGTTCAACCAGAACCGGCAAACGATCTCTTCGAAGCAGAAGCCTTGGGCGAAGAAGACATGCAGCGAGATTTCACTACAGTAGAAGTATCTGACAACGAGCAGTCTAGTTTGTCTACCAATTAGAGAACATACATAAAAGGGAAAATATCAAAATTATACGGTTGCCCTATTCCTAAGAATAGGTGCATAATGAAAGAAACCAAATCCAAATATCATGGAATTATCTACATCCATATATATTAAGCAGTATAAACGAATAGAAACGTACACAGTTATCCTTTGAGTGATCTGCAACTACATGTAGTTTCATAAGATCATATGTTAAAAGATACCGTAAGAGGCGAAGACTTTAATGGACTCTTTCCTTTGGGTGATTGTCCTTTGAGTCACAATGAAATCTTGCTATGTGCAATCTTTGCTGGATCTGTTCACTTTGACTCATACAATCTGCTACAAAGAAGACCTCGTATATTCATTCTCGTTCTAATGCCTATTCTCGCCAGGACATCTATGCATTCCTTCACCTTAAGCCCCTTTGCCGTAGCTCCCAACTGTATATTGGTTCAATGTATTACTAATCGCAGTCTTCTATACAAAGGGGAGCTTCCTCCACACTCGACTACAGTTGCAGATATTAATTGAGTGCATGTTCTCTTATGTGGGACGCCATAGCTGCAACGGGGTATTAAACCATTTTCGGTTGATCTGGAGATGCCTTGTGAATTTATGTATGTATATATATGTTTCTCTATTCTTTGTTCCTGGTAGTAGCAATTTTCACTAACACTCGCTATATTTCCGTTTTCAAGGAGATGCTACAGATTGTAGATTTTTCACACATCGCCATACACTTCAATTCGAGCAGCACATTGTAGTTTTCTTTTTCATTGATCGAAAACTTCGTTGATTCGTCAGGTTGACATTTCTGCTTTCGCTAACTTTTTTAAGTTTCCCTAATTGAACCATTGATTAACTAAATTCTTGGAATAGACACTGGCTCACTCTCGCTAACTATCATAAATATCTACAATGCAAGGCTTGACAGTACGAGAACAGTTGGAAGATTTTCCTGTTTTCCAGATGTCTATCATCTCCATCATCCGGATAGCCGAACCAGTTGCTTTTACCTCCATGTTCCCCTATATATACTTTATGATAAAGCAGTTCGGAGTAGCACCCAAGGAAGCCGAGATTTCTCGGTACAGTGGATACTTGGCTTCTGC
Source organism: Scheffersomyces segobiensis (assembly GCA_030564745.1). Taxonomy (NCBI): domain Eukaryota; kingdom Fungi; phylum Ascomycota; class Pichiomycetes; order Serinales; family Debaryomycetaceae; genus Scheffersomyces; species Scheffersomyces segobiensis. The sequence goes on along the minus strand of JAKTZB010000012.1, from coordinate 301,937 downwards.
ATTTTCTTTCAGTCAGTTCCTCTGTTCGGTACTGTGGGGTACGGCATCGGAACGTTTTGGGCGTAAACCGGTTCTCCTAGTGGGTTTGATGGGCACAGCAATCTCAATGATTGTGTTCGGGTTCAGCACCAATTTCTATATTGCGTTTTTGGCTAGATTGATGATGGGATCTTTGAATGGGAATGTGTCAGTTATCAGAACAACTATTGGTGAAATCGCTATAGAAAGGAGACACCAATCTATAGCTTTTAGTTCTCTAACTTTGTTATGGAGTACAGGAGCAATTGTTGGGTCGTGGTTGGGTGGAGTGCTAACAGATACTGAAAATTTGCCTGAAGAAATTGGGCAAGGTCCCGAAGGCTCAAGCCTCTTAGAAAGATACCCTTTTGCTCTTTCTAACATAGTAGTTGCAGGAGTTTTGTGCACTAGCATTGTAATTGGGTGGCTCTTTTTTGAAGAAACCCACGAGCACAAACGATTTGATAGAGACAGAGGGCTTGAAGTTGGAGATATTATTAGAGCAAGACTTGGTTTTGAACAACCATTAAGGCCATGGAGGAAATATTCCAATGTCTACGACCAGCGTCGCCGTCCAGAAAGGCTCATGAGTGATTATGATGGAGATGAAATGGACACAAGAAGCAATTCTTCAGAAAGCATAGAACTTCAATTGTATTCGCTGATAGATCCAGATGCAGAAAGAGCAGGAGCTCTTCCTGGTTCAAAACCCACTCAGTCAGATTATTGTGGTGCATTTACTTGGCCAGTTATAAATACTATCCTCAGTCACTTCATACTATCGTTCCACAACTTGGTGTATTCTGAATTTCTTCCTGTGCTTCTTGCAGGAAAGATTGAAATAAAGGATTTGAAATTTCCATTCAAGATTAAGGGTGGCTTTGGGTTCTCCTCTGACACAATTGGGATGATTCTTTCGCTCACTGGGATAGTTGGGATTTTGGTGGTTATATTTGTGTTCCCCATTATAAACACCTACTTCAGTACAATCAACGGGTACCGGGTAGCACTTATATCTTTCCCAATTTCACTTGTAATTCTACCACTATTGGTGTTTACTCTTCCGGAATATAACTCTCATATTCCGAACAAATTCTTCACAGGTGTTTGTTTATATATGATTACGGGATTGAATACGTTTTCTGGTGCTACGGCATTTTCGCAGATCATTATCTTGATCCACAGAGCCCTGCCCAAAAAGTATCGTGCTCTCATCAACGGCTACACTTTGAGTATCACTGCACTTGCTCGATGTCTTGCACCCATTATCTGGGGCTGGATCATCTCCAAGTTTGACCAGATGGGCTACAGTGAAGTTTCGTGGTGGCTCTTGTCATGTATAGCCATAAGTGGTTTCTTCCACTCGTTCGTGCTAGATGACTACCAGGAGGAGATTTAGAGAGTCACCCCTCATAGAAAAGAACGAAGAGTTGTACGAGAAATTACGACTGCCATTCATATATATAAAGTAAAACAAGAAAGAAAATTGAAAATTTATAGTAGTGATTATGTTGTTGACCGCAAAATATTCGATTCAATATACAATCGTCGCAATGAACGCATACGGGATACAAACTACTTATACTTTTGTTGGTAGTTTATGGAGGAATTCTCTTATCTATTGCATGTAATTTGCAATCATTTCGTGCAGGAGGTTGCAACTTTGTGGTCTGATGACGTAACCCGCATTAATTACACCTAAACTCTTATCTAGTGCGCACTTAATGGGACCGAAAGAACGATCGTTCTGGTCGAAATCTCCCCGCCGGAAGTTATTTTTTGGTGCGGGAATTTCATGTACGATCAACATTCTCCGGGGGTCGGAACTCGTCGTCCTGTAAGACTTTACCATTTCTGCGATGGAACTAAGCCAGAACAAACAAGATGAGCCAGATTAGCCAGAGCTTTTGCGTTTTAGACCCTAACAGTCAGCACTATGAGCTCAGCTGGGCGAACTCTACGGCGAAATATCTTCCACTTTCTTCCGAAAAGAATGAGTGCACCAGCTCCGGTTCTGTCTCGTTACATCTATGTCGGAATACGAAAATACCCTCACGTGATTGCAACTTGCTCATAGAATTCTCATTGCCTATTTGGGAGACGAGATTACCGGTCAATTTCGAGGTGGTCGGGTGTCGGATTGGTGCGTGTCGGAGCCTCAAAAAAGTCGTCCACTTCTCTCTTTATCACCCCTCATGGTTAAATGTTCGGCATTATGGGCTCATCTCGTCGGTCCAGAGTTCTCAATACAATAATACTTCAACTGGAGTCGACATCAAATTTTAGATCTTTCAAGTTAGCCTATCTGGTTCTGTTTACGACGTCGAAATATTGCAAAGATTATGTTGATGTCAACTTCAGCAATGGGTTAATAAAATCTGAACGTTGAAAATCGTACGCTTTCTGAAAAATTCATTCTTGAGCTACACGCAACTTATCTGTTGCGTCACAGTAGTCAACTACATTCTGTCTTCTACTCTACAATTCTTATGCCTCAAATTTGTATTAGCATTAATTAATAGAAAACAAATTGATAATTAATAGTAATATGTTTGAAGTATGTGAGCAGATCTGTTGGACCCCTTGGATACTACGACTGCCATCGGCATAATAGCATACTCCAGAGAACATAGTTGTAAGCTTCAATGGACAAAAACGAAGTCCGCTTGCTAACTGCTTCCAAGTGATTCCCCAATCACAGAAAAACAGCACAACAACAAGAAAACCATCGAAGTTGGCCAATAGGGTACACGATGTTTCATAGCGCACGCCCAATATTAAATAGTATTAGTTATCCATTGTTGGTCTAGGAAATTCCCCAATTTGCCAGACAAACGCCGGATGAAGTGATTTTTGGTTGTGGATTGATGAGATTCCCGTCATCATCAAAAAAAAGTGCAATAGATAATAATATTTGTAGAAATGGTAGGATAGAAAGAAACATTAATCACGGATAACGATCGGTAAAACCTGGAATGGTATTAAAAATTAATAATATTTGAAGTCTGAAAAAGTGTTGATACAGAAGAAACCCATTTCAGTTTCGCATTATAGTGTCAGATTATGACACTTCAAGACCCTACTGGTATCATAGGATTGCTTAGAATCTGTTGTTAGACTTAGCCTTTTCCTTCATCTTCTTTTGAACCAAGACAGCGGTGACGGCACAGAAGGCCAAGAAGATAAGGACGAAGACGACAATTACACCTGGTGGCAACATTATAGATCAATTGAGGAAGGTATTCTTTAATGAGAGTAAAAGAAAAAATTCCAAAAGAAAAAGTAGGTACAAATATCCAAATTTTCCCACTGGACAATCCAAATTGTATTTATATTGAAAGTCGCTGGATTTGGCTGAAGTGAAAAAAATTTAAATGCTGCTTATGTATGTAAATATGTGGACTGTATGCGGGTCACTGGAGCTACTGCTGGTGCACGGCGCGACATTTCTCTGCGTGTGTACTTTCGGACAATCCGGGGGAGACATTTTTACTGACATATCCACAATGGTAATTACCGCATCGTTGACGTCTCAGCCAATGAAATGCTGCGGGACCTTTTCTGGCCATTATTCCTTCTTTATAACCGTACAGAAAAGAGCAACTAAGTCCGGCCATCGACTATTGCTAACTGGCCGAACGGCAGAAGGAAAGTGTCGGAGTCTACGTTTTCAAAATAAGAATACGAATTTTCTCTATCTCTCGCCCAACATCGTTTGTATTGTCCTAGCCAGTTCACGAAAGATCTCTACGCATTGAATTTCTATTTCGTAAATTCTCCACTCTGTTGAGCCAGTGATGGAAGTGTCAGCTGCTTAGAATATAGCCAGACTATTGCTGGAGTCCTGCTGGAAAAATATAGAGAAATTCTACTAACATTCTACTATGTGCCCGGACCGAAACGTCACCTTCCGAGTTACGCACATGAAGCGGATCGAGAATTTCCATTGTTCTTCCACCATGGACATCATCCTATTGGCACCGTATTTGTCGCTCGCTTTATAATACCTCAGGTCAAGCGATCAGTGCCAGTAATTGACGGATATCACCAGGTAGTGCTGGAATGTTCCTGTTGCTCTAACTTCCTTCTAACTCTGTAGAGCTTTCCACATCGAGAACAAATATCTCTCGTACATTTTTTTACCGTGGAAACGTCTCAATTACGCCTACTCTGCCTAAATCTTTTCTCCATATAAATGTCTCACTCTGTCAAGACGGTTTTGTACTATTGAACATTTTTGCTTGCCTACCTACGACTACTTACTGCTCTCGTTTCCACATCTACTATACTTGCGATTGCCAACCGGCTGCTACATGAAACTCTACTCGGAAATAAAACTACAACTCTGTGCTCGGTAATTGCAACATGGGCCCCGGAACGCTTTACTAATTCGTTTATGTCTACCAGTATCTTGTAGCACTTGCTAGTTCTATTCACATCTGCTAGCATTTAATAGCATATCAGATAAATTTATCGCAGTATAATGTGATATTCTTTTGGAGTGGAATGTTGAAAAATTGTGAAAAATCTACAAAAGAAATACTCGCTTCGAGCCTGGAATCTTCTTGGTACCGTCTGTTTATCCAGATCAGCGTAAACTGTCGCAATCGGTGATTTACACCTTCTCTTCATTTCCTTTAAACCCACACCTTGATGTGCCGACCGTCTGTTTCAAACCGACGCTGCCCGAATTAGCCGACTTAACCGCAGACCTCGGTTTTACCATGTTTTCTCTGTTCTATTTCCGGTCAGTCTTGCATTGACACATATGTAGGTCCAGCATAAAAGGCTGAACCCGCCGATGCTAACAAACGAGCACGTGACATGCTTGCTCCTACTTGATTAAGTAAATTCTTTTCCCAAAACGGAAAGCAACTAGCAACATACCGGACAATATGTCGGATCAAGCCACTTTTCAGCTCAACTAGGGCAGCAGAGATACCACCTATAGAAATAGTTTACGTCTATTTTCACAACCACAATGGAATTGGGATGCAAAATAGAGCAATGTGGGCTTGTACCTACTGAAGAAATGAAAAATACGAAAACAAGTAAAAATAGCTAATAATACAGTAGGATATCTCATTATTCGTAAGAAAGTAGCTATGGTTTATGGTATATACAGTGAATATTGATAAGTTAACGTTCTCAGAAACTCCACGGCTGGAAGAAGGGATGAACAGCAATCTTGTTCCTGTTATTAGCAATTCGGAGGCATCTAGGCTCCCATGAACGAAAATGTCCAAATGTGCGATGAAAATGTGAGAAGCTGGTAAAGGGTTCAATGAACCAAACTAAATGTCGTTCTTCAATGTGTAATGTTAATGACGCTGTAGGGAGTTAAAGTGCCATGGGTGCCAGCCATTTCATGGCGGCTCCGATTGTCCCTCTAATCAATTATAATCACGATTGAAACATTGTAGTTGTAATAATGTAAATTTGCGCCAAAAGATATATTTAGAACTTTTGCAAGCCTCGCTATATCTTTGAATCATCGAAAACAGGACTGGGAGTTGATACGTAATTATTTTTCATCACAGACATGTCCTGATGTCCTGTTTGTAGTTACGCTTGTGCTTGGTGGGTAAAAAATAGAGTTTGATGCTGTTGAGGACTTAGGGTTAACGGCTGTGAATGGGTCTGTGCTGTGATGCACTACTTTAATCTTTTCTCGTAATGGTAACTAGTGTCGACGATGGTTTGGCTTCCTCTTGTCGTCGAAAAATCTCTGGGTAAGTCACAGTGCTTTTAGCTGGTACATTTTTACTACTAAGCGGGTCCAGATGGCTAGTAGGAATTTCGGTGTTAACAACACTTGCTTTACTGCCAACTGCCAGTGATGAAGACTTCACCACTCTTCTAATTAAAAGCGACTTACCGGCTCTCGCCGGTCGTCGAAATTGTTCGCCAGCATATTTCGACTCGCCCAAGGATTCACCACCTGAGGGTGTAGCCTCAACCTTTAGTTGATTAGCCAACACCCTTGCACTGCTTCTGGGGAATTTGTCAGTACCGTAGGTTCTTTTGTGTAGATGGGCCCTGTAGCCTGCCTGTTGAGTTGTAAACTCCACATCTCCTTTTGGAAGTGAAATCATACTCTCTGTGGTGGAACTGTGTGTTCCAGAATCAATCGTGGTTTGAACTAGAGTTTCATAACTGCTTCGTCTGCGTGATAGAGGAGTAAACTTCAGTGAAAAAGCAGAAACCACGGGCATGCTTTTCTTTTTACTTTGTGAAATTGGCGTTGGGGTCGATGTCCTTTTTTCCAATGATCTTGCTTTATTATGCGTTGGTTCTAACACTTTAGATTTGTGGTATTCTCTACGCAAACTGTAGCCATCAGGATCGATATCTGGTTTAATTTCCACTCGAACATCGAACTCTGGAATTTTTCTCATCCTTGGTTTTGATGTATTGCTCTTGCTAGCCGATCTGGTGTACCTGTGTGAGTCGAATTGTTGCTGTGCCTCTTCAAAGTCTGAGCTCTTCTTCAGTTTGATGTATGTGCTAATGTTCTTTCTCCATTCTTCTTTGTCAACCGAGTTCTGTAATCTGATCTTGGCTATGTTGGCCATTCTATTCGATTCTTCGTTGAGCTTTTTCATGACTAAAACTCGCTTCAGATACTTGTAGTTAGAAAGTTTAAGTTTTTTAGGTGTGCTTCCGTCAGTCAAGATATCACCGTTATTACAAACTTTTAGTAACTGGTTTATACCAAGCGACTCTCCTACAGGGATGGCTGTGGGATTCGAAGGGGTAACACAATCCATGGACACCTCCTTTCTGAGCACATGATCAATGTCAACTTCAGAGAAAAAAGCACACGATTGCGGAACTTCCTTAATACCGAGTTGTTCGCAGAACATGGCTCTAGTCCAGACGTTGCTGATTTGCAATAACATCGCAGCCTTGTACTTATCCTTTTCTTTAACGAGATATCTGATTTCGTCGTGAACCGTAATGGCTAGTCTGGCATCGATCTGGTATTTGTCGATCAAATACTCCATAGAAACCACAAGTAAATGTAAATAGTCTACACCAGAGCTCTGAATCGCCCAATTGATTCTCGACGTCAAGTAGCTGTTCTTGTTCAAGTTGTCGATAGTCAATGCAGAAGTGATGGCTGCTCCTAATACCGGTGTTCTGGGATCCTTTTGGTGGGCAATGCTTTCCAATGCATTGAACATAACCGATTCGGTACCACCATGGTAAAGTCTACGCTTCAAATATTTCGACGAAGACATTTCTCCCTTGGTACGAGCATACAAAAGTTTTGCTGTATCTTCGGCCTCTGCATCAGACAACTTGGAATTGAACTGCTTCAAGAGTCGAGTAGCAAACTTAACGCCTGCACCATATATTCTGCCGTAGTTGAATACCTTAGCATCACCTCTAGATATGCCTAGGATTTCTGCCGTTTTTGAATGCAAGTCTGTTTTCTCGTGTTTGTCACCTTCCAAATTCATCCATCCAAGCGCAGTAGCTCCGTGGATCTTAAACATGGAATCGCCTACAAGCGAGGCAATCCATAATTCTTCCGAATCGACATCAGCACCTACAAAACAGTACCCCGGAGGCGCTTCTACCAACGACTTCAACTCAGAACCAATCCGATTCTTCTTAGCGTTTGAAGCAGTGAGCCATGTGTTTTCTGTAGCTCTTCTAGTAATTGTACCCATAGTGCAGAGTCTAGGCAAGATAATTCCCATGTCTGGAGCTTCCTTAGCTTCTTTCTTCGAATCAAAGAATTTATTCTTTTCGCCTACTTTGTCGTTGTAAACAACAAACTGTTCAGAGATTCTCGTTCTGTTACCCATCCAATATGAAGCAGCAGAGTTCAATGACAAAATCTCTTGGGCATAGTTGTACTCAGAAGTAAGTGTTCCATCTTCAAAATAACACAAATAGCTCTTGGACATAATCTGAGTACATCTCTTCTTAGCTCCGTCTGGATGTGGAACTTTGAACAACTCAAAACTGTTTCCGTTATCACGTAGTTCTGAAAGTAGTAAATCTAGATCCTTCTCATTTAATTGGGCTTTAATGTAGTTCTGAGATTCAAGTTTTGTGAAAATTTCTTCGTCAAACGGTACCTTGAAACACCAGCCCTGAGAATCTGTCCATACCAATGGATACCCTTCCCATTTGAGTCGTAAAAGCAAAGGCGTAATACGGGTTCGAACGGTCAAGTTCATTTCTCTCTGTTTGGTAGCGCCGTCGGTCGTTTTGAAGAGTTCACGATACCATTCTGGATAGCCTGTCATGAAGGCCTGTTTGGCTGTTGGTGTTCCATCTTTCTTCAATCTTGGTTCTTTTATATTCCAGTTCAACTGTCTTAACCAGGGATCGTCATTCAAGTTCGGTTTCAACCTCTGATCTCTTTTCTCTATGTATTGAATGAGTTCAAAAGCACGAGCTCTCAAACTTGCTGAGACTTGACCTCTATTTTCCTGGTATATTTTCTCGGCTGTAGAGATGTAATTCTCCCACTTCTTGGTAGTTGGAAGGATCAATGTTCCCAAATGCCTTAGAGCTGCAAATGAAACAGGATGTGGAACCTTCTCTAGAAATTCGGGGAAGAGCTTCTTTGTAACTGCAAATGTAGCTTGTACATCGGAAGCGCAGTAGTTCATTAAGATATTGAAATTATTGATGATATCCATGGGATTTTCAGATGAAAAAAAGTCTCGGTTTGATTTGTCTAATTTAACATTGCAATGGAAATCTAGAACGTTAGCCAATGAGTTGGGAGCACCATGATCAAGCCATGGATCATCTATGAGATCGCTGGCCAATTCCTTGGAGATCTCTTCGCCGAAACCGGCCAATTCTGTTTTTGCAATTTCTTCTTCATACTCTTCCAGGAATTCTAGCTGGTTCTTGCTCTTCTTGTGCTGTTGCCACTTTGGTCTTTGTTGTGAGCATATTCCGCTGATTGCTACGTGAAGAGCCATTCCATCAAGAAAAAATGCTTGCGACTGTTTGATGTTGTACTCTTCAAAGATTCTCGATCGATCGTAACTCACGTTGAATCCTACGAGCAATTTGGGCTTTTTCATGCTGTTGAAAGGAATAAGGTGGTCCCAGTCACTGTACTTGGGATCTTGTGCATAATTTGTTAAGAAGGGCGAAACCCAGCCGTACCAAGCTTCGGCAGAAACACAAGTAGCTAGCACAGAATAATTGGATCTCTTGTATAGCACCTCTACATCAAACACAAGCTCATCTTCCAAAGGGTACGGCACCGGTTGCGGTTCCTTGTCAGGAGCATAACGGTACCAGCCTGGTTCAAATAGCCAGTCTTCAGGTCTTGGGGGAAGCTCTTGCGAAAAAAGCTTATTGGCCATGGTCAAATATGGCTCAGCACTGCGTTTGCCTATCTTGTAGAAATGCTCATCTAACGATTTTCCTACTAATAACGGGAAGTTATTGATTTCTACGGGTTCCACTACGTTGGTCTTTTTGTTGAGCAAATCGTTGTGTTTCAAATGCAGTTTGGCTATCTTCAAGAGCTCGGGCTCCTCTGGCTTCAAGTAGGCATCAACAGGTTCGGCGGGGAAGATTTTCTTGTGGAGCCCTTCGGAAAGGTATTGTATACCCACTTGGTTAACACGCGGAGCTTCGTGGAATTCTGAGGACGTGTGTTTATGTCGTATGGGAAAACAAATTGTGTTGTATCTTGCACTATATCGATAGGGGTCTCGAGTATATGAATTTAGATATGAATGTGATGAATTGTATGATAAAAAGCTTGTTCTGGCTGGAAACAGCCTTCGTAGAGCTAACGTTCGTATAGTTCTGGACATGTTAAGAAGCTTCAATGTAGATATTTGTATTGCATCAATTTGTAAATTAGATGCTTCTTTGTTACGCTAGTAATGTAAAATTATGACTCGATATTTCAATGCGAATATTTGCGTATGATGAATAAGACTTGATCCGATGACAGAAGAACAAGGAAGTAAATTTTGAAGATAATGACAAAGAGAATGCAGCCAAAGACAAACTCCTACCCCAAAACGTGATACTTCGATCTCTACCACTTCTTATAACTAAAGTACCTAATTAGATTAACAGATTTGGTAAACAGACAAGATGCCTTTACAATAGTATGATCCTGTATATTGTGCGCACGTGATTGTTTTTCTGGAAATTCCATTGATTTTGTTACTGTTCTGGGTTCAATGGGGTGCATTCTGGATCGTATCTGGGTTTCGATAGGGACGCCATTATTCCAGGCGGGGCAAATTTGCCAGCAGGATGACCTTTCAAAAGAACTACGGGCCCAATACGGTAAGTGGTGTTTTGGTTTTTGACATGTTGTGTGCAGAATATTGAAATTGAAATTTAGAGAGGAAGTGAAAAATTATAATTACAATTCCGGAGACATGAGACGTGTGCAGGATCCTTTGCCACATAGTTAGAATATCTTAATAGTAGAATACGTAGAGATAAGCACACGACATCGGTCGAGATATTGGTAGGATTTTAGAATGGTTTTAATGCCGTAAATGAAAGTAGATCTATATCAACAGTATATAGACTGTACAGTCGTTAGGGTATACTAATCAACTTGTAATTCAGTTCCATGTAATTCCACACTTTACTTCTCCATACTATGCAACTTGATGCTAGCGATGGTTCTTCGTTTGTCACGTGGTTCTTCCTGCGTGATCCTCCTCATCAGGAAAGATCAAAACACCCTGCACAATCCAACATAAACAAACTTGACAAACCACGACAAACCACAACAAACGAATAATTTCAGGTTTTCTCTTCCACTAAACGTTCTGGTGAAAGTCTGTATGTTGATATAGTGTGCAGAGCTATAAAAACAAAACCATTTGGAATTGAACGGAGATTTGTTTATAGGTAGACAATTTGTTGAGAATTGATCATTTTAACTGCTTCTCTATACGTCAAGTTTACAGAATTATTGATAATTCATAATTGATTGACTATTGAGTTTATATTGCTGCAACCAAAGACAGCGACTGGATTGATATTGAAGATTAATTATTGCAATTGTTAATTGATACTACTATAATTACTGAATTTTCATTAGTTTGCTAAAATGGCCGACTACTCCGTCTTAAAGAAAGCCGACTTGGTCTCCGTACTCAAGAAACTCGGAGTTCACACTGTCTCCAAAGACACCAAGAAGGTGTTGGTAGACAAGGTCGAGAAGTACATTGATGAGACCCCCAATGGATCTTCCATTGTGTCCAGTCTCGTTGATTCACAGATTGACGAAGATGAAGTGAACGAAGCCGTTGATGAAACTACTTTGAACGAAGAAGCCGACGATGACGATGATGACGATGCAGCTGATGTCATCCCTTCTGCTACTGAAGCTGCTGAATCTGAAGCTGCTGAATCTGAAGCTGCTGATGAAGACGACAAGGACTACGAGGCACCTCCTCCTCTCAGTTTGAAGGAATGGATCGCCGATCCTTTGATCGAACAGTGGGAAAATGTCTTGAACAAGGTCTACGAGTTCACCGACTCAGTGGGAATCACCGTGTTGGAATACTCCGACGACTTGAGAGATAAGTTGTCTAAGTCCATCACTTTGAACTACCTCGAAGTTTTGGTTGAATTCTTCATCTTTATCTATACCACTGTACCTCTCGTTGCACTCAAGGATAATGGTGTCAATCTTCAGCTTTTCAAAGACAATATTCCTTTCTTAGCTGAGTCCACCATTATTTTGCCTGACTTCACCGCTCTTCTTTCTCACAGTGCCTTGTCTGTCTTCTTTGTGTGGTTTATCTTGGCTGTCTTGTTCCCATTGACGGTGTCTTACTTTGTCAACTTTACCAGAAGGGTTCTCATCTTCGAAAACAACGAAGGAGCTGTCGCTAGAATCTACTCTTACGATCCATTCACATTTGCTTTGAGTAAGCTTGTAGTCTTCCACCTTGTCTCGCACAACTTGGCTCCATTCCTTGCCTTGTCTAAGGATTCTTGTTTCCTTGGTTCAGTGTATAACTTTGTCGTTGTACAGCTTGGTTACTACTTGAAGTTCAACGCTATCTTGGGCCCACTTCCATGGATTTTCGGAGCTTCCAACATCTTGATCTCCATCTACTCTCAATTTGAGGAATTTTAGACTCGCTTGAGGACTATGATGCAATGACGTTTCATCGCAAGATTTTCATGCGAACCCTCGAATTATCAAATTAGTTCCGTTTCATTTCTTCATCCTTCTTCTGCTGTGTTATTTACAATTTTTTTTAATGCCGGGACGACATCTATATTGACACTTCGTTCGAGTTTTTCTTTTGCTGTACTGACTACCCTCTTTTTGTTTTGGTCAACATCGTATTTGTATCCTAGTTGTTATGTAATGATTGATTTGATGTACTTGAATAAGACAACATGTTAATAGTTTGCTAATAAAACCCGATATCATAAACAATGCTTGATATCCTCTTACTACAATTTGTTAACTAGTAGATGATTCTTCTATTCTTACATTGCAATATAATCTGCGATTATCTAAACTCCCTCATTATATATTCTCTTCGTAGTAATCTTCATTATTACACACCTTTCATAATTACCTTGGAACCGGCCACCTAGTTCTTACTCCCATCATATCCAAGTCATAGTTCAACTCATCAGGTCTGGCAGCTTGTGGACCACTAAATTGTTTCATGATCTTGGCAAGTAAAGCACCTTCTGAATACTTGTAATCAGGACCATCACCTTTGATTCTGTCTCCGCCAGGTGGGGGTCCTCCAGTAGCTGTAGGAGGAATGTTAGCTCTACGTCCCCTTCTCTTGGGACCGGAGCCGACACTGCTGTTGCTATCAGAAGCATTTGTATCAGATCCAGAAGTGATCTTTTCATATAAAGAGTTCTGGAAGATTTTGTGCTTAGCACTTGTGGATTGTTTACTTTCTTTTGAACCAGGTCCCTTAGCCTTGACTGGTAAATCACCTGTGATGATATCAAACTCGGCTGGTGTTATTAGGGCCATGTAGTCATGAACAAGAACACCATCTTCTTTCCGTGCTGGCTTGGTTAAATCCTCCGTGGTTATTTCAGTAGCAGCAAGAGCAGCAAGCTCTTCCGGTTTAACCTCTTTGAACAACGACTTCTTGATCATCTGCTTGATCTCAGAGCCAAAGTCTCGCATCGAAATTCCACTGTACAATCTTCCCGCATCTTTTGTCTTAATGTCGTACACATCGGCATTGTTATTATTCAAGCGATTTGCAAATAAGTCTCTCTGGTATTCAAAGAAGTTCTTTAGCTTTTCCAACTTGTTGATCAAGACGGTATTCAAATGCTTGTAAACTCGGTTTGAGTCCTGGTAAAACGTCAAAGAGTTCTTCAATAATTCGTAGTTCTCTACAAGCTTCAACCGCACCAACTCTTCGTCTCGTTCGATATCCAAGTTGTCTTTGTACCGCTGCAATTCTTCATCCTTGACAGACAACTTTGTAAATGAAATCTTGGACTCCTGGAGATTCTTTAATCGTTCTAGTAATTGCATCTTTTTGGCTCTGTAAATCTCGAATCGTTGGCTCTTTTCATACTCGTCCAATTCTTGTCTGCACTGCAACAAATCCAAACGTCTTTTTTCCTTATTGGATCCGTTGGCCGACAGTATGTCTTTGATTGTGTTGGATAACACTTTTGATGTAGATACAGGAAGGAAATTCTTCCAGTCTTCAGGCTGTTGAGCATCTATTGATAGCAAATCAGCATTGGAGTATTCTTTGTCTACGTTATTGGACAAAACGCTGACCTGTCTTTTGGACTTGACATTACTGGTTCTTTGTTGTATCTCAGCAAACTCCGACAGTCTGGAGCTCAATTCGTAGCTATTGGACTGCTTCTTTTTGTCGTAATGATCGTAGTAGTTCCTTGTATCGATCTTACGAACATAGTCCACGTATTCACTGTAGCCTTCGTCTCTCTCACCTTCGGAGTCGAGAAAATCGCTTTCTGATCTGTTGTCATCCGAGTATTCACTATTATTTCTACTAATGGAAATATTCTCGTCGTACTCTTCACCTTCAGAGGTGGTTTTTCTACGTACTCTTCGAGATTTAGTCAACATCTTCTCCTTCTGGATCTCTTCGAATTGTTTAATAGTGAATCCTTCTTCATTGGCCTGAGCTTTCATGTCAAACAACGAACCAGCAGCACTGGCTACAACCATGTCTATTCTCGGTAACTCGTCGCTCGCATCTATGAAAGCTCCAAATACTTCGTGAGGCGTCAAAGTAGACTTGTCGGCATTAATTGGATATGGCATGTAGTTTGGAGGAGGAAATGGAAGAGGGGGGACTTGCAAATAAACAAGTTCTGATAGCGGAGAAATCTGATTTGCAGAAAAAGACTCTGCTGCCGGAGTTGTTTCCAGAGCTCTAGCAGTATCTTGCTCATTAAGAGCTTCTGGAGGTTGATATGTATTGATAGCTGTGGTTGTATAGGTAGTTGTAGTAGTTGTATTTGAGTCATTTGTTATATTTGTCCCAATGGTATTTTCATTTGTACTTGTATCTTTTTCTTTTTCTTTTTCTTTCGTTTGCTCTTTTATTTTTTGACTGAACGATTCTAAAGAGTACGGTAATGTTGCTGGATTTATCACCGGTGGTGGTGGAAAGATAAAGGGAACAAAGATTCCGCCCTTGTCTATGGGATCACCATAATCGTCATAATCGTCCTCTTGTTCCAACCGAGCCCGTGGAATTATTGGAGGTAGAGGAGGAGGAAAGCGATTAACTATTGCATTGATTTGGGCAGATTTCCGGAGATCTGACAAATCCGTCGTCAAGTCTGTAAAGAAATCCTCTACTAATGACGGCTCTTGTACGATGGGAATCATTGTAGGAGGCACATTGTGAAGAAGCGGCACACAGTCTCGTTCCGACAGAATTCTCGGAGGTAAAGGTACATCAAAAGTGCCTGGAAAAGGAGATTCTATCCTGACCTTAAAGACGCCGCCATCACCCAGCTTGCCGACGTTGGCTGCTATTTCAGAAAACTGTGAGGTATTGCTTCCGTCCAAAGTGCGAGGAGTGGAGGCTATTTTCTGTCTTTTATAGGACATGTCCAAGAGTCTGGCCAAAGACTTGGGAGACGGCAAGTCCAACGTCCTTTTGACTGGGGGCGACATTCTCGTGCCCGAATTCTGCATAGCGAGAATGTGAACCAATCACGAATCCAATCTCAGAGAGATTTAGTGTAATGAAGCAGTAATAGATTCAAAGGATAAACTTGAATAAATTCAGTAGTATAAATTAGTAGGTGCAAAATGTTGAAAGTCCAAGCGTTAAAAAATTACCTTTCTGGAATCCGCAGTAGTGGAAATGGGACGACTGCAATTGACACTAAGATTTGGTGAAAGAGATCCGTGCCGCAGTATTTACGAGATTTGTGCGACCTGAGTGGTAGCAAATTGCCTTATGTCAACTGGTAACTACACTTAAGCTTACCTATGGCTAATTCTTAATATGGCCAGTAGATTAACTATGGAAGAGTCCGTTAGAAACGGTACCAACAATCTCTGACAATAAGCACTTGTGAAAGGAATTAACCAACTTTACTCCCTTGTTCTGACACCCTGTTCTTCTTTGAATACCTTCTGCAGACTCTGTTGACTGATGTAGACTTCTTTATGACTTCGTCAAGATACTCCTAAACTATAGCCACAACACAATATTTACTGGAAACTATTAACCAATGAACAAAATGTACCAAATGTACAAAATGTACAACAGATCAAATAAGGAATAATTTGCGGAATATCCCTGTTCTGTGCTTTTCCAACACGTTTAGGTTCTAAACCTTGTTCTTGCGATTCCAGCTGCTCGCCCTTATCAAGTGGGCTGCTAACAAACTGAATACAGAAACAAAAGCTCGCCCTGCTGAAAATAAAACCAAATTAACTCCAGACAAAACAAACACTCGCTGCTTGAGTATGGTCCGCGACTACTATACCTGTTCAAAGTAATTGCGGCTGTTTTTTATTCTTTTCAAACGGCCCTTCTCACCCAAGGTCAACCTCCTCTGGATAAAACTGAGAAGAAATACTGGAACATTTTCGATCGCTTCCTGTATGTTTGTATATGCAGGATTCTTTGTACGAAGATCTGCGACCTCAAATGGGGGTCTGAACAAAGAAATCGTGGGAACAGAGGAAGGTCGGGAACAAAGAACCAGACTTTGTATGCGGTAAAGATGCTCAGGGGTTTATATTTCAACTACGGGAGGAGGTTTTTTGAGAAACTAAATGCTTCCGGCATTATTGAATATCTATACAGTTGTCATAAAAAAGATAGATCCGGTCACGTGATGTAACGGAAAACGGAAGTATAACTTGGTTAGGGATGGAGCTAAAACAGACTAGAATAGTATACCAATTATGGCAGGTATTCAATATTCGAGTTCTGAAATTATGAACATTTTCTACATTTTTATTTGACATTTATTCTTCTTAAATGTTAAAATTGAAAAAGGTCAAATTGCTGAATTATTGCGAACTTCATTAATAACACACACTAATAGAAAATTATTTAAGGAATAGAATCCAGGCTGAAAACGAAGCCTCCTATTTGAAAATTTCAAGTCTTAAGTTTAATACGAAGATTTACAATTTATGAATCTTGTTTTGCACTGTAATTTCATTTTGCAACTAAAACTTAATATAGGCTTGTCTCTAAGAACAGCCGTATGCAACCACCTATATCCCACACTTATTCAAAATTTCCTATAGAAAACTCCACTAGATTAAATTTGACTTTTGCATTGTCTACAACTACTTCACAGAAACCACATATCCGTTCACAACTTCATTACCGTATAGAAGGGCATATCTAGCTCCTCCAGATATCTCATCCAGGGCTCTGTGAAGGGATGGTCGTTCACCTTCATAATAACCTGCACATAGATGTATTGTTCACATTTATCTGAAAACGATCAACTTTCAGTTCAAAAGCTTCTTGATGTAGCTATAGTTTTTTCTGTGGAATTTCGTGCCATCCATCTTTGCAACTGCGGAAAGCGTTCCATTACTGTCTACGTGACAAAGTTCATCGTACCCTTTGTCCCTCGAGCTCGTCTCCGTATTTTGTGAGTCTCAGGCTCTGCTTTGTCGTTTCCACGCGTAATCCACGGCTCGCTGTCTTTGAGGCTTGAGATTCCAAATTCCGATTGAATCGAAAAGTTGGTTTCTTTGACCATTTTGATTTTGATTCCATTGACTTATCTTGATTATTGATATTGCCGATTTTGTTCCGATTCCTTCTGTTGGTTGATTTTAGATATATCGATTCGTGAGATCTGTTCTATCTTTGATATTATATCGACATCACTATTATTGTACCAAGTATTCTTATTGATTTTTTTACTTTGCGTTGATTGGACTACAGAATCGTTGCTACAATTATCCGATCCTTCTAACTTTGTTGCAGGCTGATACTTCCTACTATATATCTTCACAAGTATCACTACATCTACACCACGTAACACATCTCAACTATTCATCGTTTGCGACCTCGAATTCACGACATCTCAACAAATTTGACTAGTTTCACATTCGGATATCAAGTTGTTTTACAATGCCTCCAAAAAAGTCGGGAAAAAAGCAGTTTGCCCCCAAAGAAAGGGTCTTTGCAAAAATGTCCGGCTACCCTCAGTGGCCAGCGTTCATCACTCCTGCCGAGATGGTGCCTAAAGCCGTCATGAAACACAAAAAGAAGTCAACAGACTACTGTGTAATGTTCATACCTGACGGTGACTTCTACTGGATGTCCGATAAGAGTTTAGAGATCTTGACTCCCGAGAAGTTGACCAAGGCTCTTAAAGACGTTCCAGACGACGTAAAGAAAAACGTCAAGAACAAGAAGAAATCGGGCAAACAAAGCAACATAAAAGAAGCTATAGCTGCAACTGATGACTTGGACTTTGACACCTTCATCAACAATGTCTTCAAAAATAATGACGTCGAAGACGATGATGAAGAGGAAGAAGATGATCAAGATGATCAAGACGATGAAAACGTAAAAGACGTCTCAGAAGAAGCAGAAGAAGAAGCAGCCGAAGAGGAAGATGTCCAGGAGACCGCAGAAGAACCATCTACTGAAGATGGTGAAGAATTGGATGCAGAAGAGCCAGAAAAGACCGAAAGAACCAGTTCTGCACAAGAATCTAGACGTAAACGGAATCGTAACGGTGCTACCAAACAGGAGCTGACTGATCCTACTCCAAAGAGAAAACGTTCTAGAACTCCCGTACAGAAAAAAGAGTCCAACGGGAAAGACCAAAAAGTCAAAGCTGAAACACCCAAGCCAATAAACGACGAAGAGAAACAGCACCAATTATGGCTATGTAGAATCAAGCTCCAGCGTTCTTTGATCCAAAGAAACCAACCCACGACCCCCAAAGATACAACGGGACTTAAACCTCCTACTGCAGACGAGTTGCTGGTGGCCCGTCTCATTTTGTACCGTTTGATAGACTTTCCTATTAGTGTGGAGTTGTTGCGTAAGACAAAAATCCACAAGGTGTTGAAGTGCATCTTACGGGACGAGTCTTTAGCATACCCTGACAGCTTCAAATTGCACGAAAGGTGTCATGAGTTGTTGACCAGATGGAACCCGGCCATACAAAACTTGAAGGTGGAGAAACTGACCAAAGACTACTCCAACACAAGCTCACCTTCAGTCTCTTCTTTCAAGAACGGCGACAAAATCAAATTGTCGCAGTTGACACAGGATGACTCGGAAGTGTCAGGAATAGAACACTCGTTGGTCGACAAAAAGGACATTGATGGCGACGACTCTGATGAACAAAACCAGCTGTCGGAAAAGCAACAAGATACCCAACCTCCCTTAGAAAAGGCTAATGATGTACCGGTTACAACCTCAGTAGAGGGGTAGGTTTAGTAAACTTATTATTAACTTATGCTAAGCTCAACTTCATTCGCATCCTTAAACTTCTAAAGTTTAGACTTGTTCTTGATGCCTTGACGTTGGAGTTGCGCAGAAATCCGATCCAGTGCTATTAGTGATAGAGATAGCCCACTCGCGATCGTCTGTAAGATTACTGTTTATTGTTTTTATCCAAACCAGACAAAAAATTTATCAGAAAAGAATACTATTAACCAAAGATGACAAACAATGCTCCAATGATACAGAGTAGTAGAGGAAATCTTTTGTTGTGTTGTTGGGCGAGTTCACGATATGTGGCAGCCAAATCTGCATCTCTGTTTCTGCTATATATATACTATATATATGTGTATTATTAATCTACGAATGTAATGGAATGTAATGGAATGTAAAGTGTGTTGGGTGCAAAAGACCCAGAAGTAGCGGCGCTACCAACATCATACATATTTGAAAAAGATCTATGCCGCAGATATGGTACTACCGAAAGCGGAAAAGAAGTTTTGTGGCCAGAGCCAGTAACGAAATAAGGTGGAGAATAGCCAAAATAGATTTAATGAACAAAAAAACGTTTCTGAATAATTTTGGGATTTCAAAAAGCAAAATAAACAGATAGAGATATACGGCACATGTATATGATGTAGTCAGACTTGTCCACTTTAAGCAATATAATGTATCTAAACAAATACCATGGATCTGAGGCTACACCTAATAGAGTATTTGGACTGAAAAGTCAACGCGCTACCAAGTGAAAATCCCCCGTTACCGTCGCACGACTTTTTTCTGCCAATTGAAAGTCGGGTAACGGTCATTTTGGGGTGCATAAAAGTGGCCAAACGAAGGGATGTGCCTAGGATTACGCGGTCAAGCCATATTATCCGTGCCTATATATACGCCGAGCTGCTTTCATTCCCATCGCCCCTGTAGTAGTATTCTATTCTAAGCGTAGTAGCGCGGCAGGAAAAAAATTTAGTGAGTGTCGACGTAAATTTTTCTCACTCTTCTTCTTCTTCTTTTTCTCTTCCTTCTATAACTATCGATTACTGTTATTAAAAATGGCTGAAGAAGATGTAAGTAGCTGCTTTGTGCTCTTTTGCAGCTGTTAGTGAGACGTTAAGTTTCGCTACGGCTGTTTGGGCTTTTCAAGGATTTAAAAATGTCATTTGGCTGATGAAATTTGGAGAGTGAAAAGTGTCGATCTGTAGAAACGAGACAGTGAAAAAGTGAGAATAAGAAATAAGACGAGTTCATACTTGACGGCTGTAGGAAGATAGAGAAGTGGAAATGATAACTAAAACGATTATTGAGCAATTCTAGTAGCTATTGTTGATTGGCTACAACAATGTCAATTATTGTTCGTAGTTCTTTCGTATCCTTTTCCAGAAGTTACTTAATTTCTGATGAGTATTGTCTTCACTTTTGATTCCAACAATTTGAAGGCTACTGGATTGCGAATTTCGATGTTCAATTTGGCACTGTGCTCATTTCTTGGAATTACTCACTTGTTGTACTGATCATGAAGAATGAAATCATAGACACTCCAAACACCAATTGACATTGATATTATCAACTTGTTCATGGAATCATCAAATACCAAATCTTCATATACTAACTATTATAGCACACCTTTGAGACCGCCGATGCCGGTGCCGCTTTGACCTACCCAATGCAATGTTCTGCTTTGAGAAAGAACGGTCACGTTGTAATCAAGTCTAGACCATGTAAGATTGTTGACATGTCTACCTCCAAGACTGGTAAGCACGGTCACGCCAAGGTCCACTTGGTTGCCATTGACATCTTCACTGGTAAGAAGTTGGAAGACTTGTCTCCATCTACCCACAACATGGAAGTTCCAAACGTTTCCAGAACCGAATTCCAATTGTTGGACATCGATGACGGTTTCTTGTCCTTGATGACCCAAGAAGGTGACACCAAGGACGATGTCAAGGTCCCAGAAGGTGAATTGGGTGAAAAGATCCAATCCGAATTCGACGACGGTAAGGACTTGTTGGTTACTATCATCTCTGCCATGGGTGAAGAAGCTGCCATTTCCTACAAGGAAGCCCCAAAGCAGTAAGTTGACTGATGCTGGATATTCCTTGGAGATGTAATATATATAAATACCAGGGATACTAGAAGTAGTTCGATTTATAATGTCGCTTTTACATAGGCTTCGTTTGTAGGCGTAATAGTTACAAATAAAGATCAATGGTAGACTACGATGTAGAGATACGGTTTGCGAATAAATATGAGAAACGAAATACAATCGGATCAAAATGTCACGGTAGCGATGCAAAAAACATCCCAGCAGACATAATAACGAAAATTTTTACTTAGAGAGCAAAACTGCTGCTACTCCTCCAAACAGAATTATATTACAAATACATTCTCTACATTTAGCAAAGAAAGTCTATGTCTATACGATTGATAAGAAGTGTGAAATTATTAACTCCATGTATCTGAGGTGATGATTGTAAAGGAAAATTTTCATGCAAACCAAGAATATTATAGCGAAAATTGCATCTTGCTTAAACAGAGACTGGCCCCAGGGATCACCGATGCACGCCATTCATCGACTGTTTCTCCTAGTTTAACAAACCAATCTATTGCGTTTCATTGAAAGTCGGGCGAGTCGGCATCTGCAGCACAGCACTGTACTGTTGAACTCACCATGCTGGTGTAGACGATGCAGGTAAAAAAATGTGTTGTCATCCCAAGTCCAAAGTATTCGGACTGTGGTTCAAGTGCCTAGTACTAAAACCTGGCCAGGGAAGATGCTCTTCGTATTCAATACAAATTCATCCCACATTAGCCGGCTTGCCGATGTGCCATACGAGATCGACGTGGTCTATTTTCCCTTTATTGTGTACGATGTGCCGTTATCTTGATAACTGAGCCTCTTGTTTTGTGGGGTTCATAATATGTCTTGTGCTCTGCGCTTCACACAGTTGGCGGAGCCCATCGCAAGCCTTGGCCATAGCCGTTGAGCTCAGCACCATGGAACGGAACCTACCAGTTTAGATCCGTCTATGCGCACCAGTCAGGATTATGCACTGACAAAGCTACAGAAGAGACGAGGCGTAAAAGGAGTTGCAAAAGTTGCAGCCATAGAGTGAATTGAAACTTTCTGGTGTCGCTCAGCCTGGAAGAGGATTGATAGTTTCTCTGGTTACATATTTCTGGCACTTGGAGCCATGTCCTTGGCTACTATATGGGCACTTCGTGGCCCATGTATTATGTTTTTGTAATTATGGATCTTCCGTGTATAACTATTATGCTATTTTGTATGCAATTGTACTTCTGGGTGTTCTTAGCTAGGGCCCTCTTGAAAAATTGGATGGGTTCCAAAAAAGATTTTCCAGAGCTACAATGTCACAACTTTTCAGAGAAGTTTTTCACTCTCCCGACTTTCCTGATTCTCGATTTCTTTCCCCAAGATTAACCACATTTTCACAGCACTCTCGTTGTTATCCTAGTTGGACATCGACACCAGTTATCCTCGTATTCTTACCTTCCTTGCTGTCATCCCATATTATTTCTCTATCTTGCGCTCGCTCCAAGTTTTTCGGCTGAGGAGATCTCCAGTATATTTTTTTCCTGCGGATGATGCTATACCTGCTTCAACTTTAGATAAATAACCTGCCTGGACAATCTTGAATCTAAAAATATAATTACATACGTAGATTCTTCATCTTCGTTTTTGTTTTTCATCTTAATCTTCGTATTCATTTTAATTTATTATTTGGTTTTGTTGTACTTTTACTCCTTAGAAGTCTTCTGTGGCCGTAATAAAAGCCAACCAGAAGCTGATCTATATTTATCTACATCTCACGCTAACAGTCCGTTGGTTCTCAGAATCATCCCACAATTTCCGCGCAACCCTTGAATCTGCCAGAAGCTACAAGTACCACATGAAAAGCAGACTTGGACTCCTATACTGTTTCAACTCCTAAAGCGCCTGTCCACCTAAGCACCACTGATCCGTATTTGACAGTTGTTAGTCTTGTTAGAGATAGCCTTGACACGAGATACCAGTATTGCTGTCCATCATCTATTGATCAGCTATAACACATAGAATCTACCATAGAATTATCGCCATCTAGACTGTTATTCTACGAAGTCTTGTCGGTTGCATTGATTCACGAAATCCTGAATCATCATTTATCTTAGATTATCTACTTGTTCCTAATTGGCTAATATTGAGGCATTCGATGCAATAGACTACATCATGTTAGCGCCAGATAAAACTATCTACTTGGCCAGAAGGACGACCCTGGTCACAGTTATCCAACTTACTAGTCTACCTACAAGCACAACGATTGTCACGAGAACATTTAATGCGCCGTCTCAAACGTCAAGCACAGACAGCTCAGGTACGCCCTTGCGTTCTGCGCCCTCCTTCGTCGGAAATACACCTTCCACGGTTCTTTTTTTTATTGCTTTAGCTGTTGGAGTTTTCATTGCTTTGATCTTCATTTTCTTCACCATCAGATACTTTGTTCGTTCTAAGTATGGACTCCATGTGTATCCTCTACCGCGGAGACACTTGATTGCTGGTGCAGCCATCACTGCTGATCGTTTCCACGATACCATGACTAACGAGGAGTTGCAGGAGCATCTTAACTATATCAGAGACCACCACTTCATCCAGACCCTGTTCTTAGAAAGACGGTTCACTGGCCGTAGAAGACGTAGAAGAAGGGGCCGTTACTCGAGAATGAAGAAATTGTCAGAAGCCGAGGTCGAGATTCTCTTCCCCAAGAAAACCTACACAGATTGGTTGAACGGAGGTCGAGAACGAGACCATGAAAAGAGAGATGGCGTTCTTCAGGAAGAATGTAATACAGGCTCGGACGATCTAAACATCATCAACGAAGAGGACTCTTCTGATTTACATAGCCAAACCACTGTTAGTGATCGTGTGGCGTCTAGTTCCAGAGATATGGACAATGAAGACTCCATAGAGTTGCAGGAATTGAAGAAGGGAACTACCAGCTCTAATTCTGTAGATGCTGAAGACGACTTACACTTCACCTCTGGATCGTGTGCAATTTGTTTGGACAACATCAATGACGAAGACGTCGTCAGAGGCTTGATCTGTGGACATGTATTCCATGCCGATTGTCTTGATCCGTGGTTGACTAAGAGAAGAGCATGTTGTCCTATGTGCAAGCGAGATTATTTCTTCAAGAAGGAAGCAGCTGAAAGCACAGAAACTCAAACCAGCACCGCGAATAACAATACAAACAACAATGTAATTGATAATAACGAGAGCCAGAACCAGAATGATAACAGCACCAACAACAATGATAATATTACTAACAATATTGATGACGATGACGACGCTAGCATTGACTATGATGCAATTCGCAACAATCCCGCATTCCGGGCTCTTCTTCAGGAATTGGTTCCCATTTCAGAAAGAGTGCGACATATCATGAGCGACCCGTTGAACGTCCACTTGAATCTCGAAGCTAGAGCCCATGAAATCGCTAACAAGACTTATGGCCGTTATTTCAAGGTTCTTTGGTGGAAGTTGATGGGCATAAGCAAAGACGACCTCTTCAACTGGGCAGCTTTGACTATCTACCAGGATTGTAGACGTGCAAGCAGCCCATCAGAAAATGCAGAACCGAATGGTTCTACTGCTCCAGCAGACTCAGAAAGAACGGCTGATTCTAACGAAGACAACAATATTGCAAATAATGACATCCAGAGGAACTCTTCGGAGTTTCCAGCTACTGAAAATAGAGATATTGAAGAAATGGATCTCGGTGAAAGAGACTCGCCAGAGCTTGCTGCTGCACGCAGAGACGTGGTGCAAAATCGGGTATAGATTTAGGATGTTAAAGTAGTCTTACTATGTCTGCCGATATATTTAACTATTATTTATTTCTTATTTAATTCTTCAGTTACTGTTTCAAAGAACTACACGGTGCTATTCAGAAACTTCCATTTGTTAATTTGATTAATTTACACCTCAATCTAGTAGCCTAGAATTGATAAACTGCTCTGGCTGCGAAAACTAATTCGCAGCCATAGTGAAATGTTGGTTTGCACCATGAACGGGAACTGCCACACTGTAACTATACTGAATTCTATGACCCTTTGTGCTGAGACACTGTAGAAAGCATGGAGACAATCATGATATGAAAGAACCATGAAGTGGCGGCGTAGTCCTTATTGAAGATAGCAAAGCAATGTTGTACTAACCAATGTGAATAAGATGCAGCATTACAGACTTTTCTTGCCAGTCCACACATCAAGATTAATCACGGTCAATACTAAAATTCATTTACTACCTCATATCCTCGTATTGCGTCTCTTCTCTCTTCAACCAATTATGAAGACAAGTGCTTCCATCTACAGCTTCCAATATTGATTGGTATCTCCCTCCTGCACTCAGACCAAGGAGCTCGCAAAAAAATTTTCAAGACACAAGCTACGTTAAATTACAATTTAATAAGCGGATATTAGAACTAGCATCCTAGGTAGTCTTTCTCTAAAAGCATCTCCCGGCCGTACTAACACCTCGGGATCCTATTAGCTACCAGCTAGACGTTTCATTCACGTAGAATCGCTTTTGAATCACAGGATAGAAAGTCTTACTGATTCGTAAATCTTTAGTGATTTCAATTTTTCAATTTTCCATTGTGAATTTTTCAGATTTTTCACTTTTACTACAAAGAAAACCAACCAATTGCACCATGGCTCCACCTAAGAAAACTGTGAAGATGGACTTGGGATCCTTCTTGGCCGACGACTCGCTCGGCGGAGGTTCTTGGGCCGATGAGGAAGTAGACATGTCTTCCATTGCTGTTGCTTCAGCCAATGCTGCTCCAGCACGTGAGCTGTTTGGCTCTAACTCTGGATTTGGCAGAGATTCCGGCTTCAGTAGAGAAGGAGGCTTCGGGGGTAGAGAAAGTGGTTTTGGAGGAAGAGAAGGAGGTTTTGAAGAAAGAAGAGAGAGAAAGGAGTTCCCAATCCCTGACCAGCCACCTTACCGTGCCAGAGTAGGTAACTTACCTTGGGAATTGACTGAAGACGATGTGGTGAGACATTTTGAGGACAGAATGCAAGCCGAGGATATCATCTCCGAAGTCAAGTTGCCTCAGGACAGAGATACTGGCAGGTTGAAGGGATTTGCGTTTGTCACTTTCAACGAAAGAGACGCTTTGGAAGATGCTTTGCAATTGAATTTGTCTGATTTCAATGGAAGAAAGATCTTTGTCAATGTGGCAGCTCCTCAGAGAGACTTTGATGGTGAGTGGAGAAGAGGTTCTGGTGTCGCTGGTGGAAGATCTGGAGAGGACGAACCGGAATTGGACTGGGGTTCGGCCAGAAACTCCAGAGCTTCTTTACCTCCTAGAGAAAGATCAGACAGAGGAGACAGAGGAGACAGACCCGACAGAGCCGATAGACCAGAAAGAACTCCCAGAAAAGAAGAACCAGACCTCGACTGGGGATCTGCCAGACACTCCCAAGCCACGTTGCCTCCTAGAGAGAGATCCAACCGCGACAGACCAGACAGAGCCGATAGACCGGAAAGAATTGAAAGACCCAAAAAGGAAGAACCGGAATTGGATTGGGGTTCTGCCAGAACTACCCACGCCACTTTAGCACCCAGAGAAAGATCAAACAGAGACAGAGGGGACAGACCTGAAAGAAGCGAAAGACCACAAAGAAAGCAAGAACCTGAGTTCGACTGGGGTTCTGCCAGAGTTGGTGCTGGAGGTTTGCCTCCAAGGGAAAAGTCGTTCAGATCGGAGCGTCCTAAGAAGCAGGAACCAGCCTTGGACTGGAAGAGAGGTCAAGCCTTGCCCGCTAAGACCAAAGCCAGCTCCACCGGTGGAAGCAAGCAACAGAAGAAAGACGACAAGAAGGAAGAACCAAAGCCTCAAAAGTCTTCTTTCAGTGTGTTGGCTGTTGAGGGAGACTCAGACGAAGAAAAGGACGAAGAACCAGTATCTCAGCCAAAGGAAGAAGTATCCAAAGAAACAGGTTTGGAATCTGCCGCAGCTGAATTGTCCGTTGAAGAACCAAAGGACAACGAGGGCTGGGAAGTTGTTGGCAAGTAATTGCATAACATCTATTTGCATTTATCTTTCCCATTGCACTACTCATCTACTCATCATTTAGATTTCTCTAATAACAGAGGGAGACTTCCTTCGTAATCACCTGGACTTTGTTTGGGACGTTGCAGACTTGTATAGATATTCATCTTTCTTCGGCTATGTGTTTAATTGTATGTTGTCACGAACGGAGTGTAGAGATCTAGTGTAAATCTACGAATTGGGGTTAATGTTGGGTTATTTTGCACCCATTTAGTGCGACAGTCACAGTAGTGCGATAAATGCTAGTATGAGATTATATTGATATATATATCACAATACAAGAATGAAATGAAATTGTTATTATCGAGAGATGACGGCATGTCTTGCTACCGGGAAAGTTATTCCTGATGTCAGAATATCCTAGGATTGAAATATTGCTGAACAACTCTTGCACTCTAACAAGTTTTGTCTGGTAGCGCGACTTGAGACTAAGAATTTAACGATCTTTCACCACAGATTTAAAGTATCAACTATCTCTTATCTGTAGCATGGTGAATGACAACTACAATACAGCTGAAGGTTTAGATAGCTATTACTTAGTGAATCAGAAACGTATGTAAATAACATTTAACTTTGAAGAATACAAAAAAAGGATAAATGAATTCTATAGTGTATTATGAATAACTTGTACTGAAGGGTCGAGTAATATGTGTTCTTGACTCTAGCAAATGATGTGATATTTTTGTGTGTTGAATGACATAGTCATGTTGAATATTTCATATTTTGGCATCATTTGATTTATGATATTGGAATTATTATAGCTTATACTAACTCTTCTAGACAAGTATAGCATTACCAGTCCGTCTCCACTAGACAACTTATTGGTTCTCTATGGGCTTGAACCTATCGCCAAATCATTAGCCAGAACAAACGCCGATGGTTCGAAAGGAGTAAAGTTGAGAAAATCTTATAAGAATCACATTCAGGATTTGCCAGGAAAGCATCAGATAGTAGGTGGTCAGAAGCCTATACCTGCTGGTTTATTAGATCCCATGGTTGCTCAGGCTCCCGATATCATCAAGGAGTTGGATCCGGAGTTGTTGGGTCGTGGGTTGAAGTTTGAGAAGACTCCCATCAACGGCATTCCTGGATTCAATACAGCAGATCTTGCTATTAACGACCAGCATACTTTGATGAGGGGTGATGATATGTCAGAAAACGACGAGTATGGAGCCAGAAGAAGCAAGAGGAAGAAGAAGACACAAAACGGCTCAGATACAAAGAGACAGCATATATGATATGAAGTCGAAGAATACCGCTATTACTGTAATAGTTACTGTAATAGTTACAGCAGATATTGGACAATTAGAGTAATCTCTACTATCTTACTCATATGAAAACAACGGGGTCACTTTGAGAGTATGTTGAGATACGTAATTCTCAACGAGATATGAAGTTCTATTGTTGCTAGCATCACTAAAAACTGCTACAGCAAACCTTTACTTTTCCACTGAATGAAGTTTCAGTTGACAGGCAGTTCAAACAGGGCAGAACCAAGAAGTTCATGTCTACATTAGATTGTTTAATAATGGTTGGCGTACTTGCCATAATCTTAATAATTATAATACATATTATACAAATGTAGTCCAAATTGTATAGTATTATCTCTTGAACTGTTTCTTTGTGAAAGGAGATTCTCTTATAAATCAGCAGTATTTGTTATCTACGATTGAGTGTCCTCAGATCACACATTCAACTTTTCTCTTCGAAAAATAGCACGGAGAAACTTCGTGGGGAATCATTACTGGAGAGTACCACGTTGTCATTTCTTCACCTCGTTAGTAAAAAATGCATCAGCGACCTCGTGATGTATAGCTCTTGATTGGCTTCAACGGGATTTTTATTAACTTCTTCAGCTTCTTCTTCTTGACATTTAGCTTGTTCTTCAACACTCTGCCACTATGATGAAGCAACGTTCTTATGACTAACTTCTCTAGCATCTTAGAAACTTCTAGGAAGGAAACCACACTCCTTTCTATAACAAATTCAGGTATATCTATAAGCAAGTCTTGAACATTCAATAAGCGCAAGAACCCACTATTGAGCTTAATAGATATCATTAGTGAAAGTGGACTAATCCGGAGTGAAACGATGGATATATACTTCTTCGATCTATCGATCATTTCTACAATCTGATCCTGCTGTTCACCATCGTTATCTGAATTGAACGATTCTGTCAATCTGGTGCTAACTCGGTCCTTGCTTCTTGGGTTACTTACATTGGCACTTCCAGAACCTTCATCCAATGGACCATCAAGGAATGTCACACTACGGTGTTGTCCTTGAACCAGATCAGGGCTATTCTCTCTTCCTTTATCATTCATGAGACCACTAGCTGTCTTCATCTTGAGGAGAGGGCTATCACGAACTGTGTGCTCTTCGTCTGTTCGGAAGATAAAACTAGTCAACTTGTCGCCAGTATGCTCATCTAGTCGTATACTCAATGGCTTGGATGTGATATCCAAATTTTCGATGATCTTAATCCCACCAACAGATCTATTCATCATCCAATCAACTGTCATTAAACTTCCTCCTGTGGACTTCGACTCCCGCACACTTGTCTGAACCTCGGAATTGTCCTTTATTTCTAAATTTCTATGATCCTCCTCGACATAAGGTTCTAAGAATCTTGAATACACTGCCTCAGGCAAAAGGTTGTACCCCTTGAGCATTTCAATTTCAATTCTGTTGACATCTGACCCATTTTCATAAAAAGTCCTTCTGTACTTTCCGTGGGTCAACTCAAGATCCAAAATCGGCCTTCGGTCATTCTCAAGCATATGTAATACAATCTGGTCAGCTCTAATATCCCAGAATGCCTTTGAATCTGTCGAACCTTCTTGAGTATTATTACCAGTAAGAAGTGTCTTCAACATTAGATATATTTCAGCCAACACTTCCTCTCTTTCCAAGTTAAGGATAAGATCATTATTCAAGTCTTCATTAGACATTCTTCCTTGTCTGAAACTATAGTTTCTATTCAAGAAATACATCATCATGTAGTTATTGTGCAAAGTAACTAAGCGATCATGCAATGATCTCAAGTCTTGGAAATCTACTGAGAATTTCAATGCCTCTAAACGATTGCTTAGATTCTTGCTCATTGGTTCACTGTAAAAGAATAAGCTGAACACAATCACATACAAGGTAAAGTACTGTTCAGAGGTGGATGTTATCTCTAATTTTGGGATTTCAACCGTAAATCTATCCACCGCACCAGTGCTCCCAGATGCTATATGTCTCGTAATTTCATCACTGGCTGGGCTGGATTCATCATTCAACAGCTCCAAATCATTGATTCTAGTCAATGTTGTTCCCAAAGGCTTGAATTGTTCATGTAAGACCATCATCAGCATATTCTCTACCAAGAGATTATGTTCCTTGGCCCATTTTCCACTCTTACAGACCTCAATAGCGAGCCATGGGGGCCAATTGGAAGTTGAACCATAAGTATGGTGATCTAGAATTATCTTGTCGTCCACTAGAATATCCTTATCTAGAACGAAAATCTCAGCATCATTTAACATTACCCCAATACGGGTGGTGAGCTCTTTTGGATGAAGAACAAGACTTGAACTAGCCTTATCTACCACAGATACTAGTTTGGCTTTTATACTAGGAGCGGCGATTACCACTAATGAATCTGGGTAGTCGTCACTTTGCAACTGAATCTGTGGTGATATAATCTCAATGAAATAGTCTTCTGTAACACTTTCATTGACAGAATGCTTACGAAGCAATTCGTCAAATTTATGGAGCCCGCTTGAATTTTCCTCATGTGCATGATCTTCTGTCTTTATCTTCTCGATTAGATTTGAAATAAATGATCGGTTATCATTGGATAACCGATCGCTAGTATCTATTAATTCTTGCAAGGTACTGATAGCGTCGTAGGACATGAACTTATTCAAGTTCAGCAGGAGTTTCACAAAATGAATGTATCTGAGGAAACAGTTTCTACTGTCTAGGTTCCACTTTAAATTCATCCCCACTAGTATAAACTTATTGTGAAAGTTTTCGTTAGAATCGGTAGACAAAGAACAAATCAGAGCTTTTCTTTTCTCGACTTTCCAGCTTCTCTTGGTATGCGATATTTCGTTCTGCAAGAATTCAATTCTGTCTGTCAAGTGTTTTGCGGATTCTTTTCTTTTCTCGTTATCGTCAACTTGTTTCTCTAACTGCGCGATTCTATCTTCAAGCACCTCAATCTGGGGCTGATAGATATTCTGAGAGTTAAGGAAACATTCGTGATTGTGTTCATTTCCAAACACCTGATACTTACCAATATCTATATTATCGGTCTGTGTGTCGCGATTGTAAGTGAACTTCTTCGAATAGAGCAAAGGGTACACATCGAATTTACGATCACAATTATTTAAAGATGTGTAGAAACACTCCTTATAGTCTTCCAAGTCAAACCATCGCTTGTCACCATCGAAAATATTGTAGCTGGAATCCTTGTCATCGTACTTTTTCTTACTACTGTATAGATCGTTCACAAAGCTACATTGAATCACCCTTAAGTCAATCTTGGAAAGATGTACTTCTCCAACATTGAAATTCATCTTCGAGATCTTATCATTTCTAGCCAAACCTTCATGAACTACAATTCTGGGTTCCTTTCTCAGATGTAAGTCCACTAAAAAGTGGTCAATCTTAGCTCTTAGTCCAACACATTGAACCAAATCTGATGTATCTGGACCCATAGTTTCATCTCGATACATATGGGTTAAAAACAACAGCTTCAAGTTGAACAAATACTTGTTTGTGAAAAGATGCTGGGAAAACTTCATCGGTTTCTTCGTTACACCAAACATTCTTCCTTTTCTAACTGGAAGCATCAAATTGCTGGAGAAAAGTGACCACCAGTGGAAGAAATGTTTAAACGTTCCTGGAGTCAAGTGAATACTATTGTAACTAGAATCGTTGTTAGCAACTAACGAAATAGCCATATGGATATAATCACTTCTAAACCCCTTATAAGAATCGTGGCCTTCTGTGGTGTATTTTGGATCGAAGAGCCTCAAATCGTAATGGTGTCGCAGTTCTTGAGTTCTTTTACCAAGTTTGTCTTTTCTTTCAAGTAAGAATCCGACAGTGAAGTGAACGCCACCACTCAAACTTACTACATTCTTGTCGAATA
This sequence comes from Scheffersomyces segobiensis, assembly GCA_030564745.1. NCBI lineage: Eukaryota > Fungi > Ascomycota > Pichiomycetes > Serinales > Debaryomycetaceae > Scheffersomyces > Scheffersomyces segobiensis. The sequence continues at coordinate 269,757 of JAKTZB010000012.1, read as the reverse complement.
CATAATGTCTGTATTGTTGCGAAGATGGCGATGAGGAGAGTTCGTCCAAATTATAACCATAACACGAAGTAATAAACTTTTCTGAATCAGGCAAGTATATAGCTTTAGAACTATCTCTTGTCCAAGCAAATAATGGGGCTGACAAATAATTGGGGATATAGAATGATAACTTCTCTGAAGTAATATCAAAGAACTTATTCAGATCATTATTTTCATTGATCTTACATAAAACATTCTTTCTAAACGATAAAACAAATCCGTTACCCATATCAAATAAGTTATAGGGATCTCTTGAGCCTTTGAATGCGATTTCTAGATTTTTCTGCGCTAAAAAATGGCATTTTCCATGTAAAACAAGTCTCAATTTATCCCAGAACCCTAGTTTAACAGAAGGATCTACAGGCGGTTTTGAGAACTGATCAAAGTTCAACATGAATTGTTGAATCGCGAATTGATAAGATTGACCCCACATGAATCTTGTAGGATATTCGGAATTGAAATTGTACTCCAAATCAGTGTAGACTTTGACAGATGATAACGATTTCTGAATTTCTACAAAGTGGTATTTCTGGTTTGTTTGAGTGATTGAATAAGGTGTCAATGGAACGATTGAACTTCTAACATTTTCGATGCAAGTTATCAAATCTTCGGCGATCACCAAGTACCCAGTCATAGTCAAACTTGGAACTGTTTTATCTCTATTTTGAGGTACATGCACTAGAGGGATTGGATAGTCACGTAGGTGCATTCTCAATTCCTTCAACTTTAAGCTCAAATGTTGTTGAAGATTTAAAGAGTATCGTGTATCATTCGGAACTCCTTGCCCCATTTCATAAAGAAAAGCAGGGAAATCCCTGTCGAACTTGCTTATTGTCAAATCAAATTGGTCCATCTTGACCAGCAAAAGAGGAGCTTCGAGAGGGTAAGGCAGAAAGTTTTCGTGGTAAGATCTGTCTAAATTGGCTTCATTTCCGTATAGATACTTCTTATTCAAGGTTATTTCGTTTTCGAGTTTACTCTTGAATATGTTTACCTTTCGTATCCAAGACCGAGATATGTTCTGTCTCAAGTTGTACAATTCCTTAGCATATGGCAAGCCGGTTCGTTTGCCTACTTTAGTTGAAAAAAGAGAATACTGTTCTAGCCTTTTACGTTGTTCTACCAATCCTAGCTGATAGATCATATTCAATTCAGACTCAAAAGGATCATCTTCCATATTGAATGAAACTCTGTTAGATTTGATGTTGATCCTAGGCACCTCCTTTGTCTTCATTTCCTTGGGATACACTACTTCAGCCCTCTTGTTGGACTCTTCCTTTAGGCATTTCAAGAGGTACCTGGCGATTTTGAAGTTTGCGCTAATATTATCAAACAAACGGTGCGCTACAAAGCCATTCGGTTGGGTAAACCTGATGTTGTCTGTGTTGATACAAACCTTGCAATCTGACAACGGATCGTCAACGCGAAGGGTTAGTGAATCAACACAGAGTATTCTACACCAGTTCCCTTTTGAAAAAGGAGAATCTGACAGGGCTCTGATGAAGTGATTATCTACCACGACCATGCCACTTTGAACGAGAAGGCCGGTTGTCAAAGCTTGTACCCTGAAGTTGTGGTCGTCATTAAGCTTCAATATTACATCTAATGAAGTTAACTGAAGTTGGAATTGAAGCAAGTCCTTTATACTACGAGTTTTTCTTGTCATTGGTGACAATCCTACACTTGAAAATTGCACCAAATCCTTCTTGAGTTTTGTTTTCACCATTAGGATTGGTATTACAACAAACTCTCTTAGTAAGTAGATTGCTCCAAGTACGGTGAACAACTTGTACTTGTCATAACTTACGTTAACATTGTCCATGTTCACATCCAATTTCAAGTTTTTCTCTCCACCAACATCCCTAATGGCAGTAACCTTGATTTTTGTTGAGGGCATAGTCGTCAACATATTGTATTTGTGATGCTTCCCATCTAATTCTGTTAATGTAGAAGTAGTTAAGTTAGAGAAACTGGCTCCAAAGCTCCAATAAGTAGACTTGTCAACAAAAGATGTTAGTGTTTCCAGAGAAGCCGTACTTGATGAAGATTGGTAACATGAGTCAGAATCACCAAGAACAGATTCATTCTTGGATATGTTCCCAAGAGAAATAGATATACTGTCACATTTCATACGCAAATTTCGAAGCTTGTGTGAATCTGGCAGGTAGTCATTTTCCAACCCGTTTCCTTGAGTGCTGTGCAATAAATCCTTGGGAATAACTACTGATCTAGAGCCCAAAATAATTGTCAATGAAGTCAAATTAATTTTAGCTTCAATGATCCAGGAGGGAAGATATTTGAAAATTCTATCCTCTAAAGAAGAGGTCTTTCGTGAAAGTGTCATTGCAGATTGGCGGATTACGTTGTACCGTATCGTATCTATTTGGGAATTCAAGTAAAGATTGAGCAAACCTACGCTCAAGTATTGCTCTACCATTCTTGTGATATCCTTCAACACGGTGTGCACTCCAAGCAAAACGTCTATGTTAGAAGCATCAGTTACAAAGTCGTTGATGTCAAGATGAGACTTCACTCTTAAGTTCTTCAAGATCTCTAAGTGCAACATGATCGACTTCATCAGGACTATTTCAGCTATTATTGAGCCGTGATTATCCAGTTTGACTTGAGAAATATACTTCCCATGGTATGTTAGAGATGGATGTAGCACATGACACTTTGAATCATAATTCCTAGAAGCAGTAGTCAAAAGTCGGAAATCCAACATTGAGTAACTGAAGTTCAACAACTGTATCTTGTTGTTATCTGGGTTATGGTGACGAATGATGAATCTAGGCTGTTCTATAACAAAATTAGTATCCAATCTAGGATAGTAATCATTAAGTAGTTGGAACAATTTCTCTTGCAAATACAAACCCTGGGATTCTTCATCTCGTGGAAGCAGGAAATTTGGGGGTGATTCGTCCACCCTTGTGTCATCTTCGTCTTCTACGTCGTAATATTCTTCAGTGTACTGGGAAGCTGACGCTGTAGAATCTTCATTTTTCTGAAGTTTCTTAAGCTTTTGCAATTGCAAAAGTTTCCTCAACAATACGAAGTTGTAGAATATTTCACTCAACTGCACTGTCGTCAAATCAAGAACAGGGTTACTAGCAGATGAATAGAACTCGAGGACACCATCTTTAAAACCTCTACCCCGGACCAAATGGTCAAAAATGTTACCTTTGTGAGTGAAAGAGAAGTTAGGAATGTTCAAGATTTCGTCAGAAGACTTTCCAAGCACACCAGTATTCATTTTTGACAACGAAGAGAAATTAAGCTTCAATAACTGGAAAGACAATGTTGAATGGAAGGGAAAGTCTACATTTTGATCGAAAAGTACATCGAAGCCAGCCGACTGCATTTCGATCACGGTGAAGTTGAAAGAAAGAGATTTTACCTGCAAATCTAAACATGAAAGTGGTGTTTCTCTATTGAAGTATTCTTCAAAACTTTGATTATGTGCTATTGTAGCAAACGGGATATCGTTGAAGATCAAGTTTTCAGCGTGTATCGATACTTCGTTCAATGCTGAATGTATTCTACTGTGAATTTTCGAGAGTTTTTTGAGCATTCTTTCCTGTCGTGCTCTTGTATTCCTTGAAGTATTGTTTTCAGAGGACGTTTCCAGTACATTGCCTTCGGCAGAATCGCAAAATATTCTTAAAAACACTTTTGTTACAGCAAATATATTAATTCGTGGCTCATTGACAAACACCTTCAACTTAATATTGTCGAGCTGTCCAGATGTCAAGTCAATCAGAAACATCTGGTGGAATCTGAAAGTCGAAATAGATATGGGGCTCTTTTTGAATTGGTCCTTACTGTCATCATCGACTTCATTTGTGTTGGCCAATGTCTGCGAGAAGTTGTTGAAGAGCACATCGAACTGTAGTTTGATCTTCTCGGTATACCGTTTACTGTATCTCGACTGAAGAGTCAATCGCAAATAGTCCAAGACTGAAGTGTGCTTATGTGATGTGTGAACGAAAGTGTGACGGAACTCGATATCAACTTTTGGGATATGACGAAAAAGAAAACGAACTACAATTCTGCCGAAGTAGTTCCTCGGAAAGACCAATACCTTATCAATACGTTCGTTTTCTATCTCGTCTTCAGGTATAGGTGATAATTCTGGAAGTACTGTATATCCAGCAGTTGAAAGTGAGGTGCTCGAAGATGAAGAACTAGACGTTCGATTTCGTTTGGAGTGTTTGTGGCTATTGCTAGTGTCTTTATTACTGATGATGTTGTCTTTGTCCTTGTTGTTGTTAATTCTATTGAGATCTTCTGTCTTCTTTTCTTTCTGCTTTTTGTCTTTCGTTTGTATTTTTGTCAAGTTAAGTCCGTCAACAATAATCGTTCTGGAATTACCCCAGAGCCAGAAGCGAACTGATCTGACTTTTATCTTTAGATGACGCAACTCTAGCGTTATGCCGTTGAACAGCAACCCATTATTGATAGTTATCGAGCTGAGATGGAAGCCGGTAATTAGAAACACCACATGCCACCACACTAGCCACGCTATAATAAACCCCGCGAGACTATACGCTACGGAGTAGTCCGATAGGGATATTGGCATTGGAGAAGCTTGCGGAAAAACGGATGTGTCTATGTGCGAGTCACAGTATCGAGTCAGCGATTGTATTGGAAGTACTTTGCAATATGTGGTTGTAGGATTTATCAGTATTGTATTATTGTGGAATACCAGTCCAGATAACTTGGCTTTACAAGTTCGACCCCAGAATTACAAAGAAATACAATATCGAAGGACAGAAGGAATCTGCTTAGCAAGACCAGAACCACAATCTACTTTAGCACTTGTAAGGGCGAATGGCGGAGAACAACGGCGTACTATTTAATACTGGCTCTTGAGTTCATTGTGAAGCATTTCGAATATTTTCATCTACGACCGCAACCTATTTTGTATGAGGGAGCGAAATGTGCCAAATGTAAATAGACTGCACGGTTGTATGCAGAACAACGATGATATGGCCACACCAGAAGGGCTTCATTTACGAGATTCACTAGGAATTACGAAATAGAGACAATTCGGCAAATTCTACGTTTGCCTTAAAGAAATTGGCTTGCGATAGGTACACAAGATGGACACGGTGATTCGACTGAAATTCAAATAAGTACTGGTAGAAAAGTGAGCCATTGGTGGACTTCAGGAAATCAGGCTACCGTGGAAAGCTTATCGATTGCGGACCTTGGTGGATCTGGAGAGTAGGGTGAGAAAAGAAGAAATCAAAACACAGAGAATGTCTTCAGAGACAATCTGCCAACGACTTCACGTGATGTACCTTATAGACATCAATGTGTTTGCCATTCAGCATCTGTTCTTTACCTCTGTATTCTTGGCTTATTATGTATGGAACATGCGAAGCAGTTGCAAGAGTCTATCTACGGAACAGACATGAATACTCCGAAAAATCTGGCGGCGCTACCAGTTTTGATTAGGACGGAGAAGTTGCAACTTGATAGATCTGGTCGATTGTTTGGTTCTATGGCTCTGCTTGTATGTTTTTGAGGAGAGCTTGTCGTTCTCTCTGGCTCGCAGTTACCCAAGACTTCATTCCAATGTCCATAGAGATATTAGGTCCATTAGACTACAAAAGATATATTCTTAGTTTGGTACTATACCTATTAATTCTATTACTGCTTCTACTACTGATATAACCACTTCTCGCCGATGCATACTAATTAGCTTACTTCTATCGTCATCATTATCTGCTGATTCTTTACCTATTTGGGGTGTAAAATGCACACTTTGCTTTTCTTAGATATCTTATTTAGTTCCATCAGAAGTCAGTTAATGTATATGAAGTTCATGCAGTCCAAAAAGACACTTGATGTATCAATTATATATCACGTGTTGTTAATTAGGGCTGTGACCTAAAGGCACTTGTTTTCCTGCATTTCTGATTCCCATACATTTTACGATAATTTCTCCTGCACATCTTTTAACTATGATAGATTATATTCCTGTATTTTGGCTTCCCTCAAATCTCCTCCTTCTCCGTTCCTCAGTTCGTGTAATCCATTGACTGGCGGCTATAACAGCATCCTGCAGATACACTCCACTAACAATTCTCATTCTTGCAGGCTCTGAAAAAAAAGTGAAAATTTTTAGGCAACTACTTCTACCACCACACTTGTTTTCTGTTCGATAGTATTAACAACCAACATCAAAAAGTATGTTAGATCCGGATCCAAGTACAGAGGAATCGATATAGATGCTAGCTGGATAAACAGCTTGTAGAAAGAAAAAGAAGACTGGAGAACCAACCAAATACTATGAGTCCATCGCAATTCCCTTCATCGAAAAAGATAGGAGAAATGAGAACAAAGTCTGATTCCAATTTTCAAACACGAAAGACGTTAAGATAGCAATAGAGAGTAATAGGATGAAATATCATATCAGACTTCCGATCAGTTGAAGTTATTTCAGATGCTATGATAAAGTCCAGGATACAAGTCAAGCTTGTAGTGAACTATTGAATACTCCTGATACACTCAACTGTTACCACTAGCGATGAAATATCAGGCCAATGATATGTTTCAACAAAAGTATATAATCTCACATGTTTTTGTGGATGCTTGTTGTATCCGAATTCAATCTTCGGTTTTTCATGTTTTCAGTTTTCCTAATTCATCACATTGTAAAGAATTCATTCCGCATATAATTCAGTGACTATGACAAAGGTTATCTATATTCTAGTCTGTACTCAGAACCAAAGTTAACAAATACTAACATCATATAGTGGCTGCTTCATTACCTCACCCAAAAATTGTTAAGAAATACAGCAAGACTTTCAAGAGACACCACTCTGACAGATATGCCAGAGTTTCTGAAAACTGGAGAAAGCAAAAGGGTATTGACTCTTGTGTCAGAAGAAGATTCAGAGGTACGATCCCACAACCAAACATTGGTTACGGTTCCAACAAGAGAACCAAGCACTTGACTCCATCTGGCCACAAGGTCTTCCTCGTCAAGAACGTCAAGGACTTGGACGTCTTGTTATTGCACACCAAGACTTACGCTGCTGAAATCGCCCACAACATCTCCGCTAAGAACAGAGTTGAAATTGTCTCCAAGGCCAAGAAGATTGGTGTCAAGGTTACTAACCCTAAGGGAAGAGTTGCTTTGGAAGCTTAAATTAGTTAAACTGGTTAATCATTATATTCATTTATTGTCATCTAACATGTTTTAATTAATTATGTGTTCTGGGTTCCTCTTTTTTAATATATAAAAAGTTGTAAAATACATAGTCTTCAGAAGTGAGTTTGTAATAGTAAGGAGTAGAATACATATCCGGCAGTTAACTATATAATATACCATTTTGTTGTAGTCTAGAATTATTCAACTGTGATACGATATCTATAATAACCGCAATCGACTTCGTAACTTTCTGTATCACGTTTATTAGTCTAAGCTATCTATTGAATGTATACTGAATAATTAAGAATTCAACTCATAACATATCTTTTCTATTTTCTGACATAAAACAGCACTCTAACACTTCTTGTATTAAGATTCCAAAATATTTTACGAAATAAATATTATCTTCTTCTGGAATTGGAATTGGACATGTGAACAGTGCTGATTTCGTTGTGATGATGCTTCTTGATCTTATAGCCCAACTCGCACGTTCCGTTGACGTCCAACCGTAACTGAGATGAATTGCGAAGAAGCTTCGGTAATTCTCCCGGTTCCTTCTTGCCTTCGGTGTCGCCTTGAGGAAGTAAACTGAAACAAGACTCAGCAGAGTCCAACAACCCATCCGGTTGAGCTATGCCAAAAGAACGAATCTCATCTTCTTTCTTGTCATCTTCTTTCTGTTCTTCTTTATTTGCGTCTTCTATCTTTACATCCTGCTCGTTCTTTGCATCTTCTTTAATTTCTTCTTCCTTTGCGTCTCCTTCCTTTAAGTTATCATTATCTTCATCATCTTTCTTTTCTGGCACTGGCTCAATAGAAGGAAATGCTTCTGGAGAAAATTCATCATTCTTTTCCTCGGCAGTTTCCACCTCTTTGACAGCAGGAAGATTATTCGTATCTCTGCTAGTATCAGCTACGATTTCCAACATAGATCTTGGTCTTCCACTATCTGAAGACTGGATAGAGGCATTAGAACTACTGGTGTCGGATGGGTATCCTACAGAATTACTGTGAGGCCGTCCCGTATGACCATTTCTCTGCGGTGACGTGTTCAAAGAGATGCCATCTACCATACTTGAAGGACTGATGGGACTCTTGTAGGGAGACAGGGAATCTACCTTAGTATCCACCTTAGTGTCGATCTTTGCTGGGCCTTCACTGGCCTGCAATTGCGGATGGCCCTGAGGTTTTGAGCTCTGACCCACCAAGTCCAACATGCTCTTGAACGGAGTATGTAAATCATCTTCTGGTTCGTGTTGGGCACGTGAGTACGTTCCTCTACGAGAAGCAGTTCTGGAGTTGGGAACAGAAGAGTTGCCCGAGATGTAGCCGTTGGAGTTTTCGCCTGTTCCAGGCAAGATAAACGGATTTACGTCTTGCTCCGGATGCTCGTAGAGACACATTTCCAAACCTGCGAACCAAGGATCGTTGAATAACTGGTCCAAGTTGTATCTGTGATTGACAGAAGGATCGCAAAGTTTCCATGCAGCTCTGGAAGCACCAGTAGACTGAAACTGGGCAGCCCATTTGAACTCAGAGCCAGGTCCTTTGTTGTAATCTTGGCAGTTTCTGAAAGAGGGATGGTCGGAACAGTACCTGTTGTGCGTGAACTTGTAGTCTCGGAAAGCATGGTCGTTTACTGTCGCAGACTGGAAAGGAACTCCAGAGTAAACGATACAGAAAAGCATCATTCCCAAACCCCAGTAGTCCATCTTGAACGGATCATAGGCAAAGTTCTTGATTTCAGCATGGGATTTTTCCTTAAGGATCATAACTTCTGGAGGAGAGTAAGGAGGCGAGCCAATGTAAGATGAAGAAAGCTTGATGGGAGAAGTGAGATCACCATGAACTTGGTGGCCCCAGTCACTAACCCCGAAATCACACAATTTTGCAACTCCGTTAGCATCAAGAAGGACGTTTTCTGGCTTCATATCACGATGGACAATGTCGTTGTCGTGCAAGAACTTCAACCCATACGCTATTTGCTTAAACAAACAGTACTTCTCGTAGAGGGGTGTGCGTTTCCAGCCCGGCTTGATAATGGCACTGAACATGTCACCGCCGTTGCAGAACTCCAACACAATCCCCCAACCTCTGGTCAAGTTCGTCTGCGACTGGACCCTCACAAGTGCTATAACGTCCACAACGTGTCTAGACTCGGCTGCCTTCTTGGAGATGATGAACTCCTTAGTAACTCTCTCATAGAAATCCTTATCGGACTCTTTTGAAAGTAAAGTGAACTTTTTCAAAGCAAAAACTGACTTCTTGTGATTGATGGCATTAATAATTCTCACATCAGAGGAGCCACCGTCTCCTAATTTCTTTGTATTTGCATCGATTTCAAACATGTCAAGCAAGTTCACGTGTTCCTGCTTCAAATCTTCTGGCAAATATTCATTGGGGTCGGCCACAGGGTTGGATAAAACTCGTTCACCGTCACCGACTCCGCTGAGATAGAAAGAGGTGCTCTTAGGGGCTTCTTGTGTAGGATTTTTGTTGAGCCCATAAGGGTTATATACGATTTTATCTCCTCCAGCGTGGGCCGAGGGTGTGGCCAGTATTGGCTGCGGGATGTTCTGTGGGATATGGGCTTTGTTCATGGAGTTTCTTGCGTTTTTGATATTCACAGAATTTATGTGAGCCAAAGTTTCAGCACGAGAAAGACGTTTTGGTTCTTTTGTGCCATGCGACACCACCGTTTTATCGTCGTTCGGCGCCACCGGAGAAGTAGAAGACGAAGTGCCTCCGAGACGTGCTGGGTTGGTGTTTCTTCTCTTGAGTGAAAGCGAGGAAGAGTTTCCGGGTAGAGCAGGAGCAGCAGCAACAACAGGAGAGTGTCCAGACTTTTTTGAATTGCTATTGACATTGGTGTTGATTCCGTTGCTGAGAACGTAATTGGAGTCTCTGGCCACGGCAGCTGGTGTTTTGTCGTTGTGGTGATGGAAGAGCTTCAGGAGTCCAACGTGTGAGTTATTGGCCGAAGAAGGTAACGACGAGTCCGAAACGGGAGTCGAATCCCGTTTGAAGATCTTCTTGATGCTGTGATGGGGCTTTTCGGTCAAAGGCATTGTGTGTGTATGAATTGTCGTCAATGACGGGGATATTAAGAAGGTTGTAGGCGATGAAATTAGCTACAGTTGATGATTAATGAGACGAGTGATGGATTAAGCGATGAGGATTGGTATCGAATAATGATATGGATGATGTTGGTAGATCTGGATAGTCAGGGGACGATATTTATTGGCGTAATTTTGTATCCTGGGTATCGATCGTCGTGGTATGGGCTTCGTAAGTTTTATGTGAATATGACTTTGGTATTCTCAGCTCTAGAAATTTCAGACGGAAAACGTGTGGGACGGTCGGATAACAAGACTGCGCTTATACACAGAGATATCAACGTAACAGAGACACTTCTAACACGACATACAGTTCAAGCTACAGTAACGGCAATAGAAAAGTGGTGAGTGCTGGACATGGGGTTGATAAAGCATATATAATAATCCAAGGAGGAAATTGGCATCGATCGGTGATACACAAATAGTGCCGAATTCTGGAACGACAAAAGAAAAGTCGGACCGTGCCAAACGGCGAGCATTCCCTTTCTGAAAAGTTGGAATAGAAAAAGCGAGAACGAGAATTAGAGATCGGATAGATCTACAGAAACACGGATATATGAATACAGAGACAGCCAGAGAGCAGGTGACAGAAGCTGTGGATGCCACGGTATGGCTCTGGTTTGATAGCATAGCTACAGAACGAGTAAACTACTGGCCCCGTAGTTGTTCCCTAGTGATGAGATAAGTGGGGACAGTGGGGACGGAGGAACAAAAAGAGTGCATTCTCGCTAGAAGTGTCGCTACAATTACTGAGAATTTTGTGCCCACGGCGTTCTGGCGACGGTGCTGCACTTGCTACGAAACGTAGTGTCATCTTCGGGTTCTTCATGGTTAAGGCTATTTATGGCTACCTACAGCTTCCATAACCGTTTTATTCAGTAGATACTCCGTACATACGTGGGGGGTTCATGATGATCCATGCCTTTCGTTCTCATATGCCGTGTTCATAATTGTTCACATTCTACCGCCCAGTGATCCTGCCGCACGCTGCCCATTGAAGACACATGGAAACAGCTACGGGCAGGTCTTTCACCACCTCGTTATCACGGTAGAATTGGTGAAACGGTGATACGGTGGTAATCTATCCCTGTGACATTTCTAATAACTCCTAATCTCAATCTCAACAATATATTCCATCGCCCAGTTGGTCCCTCTTCCGTATCTTCTCTAAGATTTACATATCACCGATTTAATTCGACCAGATTGGTTCTGTCAAGAGCTTATGGCAATGTCCGGAAAACTTCTAGAAATTTCAACTCTTCTCCAACTCTTCAATTCCAGATATCTCTAAATACGCCAATAATCACTTCTCATTATCTCGGATCCTCTCAGCCGCATCAGTAACTCCTTCTCAAGCATGGAAGCATCAGTTGATCATCGCTTATCTACAGGCAGCTCCCCAGATAATGATAGCCATTTAATTCCTTGGTTATCAGCTCCGCTTTCAGCCATTGGATCCCCCATCATTGTCGCTGGCATAATAAAGTAGCATGATAAACGGTGCTGCTCTGAGGTTGTCGCCTAAGTTGGTCCTTAAGAGTTGCCCAGAAAATACAATATCATGGCTGGACTGCCCCAGTCTCTACCCAATAATTGATAATTCGTGAACTAGGGTCTCCGCTTGCTGAAGTTTTCTTCTGGGCATGATTATGTTCGCACGGAAGCCCTTCAATGAGGACATTTTTCCCCTATATGATCCCAATAATTGAGCAGCTCATTGAACAGCCTGGCTAAAATACTTCTACTCCTCGTAAATGTCCAATAATATGTAATCGACATTGTCACAATGCCGTTTGCCAATTAACCATCTCTGAATAATTCTCTTTCATAAATTGATTGAATTTCACTAATTATGTTCCTCTAAATTATCCTCTTAACACCTCTATTCAATCTACAAATATACTCCCATTTTCTCGTACAATTCCATCGATTGTAATTGTAAGCTCAATAATCGTACCATTACTAAATTGCTTTAGTTTCTGCTCAAATTACCATAATTTATTCCAACCGATAGAATGCAAATTTTCAATTAATCTACGTCTATTGTAAAATTCCTACTTGTTTATTAGTTAGTTCTCCCACTAGAACTTCTATTCTATCCTAGGCCCCTCTTCTGCTACGCGAGCCGTCAATCCCGATGCTTCTGTTCGGGTCAAACTCCAATGCTTCCTTATACACACCGTCCGGCTGCTCCAACCTCAACCCTGTTGTTCGCTTAGGGTCGGATGTGTATTTATTTAGAAATGGCACCAGCAATTATGCTCCATACGTTTGTCTATCGACTCTCACATGAACCGGCGTTACTTCACATGTTCCACCCACAGTTATGTGGGCCGAATATTTCTCCTTGGTAATCTTTCCTTCATTCCTCTACTCTCTTGCAGGATGACTCCGCAGGTCACCTGACGAATCATGGCTGGCTCATCGTGCCTCTCCTCATAACAAGATGGGATTCAAAGTATGAGGTATACTGTATTATAACATATAAAACTATAAAAACTTAATATTGAGCAAAGAAAATGAAATTATTATAACGTGGAAAGAAAAGTTAAGAAAGGTTTTACCTACCGTGGCGGTGCATGGTATGGTGATACTGGTACAAGCACTAGCACAAGCACTAGTTATACTAATCGATACTGTACTGTTATTTGTAGTACCGTAGCGTAGATTGTTCAATCCAATTGAAGAAGAAGTTGTAGATTAAACAACCTAAACGCTTTCTTCGTCAGAGGTCTTGTGGTTTCTCTTGATCTTGAAGAATCTGATACCACCACTATTGTCTTCTTCCTTGGTGTGGTCGTCAGGAGGAGCGCTTCTGGTAAAAGAAGATTCGTCGCCAATGGGGCCTGGCTCGATTCCAGATTCGGCAGCCTTGCTGGCCTGAACTCTGGCCATGTGCTTTCTGTACGAATTGGCAATGTTGGACGAGAAGGTGTTGAGCCAGACAAGAGACAAACAGACAACCGAAGCCCACAAGAGAGCCATTGACTTGACACCGATAGAAGTGTCACGGCCAGCGTTCGAAAAGGCGTTTCTGGCAAGAACAACAACGGCCGTCTGGAAAGCAGCAAAGCCGGCCAAGAAGAAAAGGCCAATGGAGACCAAGAAAATTACAACCTTGTCAACAACAAGAAGGCAGAAGGCAAGAATATCGATGATGAAAGCCAAACCAGCGAAACCAAGGGCAAGTAATGCAAAGGCAAAGGAAAATCTCGACAAGTAGTAGAAGGTGTTTCTGTTATCGATGAACTTCTGGGGAATGTTCTTACTGGAGTCCCAGTTATCGACTGGAGAAATTGGGAAGGCTGGGCCCTGTTGACATTCGTTGTAGTTGTTTCTTTCACAAACACCCCAGAAAGTCCAGGCAGCTCTCTGAGGAGCTCCACTTATGTTAGAGGTGTCGGCAGAAATCCAGTAGAACTTGTCCAAGGGGGTGTGGTGCGAAGAACCCGACAACACAATGAAGATGAGGAGAAGGATGGTACCTGCCAAAAAGACCAAGTTGGCGATGGTGTGGGTTACTCTCATATTTGGTCAGTGTATTCTGGTGAAAATGTAGTACAATAGAAATTAGTAGGAAACTATCAGTGGAGTTGGTCCTGACAGGTGACTTATAGTGAACAAATGTTAGTGGGCCAAAAGTCAAAATAGTGGGACTATGGGTGGAGCCTGTAAATATATGAGCTGGTTATAAAGACAAACTCAGAAAAACCGCAAACGGCGCTAGAACACTAGTTTCTTCGAGAAGAAGTGCTATATATGTGCGCTGGTGGCGTAGACAAAGTCTGGTGATGATTCCAACGAGGGGGTGATTGTCAATTGGAAAAAAAGGTGCTTGAGGCAGAAAGAATAAAAGGGGGTTTTTCAAGTTTATTTATCTTATTTTTTCGGCCTGCTTAAGTGACACACACTGCGAGAAAAAATATCACGAAACCTAAGCTGGTGAGAATTCTGGGAGGTGAAGGTTTTGTAGCGAGAAAAAGATATCTGAGAAATAAGTTTTACGCTTTGGTCTTCTTAAATCTTTGTGGATACTTTGGGGATATCACAACTTTCTAGCTATTTGTGAATATATGATAAACGGCTGGCTGCGCGGAATTGCACCGGTATATGTAGCTTTCTGTCCTCTTCTTGTTGTGCGATACTTTGTACTTGACCTCGGGGTCTCATATAATTTCAAGTCATGGTCAGACTAATTCCATCGGCTCTGTGTAGGACAGAATGACATAAGCTGAGAGGCTGTTACCAAATAAGAAATGCCAACAATAGCATCTGGAAATTTCATCAAGGCACAACACCCATTGTCGCCATTTGTTGGCGGCCTACAGCACTGGTACCACGGCGATTGCTTATGAACTATCTTCCCTATTTCTCGCTATTCTGGTATGCATCGTACGTTTTCCAGTACCGCTTCCTTGCCAGAAGTTCTACTTTGGAGGACATCCATCAACTCCCCTGTAATTCTGCTTTACCCAATGGTTTGATTCCTATTTGTAGCCTGTTCACATCCTAGCAAAAACAAGCACATCCCTTTTCATTCCATCTCTGGCCCTTTAACCGTCTCAGTCGTCTTTTTCCTTTGCATTATTACTGTCGCTGTCCCCTGTTTCTCGTTGGACTGCCTACCGCCACCTCTCCCTAGAATACCGAGACTCCAGCTCATCGTCGCAAGCCGCACCGCCGTAATCTCGCCAGCTGCACTGCCACTTCCTCTTTGGCCCACTATGTAAACACATGTCATTCCTCCTGCCTGTTTGGGAAAGCAACACTGACCCAATCAGGCTAACGCATGCCTGCGTAAGAATGTCAAGGCTGCGTGCAGGTTGGGTTGATATTTCATCTTCTTTGGGCATTTGAAATTGCCGAAAATTTCACAACCGGGCTGAACTGTCTAGACCGGCTGGAACCGTTGGCCCATCCTACATGATCTGTGCTGGCCCTCATAAATATATGGGTACACAAATCTTTGGTTCTCCCACTGCTTCTCCATCTTAGTCTTCTTTGTCTAATTAGCATTCCTGTTCCGTATGAGAGTCACATGATTACACCCGCAACGCCTTCTATTTTTTGCTTGTTAAATATGGTAAATAATTATTTTGCTACTGTGATCTCATTGATTCCCTGGTAATGCAAGGGAGCGAGGATATCCATACATCAAGAGATGGATCACTATAAAACGTCCTGTTTAACTCCGGTTGTGCTTTTAATCACAGCCATTGCTATAACTAGAAGTAATTAAACACTTTTCCCTGCAACCACTTCGCCTGACTGTGCTCAGCCTGTTTCAATATGCTTAATTTAGCTGCGAAAAAGATCAGTTCTCATTTCTCACCTTTTTTCACCCAAGTACCCAAAAATAGGCGACCATTGGCTTCATTCTTCAAAGTCGGCGTGATAGAATGCTGAGCCGATGCCATGTCAAGATAGATACCATACCTCTTCCGGGATAGTGATGATTTGGTATCTTCGAATAGTGTGCTGCTTGAGTGATTCTGCAGGAGTGCTATTCTCTCATTCAATTCTGGTATTATCTACTACTCTGTATGTTGGTGTATTTCTCTACTGCCTTCCATTTTCATAAATGTCTGTAATCGTACAATCTTCTATTTTGTCACTTGTGTATTTCAATGCCATCTTATTTTCGTCTCTCATATTCGAATTCTTCCCAATTGGCCTATCCACTAGGTGTTTGGAAGCTTCACCTTACCTGTGTATACTCTTCTTCCTGCTCTACTTTTGCTTCTACTTCTACTTCTTCTTTCTCTGATCCTAATAAACATTCCTATCCCTTACATATACTAAATATCTAATTAAGCAATATGTACCCATCGTACATGATGATGCTTATCCCTATGCCCTATCCTATTGATCGTCGTCTACATCGCCATCGTAGCCCCACTTGGAACACCATCCGTACCATGTTCTTTCCAAACACTTCTTGGGTGACTCGCTGGGTTCGCTGGCCCCAGAAGAAGTAGGGTCTGCTTTTCTGCTAGTATGCAGAATAGTCGTCATGGCCGTAGAGGTGATCCTGTTGTTCTTTCCGTCGCTTGTGGACGACAGGGGGTTGGGTTCTGGCTTCGGTCTCAATGGGTTGGGCATTTCCGGTTCATCCGGCTCATCGTCATCATGACTGGTGAATCTCCAGTTGAAACAATCGCGACAAGGAGGCTGTTCGATACATTGTGCTGTATCATTGTAGGCCAAGATGATGTCATCGATCACAGTATGTATACGGTGGTTCAACAAGTTGACTCGCCAGCCCAAGTCTGTGACAACATCGTATACACATTGATAGCCTGTGTGACATGCCGTTTCCATGGCATATCCAGCTACGTTACAGGTACTAGAAGCACCATTACAAACTCCCATATATATGGGATCAGCAGTGTTTCCTACATGCCAGATATTTTCCATGAACTTGGGGATTCCTGGTGGCAGGGGCAAGTGTAATCTCTTGGTAGCCAACATTTCACCAGGAGCTTCAAATGCAACTACTGGTAAACCATAGGTTCTTCCCAATAATGAAGCCAAGGCACCACCCAATGAATGGCCAGTGACCCAGACGTTGGTTGACTCAGGAGGATAAATGGCAGAGACATTACGATAGAGATCTAATACTGCCTGATAGTACTTGTCTTCTCTCAAAAGCTCTTTTTCCAAACAGTCCTGGTTACAAGTGTAGGTTTTTTCATAGCAATTGCAAACTGTCGTCCACATGTAACCCACACGAGCACAACAGCACGAAAACAAAAGATTGTCGTTGTCCTTGTCGTTTCCAGCAGTTTCGTCGCTGCCTCCTCCAGGCAATCCAGCTCCAGATGTTCCTTTGATTCCGATCACTACCGTCTTATTATCTTTACTTACGAAGACGTGGCCCCTTAAGCCGACGTCTTCCCAACCAAAGTTTAGGTCTACATTGTCCTGATCAGGTTCCCAGTGGCCCACATCGATCCAGTCCAGTTTGTTCTTCTCGTGTTCGTCTTTGGGAAACTTTACATAAGCATTAGATGATATCGTAGCCAACGAAACCAAGGTGTCCTTGTCTTTCATGTTGGGAATATCTATCTCTACCTCGTCTTCCCATTCCAACGCTATTCTGTTGAGAATTTTGGGGTCACCTTTTACTTGTAGGGCATAGGAGAGATACGAATCAACGAAGCCAGGCTTATGCCTCTCTTTAAGTCTGACGACTTTGCCCTTTTTGTGACTTTTTTTGATCGGCAATTGGATCGTAAATGGATTTTCGTGCTTGTGCACTTTTGGCCAGTCCATGAGATTGTAAACATCTTCCAAATTCTCGGAGTCTACGGTGTTCTCGTCCCTTTTCAGGGACAATCTCTCCGTAAAATCGGCGAAATAGCTGCTGTGTTTGGCCAAATAGTTCGGCGTAATGTCCAACCGGCGATGTAACCGGTAGTTTTCTGGCCCAGTTCCGTGATGGAAGATATGCTTGAGTTCAAACGTCTGGCCATCTGACTCAGTGTGAAGAAGCGGAGTTTGATTTCCGTGTAAATTGAAAGGCTCGCTAACAGCCTCCTGTTTGGTGAAATGGCTTATTATAGACAGAATTCCAAATCTTCCAGTATCGATAGCGCCAATTAAGTGGAGATATCCAAGCGATATGGTGGCGATGGACAAAAACACTAACAAATATAATGCTTGTTGTGGATACATGGATCTGGAATTTTCTGAGACTGATACTTCACGCGTCTTGTGGAGTAGACGCCTCTTTTCAGCTGCTAACATTATATATGCTTTTAGCTATATGCGCGTCTCTAAGTGCCGCTGAACGGTAAAGAAAAGAATTGGCATCGACTAATATGATCCTCTTATCAAGAAATCATCAGAAGTATCTCAACGATTTGTGGGTATTGCACATAGCACAAGGGTGACCAGATATCCGGTCCGGGGTCATGTGATACCTCCACATTTCCCCAGCCTACGGAAAATGTTCTTCAATGGGAATTTACGATGAATGTTCTCCAGTAATTGTCTTCCTATTGTTTGTTTGTGAAGTGATAGCTCCTTCTAATGTTATATAAATGGCATTCATGGTTCAATTGCATTCTTCATCATAAACTATCTCACTATATCTTCTTTTTTCTATCAATTTTTATCTTGCAAAACTTCTACTCCATTTGGGATTTGTTTTTTTTAATTCATAGCAGTATTGATAATATTTGTTGACCACCAGAATATATATTCTAGTTTATGCCAAAAGCAAGGCCTTCGCAAAAAGGGCATATCCATGAGAAAGATTTTCCGGGACCAGTAATTCTGATGAAGCATAAACCTCCAATACTCTTTCAAGTTGCTAAAAGGCAGTTCAGAAGTCTTATAACAACTACTAGATACAAATCCTTCCATCGCTTTAGAATTTGACCAAATTCATTTTGAAAATCATCTTCTGGCATGTATTATAAGCTAGAGGTTACAAAATCGGTCATATATATCTAAAATCAAAAAATTATCAGAGACTAATCATGGTATGCAGATAGTTCGATCTTGAATATATTATAATACCCTAAGAAAATGCTCCTCAGCTAATCTAAACTAATTGAGGATTTGCTTGTCTTAACTGAGAGCTCTATTTCCTAATCTATGGAAATACCATTTTGGGATGTGGTTTGCATATTAGTCAAGGAAACTCCTATCTACAATTCAAAAAATTCTGAACTGATTTCACATTTACATTTCATTCTTGGGTTGCAGTTCATGTTGCAATCTCAGTGATATAATAAATAATGAATTTTGAATTTTTAACATCCTCGTCATTGATCTCCCTGGATTCTTATAGTTATCCTGAATTTCATTTATTTTGAGTCAATCCCCATTATATCAGTAATTTTCAAGATGTCTACTTCTAGTTGCAATATGTTTTCAATACGTCATTTTAATTTGTATCCAGAGCATTTCATTCAACGAATAATGGATGAGTTACCATTTTGCATTGCTCTAGCGCTTGCTTGCAACGGCAGTTCACCCTTTCAAATCTATCTTCTCAATTCCATCTATAAAGAGATCGAAATTCAATATGCTTCTCCTCTTTCAGGGCTAAAACTCCAATTTTTAAAGCAATTTTACCTCCTAAGCTCTAATGTTACAGATCCCAACGATGAAGTAATTTCATCACCTTTCAAGGTGCTTGGAAAAAATATAGAGCTGTTGGAAAATTTTATAGTTGAGAATCCTCGTGTTACCATTCGTAATTTACGATTGGTTGCGAAGCCTAGTCAAGAAATATTTGCAAAAGTTAGGAGTCTCGTTAATAGAATTAGAAAAATTACTTTTATTTCTGATTATGGAATGGATGGTCAACAAGACTCTATTAGAACGTTGCCAACAGAAAGTGATCCAGCGTTCTTGTATGGGCTTCGTATTAGGTTTGTTGAAAGGATGTATTTCCCAGAATCCTTGGTTCATCTTGACTTGAGCTTTTCACATCAATCAAATTATGGCGATTCCCTTCTGGGTATTCTCTTCAAACTTCAATATCCACCCAGACTTAAATACTTACGTTTGTCTAGTAGTACGGAAGTGGTTGACCCAAAAGTATTTTCTCGCTTTCCACGAAGTATTAAATCCCTCGTCTTGCACTTTCATAATATTGAAAGTGATGGATATGTGATATTAGATTTGCCACCATTATTGCATTCCTTTTCGTGTACAACAATTGCTGATGAGCGAAATAGATGTTTCGATATATCTCATCTTGCCCAACTTACAGAGGTGAAATTGTTTTTCTACTATCATCTGATTCCCTTGTCTATCTTCAAATTTCCTCGCCTGATGCAGACATTAACTATGGATAGTGGCCTTTCATCTACAGGCATGGAACAACTTGCTGAACTTGATCAATTAAAGCAAGTTGCTATACGTATTTACCGTAGTCCGAACAGACCTGTGCCAACCTCAAGAGAGGCAGTATATTTACCAAATTCTATCAAAGATCTCCTGATACAAGATAACACCATTGAGGGCAATATAGATGGTGCATATTTCGTCCCAAAAAGCACAAAGAAGCTCCAACTTTATAATAGTGATGGGCTTAACTTTCTTCTAGAATTGAAATTCTTGCAATCTCTACACATTAGCTATTCTTCGTTTACGATGCCTCATCTACAAAATTTGAATACTTTGGTAATAAAGAACCTGAAAATTGACAGTACATCCATGTGGAAAGATGTAGCTCATCTTTCAAATTTGAGACATTTAAGCATAAACGACTGTGGGCTTGATGGTTTGAATTGTACTCTTCCTGATTCCCTTCAAACCCTCAATGTTGCACGCAACAATATCCATGAAGTAGATATCATACTTCCTCTAAATTTCAAAAATTTGGATGTCTCTCATAATGAAATATGCAAACTCAATGCTAAAGGTGGGTTGTTGAGGTTGAACCTTAATAATAATTGCATGTCTAAATTATCGTATTCGACTCTTAGTATCCCCTCCACCGTTTGCGAATTGAACTTGAGTAATAACTACGAAATGGCAATTTCAAGTGAGTTCTTTTTCCCAGAATCTGCGAAGATATTACATCTAAAGAACAATCACTTTCTGGATTGTATGGCATTGTCCAAAATGCCTTCCCAAATTTTGTTGCTCCTGTTGGACAGTTGTTGCTTTAAACATTTAGAAAATAAAGAACCGATTCCAATAATAATGAATTATCCGAAACTCTGGCAGTTCAGTATGGAATCCGCCACCGGTATTGAACATTTCGAATTCAATTGGAATAGCTGTCCTAATTTAGAAAACATATTGATGCATAACAGCAAGATTGAAGTAGTCAATCTTGCTAATCTTCCGCCTTCAGTGAAGATTGTTGATTTCACTAATTGTCAAATTCAAAACGTTAAAGGAATATTTGAGGGATTGCCTGATTTGGTCGAGTTCAATCTTGAAGCTAACCAATTGGCTCCATGGACAGAAGTGCTTAAGAAACAGGGAATGGGACACCTTTCCAAAGCAGTGCGTTGGTAAACAAAACGACTACGATCTCAATATGTGTATCTATTAAACGTTCTAATTTTACTTCAAGTAGCTTACTCTGTCGATTATGTCCTCGCTATGGTCGGCCAACAAGATATCTCTCAGGGATATGATACGAAGCGATTTCACTTCCGACACCGACTCCACGCCCTTAGTCTCTATTTCTTCGTTGTAAGTGCATTCCAAGATAAGGTTAAGTTTGACTAGAACATCGCCCAAAACTTTAGGAGAGAGTTTAAACTTGTTTTCATGGAATTTGTTGGCCACAAGAGCCGTGAAGAGGTCCCCACAGCCATTGAAATGACAGTGAATCTGAGAAATGGGAAAGCTAAAGATTTGATGATGTTCATCAGCTTCTGCCGAATAGCCAACCCCGAACATTTGACCATCTACTAGAACAGATGAAATCACTATGCTGGTGATTCTGTAGAGTTCATGAGCTCTGTGGAATGCCTGGCGCACTGACGTCCAATCCGTGATTTTGGTTTCGGTTAAGATTTCGAACTCGAACTGGTTGGGTGTTATGAGTGTGACAAATCCGGACGAAAGAATCTTTTTGTAAATTGGTATCACCTTCTCCAGAACGTATAGTCTTCCGTTGTCGCCTAGCACCGGGTCCACGATCCACTGTGGCTTCTTTCTTGGAGTGTCAGAATTGAAAACTATGAATAGCTGTTGGTAGATGATATCCAAGACTTCATCATTTGGAGTATAACCAGTTATAACCATATCATAGGTATCATTAAAGTCTACAATTCCCTTGAGACCCTTGAAGAGATCTGTGATAAGTTCAGAAGAGGTAGGTTTTCCAGCAAATGAACCGTATCCTGGGTGATTCAGATAGTTGGTGGTGTTAATCGCGTCTACATCCCAACCATTGTACTGAAGTGGGAACACCATGGCTCTGTTGCCTACATACCCATGTGATACGTGCGACAGCACTGCCAAAACTGACTTTGACATTGTTGAATTAGTAACGAATATGTTTAAGTCTAGATGACTTAGATATAGAACAGTTGTTGTTGAAGTCTTCCTCAGATAATGGAGTAGTGTGGAGACAAATTACTATGATGCAGAAGTAAATGGTAGGTGATAAGAAAATGGTATTGATAAAGTGTTCTATTTTTGAATTATAGATAACTCGCTGTGCGTTGTTGTGGACATTATATAAGTTGGATGATTTTTGAAGCTTTGGTGGTTCTTCTAATGTGGGTGCTCTAGATTGGTTGTAATGGTAATATCTGGTTATCATGGTACGGCCACACAAGCTATCTTAGGATAAAAGTTCCATTGTATGCGTCATAGTGTCCTTGTGTCAGATGATGATAACTAACGACGTGTTGATGATTTATTTATTTCATGATAAGTACTATACCTTCTTCTAATAATTGTTACGAAGACTAGCCTAAGGTCAAGAAAGAATGGCTGCGAAATTTTAGTAACTCTTATAAGGAAAGGGTACATAATTAAATTCAACCAAGTAGAAAGCACACACCCCCCCATAAAAATCATATAATATTGTATTCGCATCAGTATTGGCATTTATGTTCAGCAAGGATGGCCTGATTTGAAGAGTTTTTTCTCTCCTGATAAACAATAGCTTTCGTCCCCTTGCCTTCCTTAGTTAAGAATGGGCTACCCCACGCTGCTAAGCGAATAAAATGTCGTTATGTATACGACAATGTCGTCTCTCCATGAAAAATTAAGAACAAGTAGATCACTTGCGTCTTGTATATTCTTAATTCTTCTTTTCTGCGATAACTCTCATTCCTGTCAACCACACAGAATGTCACTCAAGGAAACTGCTTCCATCGACGTGGGCTTCCCCATCATGGGAGCCAAGTTTTTCAACAACAAAACCATTATAGTAGCTGGTGGGGGAGGAGAGGGAAATAATGGAATTCCCAACAAAATCACTGCCATCAAATGCCTGTTCAAAGTGACCGACACCAAGCGGCGTTTGCAGAGATTCCGAGAAATCACATTGCCAGCCAATGAAGACTCACCCCAATGTTTGGATACGGCGCCAATTGTCGACGATGAAGAGAATAAGTTCTCTATCTTTGTAGGATGTAACCAGCTGTCCCAACTCGTCAAGTCCATGAGCATCAATAACAACTTAAGAAAGTACGTCTATACAGCGGAAGAACACTTGCGATTTGTAGACGCAGCCCAGCTTGAAGAGGAAATCAAAGGTGACGCCAATGACTATCCCAAAACAATCAGATTGTCGCCCAAAAACGGTGTAGGTTGTTTAATGACTTCTACAGTGCCTTCGACCATCTACATTTTCAACCCAGACTTGTTGGAGTTGAAGTTCAAATTCAGACCTACGCCAGATGCAGAAATCAAAGACATTGCCTTGAGTCCCAACGATGATGGAAAGACACTCTGCTACCTCACTTCCAGTGGAATTGAAACCATCTCCACTTCTACTTCTGACCCCATTGCTTCTTCAGCCAAAAACCAGAAATTGGATACTGAGTTGAAGAAGCTTGTGTTGTCCAAAGTCCGTTTCATAGACGATTATAACGTTATCATTGCTGCCAGTATCCGTGGAGGCGCCGGTTCTGTAGTTCTTAAGTATAATCTTGTAGACCAGAAGATCACCAACAAGGTTATAGTATCGAAAAAATTCAAAAACATCGTTGCATTTGATCTTTCGCTTCTGCAAAACTTGGTGGCAGTTGCTGGGAATGATGTCACCTTGACGTTGATGCGACTTTCGGATCTTTCCGTCATCAAAACCTACCCTAAATTGCATGCCTTTGCCATTACCAGTGTGACATTCTCGCCCAATGGGTCTAAACTCGCATCTGGTAGTGCTGCTAGTACTCTTCATGTGTTTAGAATCCCCCAGAACTTCAGCAGGGGCAAATCCACCTTTGGTACATTGATTCAATACCTCTTTACGATTTTGATTGTAGCCGTTGTAGCTGTTTTTTTGCAAAACAGCCACGAATCGGGCCAATTGCAAAAGTACATACAGTCGTCGTCTGAGTATTTGCAAAAGTCCAGTGTTTACTTTGACATTGGTCTTGAGCAATCATCCGTCTACTTGAAGAAATCGATAAATTTATCCAAAAAGTTCAGTTCTATTGGCTATGAATATGCCTCAGAATTCGCTCATGAATACGGTAAAAAGGGTTATGAATTTTTAAAAGAAAAGATCAATGGTGAAAATGTCGATGGAGATGACCGTACCAAAAAGTACTTCCAAATGGGAGACTGGGAGGACGCCAAATCGGGAGTTTTTGAAGATATCACTGATGAATACATCTCCAACTTACCAGATTCTGAGATTGAAGAGATCACCGAGTCTATTGGTTCTACAGAAACGACGTCTACTTCATCTTTCTCTGCTTATTCCTCTCCTGTGGCTGTTGAACCGGAAGTTCTTGAATTTTCTCGGCCAGAACCTGTTGAAGAGCCTGTCGAAGATTACATTAAGGTAGAAGAAGTCACCATGGATGCAGAGGAAATCACAAACGATGAGCAATTCGACTCGGAATCATTCTTTGAAAACAAAGATTATATCGAAACGTCTACTTTTTCTGAGTTTGCCTCTACTACCATTGAAGAATCTTTTCAAGAAGCAGAACTAGAGAAACCAAAAATAGAAGTAGTTTCTAACATTCCTGAGCAAGAAAACACTGTTGAATCTTCTGAAAGTAGTGTGGTTCATGTTGATTCAAAGGAACCTATTGAAATTCCTGCTGATATCCCCGTTGAAGATACGCCAAATCCTATAATCACGGTAACTACGTCTAGTTCATCTTTCTCTGCTTATTCCTCTCCTGTGGCTGTTGAACCGGAAGTTCTTGAATTTTCTCAGCTAGAACCTGTTGAAGAGCCTGTCGAAGATTACATTAAGGTAGAAGAAGTCACCATGGATGTAGAGGAAATCACAAACGATGAGCAATTCGACTCGGAATCATTCTTTGAAAACAAAGATTATATCGAAACGTCTACTTTTTCTGAGTTTGCCTCTACTACCATTGAAGAATCTTTTCAAGAAGCAGAACTAGAGAAACCAAAAATAGAAGTAGTTTCTAACATTCCTGAGCAAGAAAACACTGTTGAATCTTCTGAAAGTAGTGTGGTTCATGTTTCTCCTGTCGCGGAAGAAATCATTGTACAAGTTGTTGAGGAAATCGTTGAAGTAGAGCCTGAACAAGAAAAGGAAGAGAAAGAGTCTAGTATTGAAGAGAGGGTTGTGCAACAAGTTGTAGAATCAGTTCTTGAACAAGAGCCCGTTATTCAGGAAGCTTTTGCTGAAGATCCAATTGCTCCAATGATTGAAGACTTTCCATTTGAAGAACCTGTCTTTAAAGATCCTCCGGTGGTAAAAGAACCTC
Source organism: Scheffersomyces segobiensis (assembly GCA_030564745.1). NCBI lineage: Eukaryota > Fungi > Ascomycota > Pichiomycetes > Serinales > Debaryomycetaceae > Scheffersomyces > Scheffersomyces segobiensis. Next base: position 244,084 of record JAKTZB010000012.1, on the reverse strand, counting down.
ATGTTGTAAAAACTCCCGTTGTTCAAGAACCTTTCGTCGAAGAACCTGTCGTTGTTCAAGTACCTCCCGTTGAAAAGCCTTCGGTTGGAAAACCTCACATTGTTCAAGAACAGAAACCTGCCGTTGAAAAGCCTCGTCTTGAAGATAAACCAGTAGAATCTACTCGACTTAAGGTAACCGTCACCAAGACAGTCAAGAGACCTGCCGCCACTAAGGCTAAATTGCCCGAACACGACGAATTGTAGTATATATCCTAATGTACATTATAGCATAAGCTAGTTGTTAATCTAGAAAGAGCTGCATAATGCCTCATAATACTTTACTTACTAACTATAGTGTGACCGTTAGATAGGGATTTAGTAGTGAAAATTCAAGTTTTCAATATTGGTAAATCGTAGCGCGCACTCTTTAAACGCGAAAAGGTCAGGATTTAAGTATCCGTAGATCATAACTCATCTTTCGAGCTTTGCCAACTATTTTGTTAGCTAAGAGGTGTTGATATCTTTCGGTGTTGACAGGGAATCTCACCCGAATACGAATTTGCTATCATGAGTAAAAACCCGTTCGATCGGTTTGGAGTTGATGTGACTGATCCTACAGACTGGGCATCCACAAAACTACCTCGTTTGAGTGAATTAGAGTCGTTAAAGCGTTGCTATATATGTAAGGAGTTCTTCACGGCGCCTGTACTCACAGTGTGTCATCACACGTTCTGTTCGCAATGTATACGACAGTATTTGCTAACCAATAGTCACTGTCCGTTGTGTAAAACTGAGCTTTACGAGAGTAGCTTAAAGCGAGATATGCTTTTGGATGAAATAGTGACATGTTATAAGAGTCTACGTCCATTTTTGATAAATCTTTTACGCAAGGACGAAGTTAATGTTGTGATAAATACACCAGATGTGAAACAGACTGGAAAAGAAGATGCTTGTAATTCTAAAGTTGTAGATATTGAGAAATCAGAGAATGGGTCTACAAAGAGTAACAAAAGACCTTCTCCTATTGATGAGGATGATGTTATAGAAGTCCTTTCACAAGGTGAGAGTGTGCCGAGTGGCAGCTCAACTCCTGAAGTTCAATCTAAAAAGAAGATAAAACCAGATTCTCAAATACCATCGTTACCTGGAAAACAAGATCAAGTAGCATGTCCGATATGTAACAGGACGATGTCTGCTGACGTTTTGCAGACAAGACACCTAGACGACTGCCTAAGTGGAAAAACGACTCCGCAAAGTACTAATGGCACATATCTGAGGAAGAAAACTGGTGCCAGTCACGGGATAGCTTCATTCTTCAAGAAGGAATCACCAGTTCCGTCTTCTTCTTCTTCATCTTCACCTTCCAATTCAAATTCAGCGTTTTCCAAAGCCGAAATACTGCAACCAGTAAGGTACAAGGAGTTGTACTTGAAGGAGGTCGAAAAAACGAATTCAGAGTCGGTCAGGAAGCTTCCAAAACTTGATTTTCAGTCATTGTCTACTCCGAAACTTAAAGAGAAACTTGCTGCCTTGAATTTAAAGGTTCAGGGATCCCGATCTCAGTTAGAGATGCGCTACAACCAGTTCTATGTACTCTACAACTCGAATCTAGATAGTAGCCGGCCTGTCCTGGAGAAACAATTGAAGCTGACATTGAACAAATGGGAACAACTGCATCTGGCATTTAGTACTGAGTCTTCCACGTTGTTCTCCAGTAGAGCTTCGATCAGCAACAGGTCAATCACATCCAAGGCGTTTCTGGTCAGGGAGTGGCTTCAAGTGTATCACCACGAGTTTAGAGAGTTGATCCGTGTTGCCAGAGCATCGGCAAAGAAGGATAAGGAATCCAAAGCAAAAAAGACTACAGAAGTAATACAAGAGTCTGAATATGTAGAAGCCGCAAAGAAGGATGTTCCAAGTCCTCAACAAGAGCAAAATTCCACGGCAGACCAAACTCCACATTCTCCGGAATTGAAGATGGAAGTGATGGATATGGATTTTGCAGACGATATTGCCAACAGTCTGTTGTTTGGCTCAACGTGAGCGAAGCTAATAGGAACGGGGTTTGAAATCAGGGGAAATTGAGAATGCGAGGACTTTGGCTTCGCAGCTTAATACCATAATGGCTGCAATAAATTTCAGGATAATCTCTCCTCTCCTCTCATTGTTGACCCTAGTTTGGAAACTAGTACATTTACGTATGTTCGTTTACGTTGGTCCTTCGCAAGTAAGCAATAGGTAATTATAGATGTCTGGATTTTAAGACAGACTGGGACTGGCTCTATTTGAATACTTATGTATATAGGTTTAATATCTTGTCTTTTAATTGAGTAAGTCTTGACAAGAAACTCTACGTAGTGTTAAGTACTATGAATTAATGATTCCGAGTAGTGAACTAATATCTCTGGTAGGAATTGTAGACTAGGCATTATGATTATTAGTCATTTTGCAATTTCAAATTGACCCAATTGCAAAGGACTTAACTTCTTCAACTCTCCTATCGCCACCCACATGCTTAAATCCAGCATTAGAAACTTATTGAACAACTACAGTGGAGCAGGAACCAGACGACGGTAAACCTCTTCTCACGTGATGGCTTGCAACTCATTTCCTGAAGAAGGAAAAGTTCGCGGAGTGTTTCCGCGCTAATAATACGGGCACCGAAGAGATCCGGCATCTGACATAAAATAGCCATTAGTGATCTCAAATAATGTACTTAAAATCGTGTCACTACGAGACGCATCGCTTAGGCTACTTGATAGCGATCTTTATATAGCGCTACTTTTCTATGACAGTTTAGTTGTTTTCATTCTGTTTTGTTTTGATTTGTTTCCATTTAGTGCTACTTCAGCTAATTCAACTTAACTATCAGCGAATTTTTCAGTACTCAAGTGAGCCATCTCTATGGACGAGACCTACTACTTGACAACTCATGAGACGGCTTTGGCCGTCGTCGCGACGGCGATGAAGAAGGCTAGACTTCGTATAGACACACTAGCTCTCAGCTCACTTATGGGGGGAATCTTGTTCACTACTGGAGGTATGCTCTATGTGCTAGTAGAATCGTACTGTCCAGGATTAAAAGAATCAAACCCTGGCATCATATACCTAATACAAGGATCATTGTTCCCCATTGGACTTTTCTACGTGGTGATAATGGGTGTTGACCTCTTCAACTCCAACATACTCTTCTTCAGCACAGCATTGTGCCGAGGGGCAGTTTCTGTGTTAGATTTGTTCATCAGCTGGTTTGTGAGCTACTGGTTGAATCTTGTAGGGAACATTTTTGTTTGCTATGTCATATGTCATTATTCGCATGTTAGCCTGGAGCCCAGTTTTATAGAGGGCTCCATAGCTATAGTAGAGACGAAAGCCAAGTTTTCATTTGTAGAAAATCTCATAAAGGCTATCGCAGGGAACTTCTTTGTGTCCTTGGCCATATACTTGCAATTGATGGCCAAACCACTTCATGTCAAGTTGATCATGATGGTGCTTCCTATTTTCAGTTTTGTAGCCATGGGCTTCACGCATGCTGTGGCAGATATGTATTTGCTTATCATGGGCGCCATTAACGGAGCTCCCGTTTCCGTAGGTGAGCTTGCATGGAAATTATTTTTGCCAGGTGCTTTAGGGAACATCTTAGGAGGTTCCTTCTTCGGTGTAGTGATCACTTGGTACTTGCACTTGGTTGTAGTCGAAAGGGACCAGAGACAATTGCAATTGCCCCAGTATGACGTCAGAGACGAACAGCCTGAATTAGGTATGGATTCTCGAGTCGTGAGGCAAAGACCTTCTGTAGAAATCAAGCAAGAGTTCCCCGCTTTAGAAGAGAAGTTTGGCAGTGAACGTGTGTCGTCGGACTCCAGTAATTTGGAGCTCTATAGACTGAGACTGAGATATGTACTGGACGATTTGGTTCGGATTTCTTCCAGAGCAACGGGAATCTCACGTGTAACCACAAGAGCATTTCATAATGCTAAGAAATCTCCGAAGAATGTCTTCCCGGTATACGGGATGGGACCAGCATCCCTGAAAGACCAAAAAATTGCATCTGGTAGAGACGATTTCGACCCCAATGACTCTAATTCTATGTACTCAGCAGGCCAGGAGTTAGGTCCAAGTGAGCTGCCTTCAGCTGACTACATAGGGGAACAATTAAGAAAAGTAATCACAAGAAAAGGATCCAGTGTTGGAAGTAATCTGAGACGTATGGTTAGCGATTTGGAAACTCAACGCTATAGACGTACTTCTCAGGAAACAAAGCGGTCCCTACCCTCTTTCAGAAGACCATTCAGGAACTCTATTCATTTAAACAGAAATAACCTTGAAGACTTCCATAGCAGATTGGAAAGAGCCAAGGTCACACCAAAGTCTGCAGCAGCAGCAGAAGATGTAGCGGGTGTGGATCCCTTGACTATTTATCGCAGCAATACTAAGATTACAACTGGTCCCCAGACTGTAAATCGTGGAACTTATATGAAAACAACAGATTCCACCAATGTCGACAATCCTGTGAGTATTTCTTCACAAGTCATTATCGATACACCGGCTACAGACAGATCAGAGGTAGCAACCAGTAACGACTATAATGTAATTAGCTATCAACCCGATGAAGCGAGTCAAGATCACAGTATTGAAGACAAGCGAGCCGAAAAACTACCACTGAAAACTGAACCCCATGACATACCCAAATAGTGACGATATTTAATTTATAGAAATAGACTTTGCATTTTCATTATCAAAGCGATGTAGGTAGGTGGTTTAAAAAAAGAATACACGGGTGCAAAAATTTTAATTATAGTTGGACGAGACAGGAATCGAACCAGTGACCTTTTGCTTGCAAGGCAAACGCGCTACCAACTACGCCACACGCCCATAATTTATAAGGAGAACTCCTTATTGTTTCTTCTCCATTTTAAATGTCATGTGCTGAAAATCACATATATCGAAAAGTATTGAAATTGTGTTTAAAGCAAACAAATTCACTTATATTAAGGGAATCGGTTATAAATTATTGTTCCAATTGGTTGTTTTAAAACATCTGAAATATAATTGCAAAACTTGTTTTTCAACAAAATATTAGAAAATTTCCCAAATAACGAATTTTTTTATTTTCTTATGATACATAATTGCAACGTTAAATATAATACAAGCCATATCAAGCAGACTCAACGATACGTATGGAAGTGTAATATCAGTACCTGTAATATTAACGATTTTATTGTGGTTCGGAGGTGGTCATATTTCACAGTCCTCTACAACCTATTAGATTTGAATGGAATAGCGGTAGCTGAATGCTATGAATTGACATCATTTTCACGAACAAAATGTATATACATACATAGCTCGATTCTTTATTCTAAATCAAAAGCAAGTTCTGCAACATTTATAACAGATTATAATGCTATTATTGAACCAACCGTTTCTCATGGTATAATCATTATTTGTATTTGCAACTGCAGCAGGTTTCCATTTTGAGATGAGCCGAAAAAAATTGAGACCTCATCTTAAATTTTTCTACTAAATTCACTAGAGAATATCGTATTGCACTATTTTTCATAGAATTATTCCATTTTCACCATGAGCACTGCTTCTGCCTCCGAGGCATATGTAGACGACAATTCATCATGGAACTTATTCAATTTGGACGCTCGTCTTTTTCAAGCCATCGACCAGCTTGGTTTTGAACATCCTACCTTAATTCAGGCTAGTGCGATCCCCTTAGCTTTAGAAGAAAAGAGAGATATTATAGCGAAGGCTTCTACAGGTTCTGGAAAGACTGGTGCCTACGTGATTCCAATCATTCACAACTTGCTTACCGATGCTGACGTCGAATCGGGGAACCATAACATAAAAAGCATCATCTTAGTGCCTACCAGAGAGTTGTCCAACCAAGTACTCCAGTTCGTTGAGAAACTTTTGGTGTACAGCAACAATAGAATCAATGCCATGAACTTGTCTGCCAATATTAGTGACCAAGTAGTCGACTCATTATTGATGAACAAGCCAGAAATCATCATCTCCACTCCAGCCAAGTTGATCCAGGTTTTGGAGAAGAATGCTAATAAAAACTTGATTGATTTGTCTACTGTGAGGAATTTGACCATCGATGAAGTTGATTTGGTGTTGTCGTATGGGTATCTTGAGGACTTGCAGAAGTTGGAGACCTACTTGCCCATCAAGAAGAATCTCCAGACTTTCTTGATGTCTGCTACTATAAACGATGATCTCAACGACTTGAAGACTAGATTCTGTTCCAGACCAGCCATATTGAAGTTGAACGATGAGAAATCCGCTCAGAACAAGTTGATTCAATACTATGCTAGAACCACCGAATTTGACAAGTTTTTACTCGCATACGTCATTTTCAAGTTGAACTTGATCAAGGGGAAGACCTTGGTGTTTGTCAACAACATCGACAGAGGCTACAGGTTGAAGTTGTTCCTCGAGCAGTTCGGGATCAGATGCTGTATATTGAACAGCGAGCTCCCGATTAACTCCAGATTGCATATCGTAGAAGAATACAACAAGAATGTCTACAACCTACTCATTGCTACCGACGAGACCAATGACTTTACAGTAGAAAAAGATGAAGACGACGACGACGAAGAAGAAGAAGAAGAGCAAAAGCAAGATCAACAAGAAGAAAGCCAAGATAAGAATAAAGAGGCCTCAACCAAGAGTAAGAAATCTAAGAAGTCAAAAAAACAAAAGAAAGATACCGAATACGGTGTTTCCAGAGGTGTGGACTTCAGAAACGTAGCCTGTGTATTGAACTTTGACTTACCTACCACGTCCAAGGCATACATCCATAGAGTTGGTAGAACTGCTAGAGCTGGTAAAGCAGGTATGGCACTTTCATTCGTTTTGCCTATCAAGGAAGTTGGAAAACACAAAACGGCATCTTTATCTACAGCCAAGAAGGACGAGAAGATCTTGCGTCGTATAGTCAAGCAACAGTCAAAGAATGGATTTGAAATCAAGCCTTACCAGTTTGACATGAAGCAAGTGGAAGGTTTCCGTTACAGATCGGAAGATGCGTTCCGTGCCGTGACTCAGACTGCAATCAGAGAGGCCCGTATCAAGGAGTTGAAGAACGAGTTGATCAACTCCGACAAGTTGAAGCGTTTCTTTGAGGAAAACCCTCAGGACTTAGCATCGTTGAGGCACGACAAAGAATTGCATCCTACTAGAGTTCAGAGCCATTTGAAGAGAGTTCCAGACTACTTATTGCCAGAAAGCGCTAGACAAGATCCAAAGAAGATTGGATTCGTTCCATTCCACAAGAACAAAGTGCACAAGAACAGAAAGAAGAAGAATACGGGTAGAAAGGCCGATCCCTTGAAATCGTTCAAGAACAGAAAATGAGTATATAGATGAAGTGTATAGCATTAGATCGTAAACTAATAATATTGATAATATGCATGTCTATAAAGCGCAATAGTAGATGGTGAATTGAATATTGGAAAGAAAGAATGCTGATGCTGATGGTATTATTCTGGAATATACTCAATTGCGTATTATATTTCAGACTAATCTGCTCAAGATCATGTTCCACAACAAATTTGCCATACAGTTACACGGGAACATCATCACTTGAGGGACGAAAACGAAGATACACACGGAAACAAACGGCCAGAAGCAATAACTGTACTTCAATGACTTGATATAAGAAGCTCTGGTGTGTGCTGAGATTTCTCCGTGGTCCCAGAGACTGTTAAGGATATTGAACACAAGTTGGAAGAGCGGTGCGCCTACCACTTGGTCTACAATGATTCTATATGCCAAGTTTTCCACCTTAACAATCAAAAAATCAATCCATACAACAGTGAAGTAGCCGTTTATGGCTCCCCAGACTAAGAACTGGAACACTTTACTAAAGTTGAACTTCATCTTAGAGTATTGATTGATCGACTGAGCCATAGCAGCTGTCGAAGATCCAAGAAGGGCGGGTCCAAGCACACCATTGAAATTGCACAATCTATCGTAGTTGAAGTATATCGTCAACGATACGATAGCTTCCACAAGCAAATAGATTACGAGCTTGCGACGAATGTTACGTGCCATCGGATGGAAGTGAAGGTTGAGATTCGAGGTGTTGGAGTCTACAATCGTCAACGGTGTGGACTTTTCCAAGTCGTGGTATTTGGGAAGGTTGGTGAGTTGTATATCTGCGGACATTATGGTATGAGAAATGATAATCTAATGCTGAAGTTCAGTAGCTAGCGAAAATAAGAATAATAAGGATTAAAAATTGATTCAAAGTTGTATTTCGATATCAGCTGTTCATAAAGTTGTTTGAATACGATTTTGAAATTTATATTCAAGAATATTGACAAGTTTTGCTGTTGAAACTGATTAGTGCAATAAATTCAACAATATTTTAATGACAAAATATCAATGAGTTCCAGTTTTAATATGATGTCCAGAACAAGACGAAATAAAGAAAGAATTTGTATATCAATGTAATCCGGAATACACTACTTTGTTAGGATATCAGAAGAAGTTTTTTTGTTTTCAATGTTCAACTTGAATCTTGATTTGATTCTATGTTCTGTGTGGTCACAGGCTGACAACAAAATAAAATAAAACAGGAAAACCTGAAGAATAATGTTTTACAAAGCGGTAAAAGACAAATCTGCTTTGAGTAAAAATATTCACCACTACAAACTTTTTCGAGTCTTGAAATGCTTTACCAGACCTACCAACGAGTTTGCGGAAAAACATTCAGATGGAATTTGCCAAAATCACCGTGGCTAAAATTAAATTTTCACACTTGTAAATATTGTCGCGTGTAATCAACAAGAATGTCGCGTAGATCTGGAAGTGCTTCCCATGCTTGGATGGTCGAGGAGCATATAACGTAGATCATAGTGAAGACGACATGACTCTCAAATTAAGAATGTGTTTGAAACTGAATAGATATTCTCTCTTTTTGGTTAATATTCAGTGAAGCGTATGCTCTTCTTGGTAATAATGTAAATATTGGTAGCGCCACAATGATGATTAGCTTGCAAGTTTTGGTTGCAAGGGATTTCCATTTTCGGAAGTGAAAGTTCTCGTCCTATTTGATGCATCTATCACGAAGTCACCGAATTGGGTGTTTTTGAAATCTTTTATTTCTTGTTCCTTCAACATTTACCGTGATTTCTGTTCTAAAAACTAACAATTCACGGTAAATTTTCTCATTCAATAGTGAACAGTCTTACGAATTACAAACAAGAGCTCGCGTTTTGAGAATATGAATGATTTTCATGATTCAATGCCAAACTTGTTTCGGTCCCGTTATTTTTCCAACAAGTACTATATGGTTCTACCCATGGTAGCAAGGGTTTGCGTTGCATATTGATACACAAGAATGTGGCGAACTAGTTATTGGCAAAACGAAGACATTATCCAGAAGGCTACAAACATTTCATACAAATTTACATATCTGAAGTACTTATGCTTAGTTGTAAAAGAAGATGTAAAAGAAGGTGTACAACAAATTTCATTAGCACCTTCCCAAACGTCTTTATTTATCTTATCGTACATTATTTATCATTTTTCATATTAGTGTATCAGAATATTCTCGTTTTCTTGTATTGCCATGTTCTATTTTTAACATTCTCTCTTATTCTCGGATGTATTCTCTTACAGTTTATTTCCTTTTCAGCATTATTTCTTAACCCCTCCCCCCTCTTGTGGGGGCTCCGGAGTTGAGGCATGGAATCCCGGTCCGAATAGCGTTTTGGAAGATGCCCATACGGTCCGACTCCCGTTTAGGCGCGCAGCCGCACGTCAAATTAGTAATGCTCTCGGGCTTACGCCCTTTTGGGGTAAATGCTTCTTTCGCAATTTTTCACAGTTACGATTTTACAGACTTCTACCTTCTTCTTTTCTTCCACTACTCTTCTCTTGTTCAGGGTACTCATGTATCTGCATTTGTAGTTTATAGTTCCAATGAACAAGGAATACCTTGAGCAGCGAAATAGTGTCGATCTTGAAGATGGCAATTCTTCCAAATCGACTGAGTGTGTGCAAGAGTCACAACATGAAAAAGATCCATTTGAAGTCAGGTTTGATGGCACAGGCGACGACAAAGAAGACGCTTCATGTCTTCCGCGGTGGCACAAATGGGCTATTGTAGGTATCATCTCGTTTGGCTCATTGTGTGTCACCTGCATTTCATCTTCGTGGTCTCTATGTTCTACCATGATCATGGAACACTATGGAATCAGCCATGAAGTGTCCACTTTGGGTATTTCCTTCTACATCTGGGGATTGGGAACAGGTGGAATCTTCTTGTCGCCAATTAGTGAGTTCCACGGCAGGAAGCTCGTGTATATCATCGGCATATCGTTAACTGTAGCTTTCATGTTCCTTTCAACTTTCTCAGAGAATATCGGTGCTGTGATGTTCGGTCGGTTTATGAGTGGTTTCGCGGGACTGAGTTTCATGAGTGTAGCTTCAGGTTCATTTTCGGACTTGTTCAAGGCTCGCAAGACCGAAGAAGGTAAGGATTCAAATAAGGAATTAGCGTTATCTCTTGTGCTATACTCGGTATCTCCATTTGTAGGACCCGGAATCGGGCCATTATTAGCAGGTTTTATTAACTCACACTTGTACTACAGATGGACATTCTACGTATTAATAATGTGGGCAGGAACGCTTTTGATCCTAGTAGTACTTTTGGTACCTGAAACTTACGAACCAGTTCTTTTGAAGAAAAAGGCTGTTAGATTGCGAAAAGAAAGAGGAGACGATCGCTACTACGCTCCCTTAGAAAGAGCGAAAGTGACTTTGTACGAGAGTGTGATTGTTTCGTCCAAAAGGCCCATTCTCTTACTTTTCAGAGACGATATGACCTTTGCTTTGTGTTTCTACACTGGATTTACTTTGGCAGTGGTATACCTTTTCTTTGTCTCATTTCCATACATCTTTACCAAAGTATATCATTTCTCATTGGCTGCACAGGGTATGTCTTTTCTTGGACTAATTGCAGGAATGTTAATTATGTCTTTGATATCACCGTATTTCGTAAATAAGATCTACATGCACTTACTAGCCAGAAACAATAACGTATCCAAGCCCGAGTTCAGATTCATTCCGCTTATGGCCGGGGTCATCATTGTGCCCATAGGATTATTTATTATTGCATGGACCTCGTATCCCCACATCCATTGGATCGCACCTATTATTGGTTCAGCCATTTACGGAGCCGGCACCATTCTTGTGTTCAACGGCATTTTTGGGTACACTGTGGAGGCTTACCGTTTATATGCTGCTTCTGCCATGGCTACAAACTCTTTTATACGTTCCATAATGTCTGGCGTGTTCCCCCTTTTTGGCAGACAGATGTACGAAGCCATGGGTATTCAATGGGCTACAACACTTCTTGCACTATTTGCATGTTTATTGATACCCATTCCATTCGTGTTCTTCAGGTACGGCGAGTACCTCCGTAGCAGAAGTCCCTATGCTTGGTCCCAATAATATTTTACCCAGTAACGATCGATAATATCAAAGCATTATATTAGAGAAATCTATTGTATGCAAATAAACGGCATTAGATAATAATTTAATGTTACCATCGCAAGTCGTCGCGAAAATTATCCTCTCTTAGTTCAGACGTCTCCACAGTTGCCAAGGAGAAATTATCCCCACAATGTCATTCGAATTGAGTTACCAAAGGGTCCACCCCTCGAGCTCCATCTATTTCTTGCATTCCATTAAAAGAAGGCTTGCGTGACTGAATGATATTTTTCTTTGGCTGCGAAATCCCCCTCACAGGAAAAGGAAAATTTAGAAGTCTGCAACACGGACTAATACCCCGTTGTTGCACCGATTGTGGAATTGTACACGAGGACCTGAATAGACACGTGTACAACAAATTTGGATGGGCTAGTTGTTTTCTTGGGAAAGATCGTATATTCTCAGGTGAAAAGGGCTTCGTCAGGCCAGCCACTATGTTGGTGCAATGTACCAAAAGGGCAACGGTGTGCGCAACCCAGAATGCAATAATGTCGACTGTTTGCAACCATTTCTCAGCATGGATTCGTAGCCTCCCTCCAATGTAAGTCTTATAATAGAAAAGCATTTGAAGCTTCTGATGCAGCAGAAACTGGAGGGTGGTTTTGTTGGATCGTTTAGGATGGCACCTGGATAAATCTGTGGGGAATACCGATAGGTGACTGGAAAGTCATTCCAGGCCGTTGAACATTTATCTGGTTTTCTAATTATAGAACCTATCTATTTACTTCTGCTATATCCGGAAAACTATAAATGGACCCATGTTTGTTTGTTTCAATAGGGAAATTCACAAGTTGCAACATCCAATTAATGAATAATATGTTGGCTATTTTTCTCTTATTTTTACTCACAGCTGTTTCCGCTACCAAGACTTTCGGAATTCTTGTTATTCGTTCTGGAACACAGTTCCAGTACAACTCGTTAGTGTCGACTAATGGTATTGTCTGCCTTTCGGGTGGAAACGGTGTCGCTTTCCGTCTCAACGACGACGGGACTTTGTGGAATGATGCTACGAACAACCCGATTTCTGTGGACGGTGATTACAACGTTGTTGAAGGTGGTAAACCAACCAATTGGTTCTCTATTGTTGGTGACAACTTAGTTTACGACGGTGCCAACTCATTCCAGGCTTGCTTGGTAAAAGACAACACCTTCAAGTTATCTGTAAACTGTGCGGGCGGTATTCAACTCTTCTTGAGAGTTGTCGGTGTTCAGGACAAGAATCCAACACCACCAAGTCCACCACCAGCCAACGGCCGTTTTGGACTTATTTCCATACACTCAGGATCGCAATTCCAATTCAACTCAATCAACAAGGTGCTTACTCATCCTCATGTTTTCTCTGTTGGTGGAGCCGACGGTTCTCCAGCGTCCTTATTTTTGAATGCAGACAGCACTTTGACAGATCTGGGAGGTTTAGGCATCTACGTTGACCCTACAACAGGCGAATTTGGACTCGTAGACCCATTTGGCCAGCTCAAGCCCACCCCTGGTTTCAGCATCATCGGCGGCTATTTGAACTTCTCGCCAAACAACAACTGGAAAGCCTGCCCTTCAGGGCCCAACAAGTTCTCGTTGGCTAACAAAGATTGTACAGGTGGAACTGGAATTGCGTTGAAGATAGCCTAGTAGATATCAGACCCAACAGCAAGAATGCTTACGATGAGCTTACGAAGACAACGAATTTTATGATACAATATGCTAATGTTACATTTTGCTGCTATTTCCGATGCTTTAGTTTTGCCGATCTTGTTAACTTCTCCCCATCTAATTCTCATGACATTCTATTTCATTTTCTTAATTATTTTGCAGCCGATCAGGCGAAGTTTTAGAACTGTATTTTTCAAATAATTTTCATTTTGCCTGATAATAAATATAATAGCACTTACTTGAATATTATTTAGATATTCATCTGGGGTTCCCAGAGTTGTACAAGGGCCCGTTTCTTTAGTATTGCATTAGAAGCAAGAGAGTTTCGCGATTATGTGCCCTGACCACTCATGAGAATGGAATGGGTGAAGTGGAAACTCATAGAAAAAATCATAGAAGGCGATTACGTAAGCTGAATAATTCTCTGTAAGTCAGATTCGATATCTTGTACTCGTCTTGACAAACTCTTTTTAAGCTATATCCACGGCTGTGTGACAGGTCATATCGACAGAAATGGTAGTACATAATCCAAACAACTGGTATGTGAACGCGGTTTCGCATTTCTTGCATCAGCTCTTCTCCATTTTATTCTCTACTAACTAAGTGAATTTTTCAGGCATTGGATAGACAAGAACTGTCTTCCATGGTCCAAGGACTATTTCAGAGATAATTTGTTGGATACGGAGTTCGAAAATGACGAGTACAAGTTTGTGCTTACGGGTGTAGATTCGGTTAGTGGCGACTGTGATGTTACCCAGAGAAAGGGGAAAGTCTTGTGTATCTACGATATGAAGTTGCAATTTTCAGTTAGAGTAGAGTTGAGGGCCGAAGAAGACGAGGATAAAAACTCTTTCAAGGCCAGCATATCGGTACCAGAGTTTGTTCACGATCAGAAAGAAGACGAGTATGTGTTTGAAATTTCTGTTGATGATAAGAAGGCTGAAATCAGAAAGTACTTCGTTCCAGTTTTGAAGCTTAAGTTGATGAAGTTCCAGAACGACTTAATCGAATGTCATGCCAAAGATGTCCAACACGCCACATAACTACAGGAGACGATATAAAAGTAGTAAAAGAGCAATATAGTAAAATACTTAAAATGTGCTGTTTTAGTCCATTACGTCGTTATATATTATAGATAAAGTTAGCATTGACAATGAAGCAATATATACATATCATTACACAAGTTATAGCCGTATCATAAAATCTGCCATAACACATCCAAACCCGCAACACAAACTCAGCTGATAGCTGCTGCTCACAACCTTTTGTAGTTGTAGTCTCAACCTTCAAATCCTTCCGGAACACCCTTGGCTGATTTGACCGATCCATCACGAGATCCGAGATACACCTCTACGGGACCAGTGTCATTTTGCTCGCCACTGAGACAATACCATGGCACTTGTCCCTGTTCGATCAATTTCAAGAACTTGTAGGTTTCCACAGAACTATAGGGAATACCAGTAGATGGATCGAAATACTTGACTTCAGTACCTGAAATGAGACAGTTCTTCTTGTTACCATTAGGCAAGTAGATACCAGTAGGCGCCTCTGTCTTCAATACTATAGCTGCAGACTCCTCTTCTACGTTTTCTTCAACCTCCTCAATCATAGCCTGTTTTACTCCCAATCTTGGTAATTTTTTCAACTCCTCAAATACTGGATCATCCTCCGTAAGCTCAGAAGCTGGCTCAAACAAGATATCTCTCTCCTGTTTCACGGCAGCATACGGATTATCTACCTTTCCTATTCTTAGAATAGTCTTTAGGTCCTTAAAACGACGAGATGCGGGCAACAACGACTGAGGACCAAAGAGAATTGTCTTAATGTTTGGCTGTATTAATCGAAGGTCTTTATTGTCTTCTTCAAACTCAAGAAGATAAACCAAGTTACGTCCTACTCTCTGTGGAGGACCTTCGAAGATTTCCACCTCATCATCCACTTCTGTAGCTGGTGTTTCTTCCCGAGATTCAACATTGGGAGTTTCTCTCTCTTCCTCTTCCTCTTCCACAACGTCATCGACAAACTTGACCTTCTTGGTGGTCTTTTCATCTGTGTCCGGCTTGATGATGGGTTTATCCTCTTCAGTCTTTACTTCTGGTTCGTTGTCAACCTCGCCGGGCTCCAAAATCCGAGGCCACTCACTTTCTTTAGAAGTTACTATATCAGTATGAACATCTAGTTGTTCAATTTTATTTTCGTGTGGCTTTTCTTGTTTAGCTTCAGAAAACTTTTCCGGTTCTTGTGAGTCTTTTTCTAATTTTTGACTTTCAGCTTCTTCTATAGGTTCATCTTCCATAGGTTCTATTACAAGAGGTTTGGAAGGTTCATTTACAATTGCTTCAGTATGTTTAGGATTCTCAGTCTCTGTTTCCACATCAATTTCGGTATCTGGTTTAACATGCTCAGAAAGTACTTGCTCTTCTTGGTTTTCAGTTGTAGCTGCTTCTGGACCTTCGATTTCTTCTTTTTTGAGACCTTGATCTTCTATTCGCTGTCGCTCCATCTCTTGTTTTACTAGTGGCAACTCCTCATCTACTGCACCAGGGACTCGTATCTTTACTGGAGGGTCCTGGTTTTCTATCTTCTTCTTTCTCCCAGGCTTCTTCTTTTTCCGATGGAGCAACTCGTGCCTTATACGTGCCTCCCTTATTTCGTCATTTGGTGTAATATACGTTTCTTCACTGCATAACCGTATTACATTTTTCAATTTGGCTCGTTTCAGAAGCAATAATTGTCTCTGTTTCTCTTTCTTGACGACCTCTTGCTCTCTAAACTTATTCAAAGACTCGATGTTAGCCTTCTCTGTCTCGATAGCCTCGGCTAAACGTTCCTCTTGGGTCATTTGTTTGTACTGGATTCGCACTACGGGAGTCTGAGATGCTTTCTTCTTTTCGTTTTCTTTCAAGCGCTTCAACAAGGCCTTCTTGTTCTCTATAGCAGCAGCTCTTGACGACGATCTTCGTTCCAGCATAAGTAGCGTCTCTGCCGTTGGCAAGACTGCCTTCTTAACTTTTTTGACAGCTGGTCCTTTCAAAGTAGCCTTCTTAATAGTCGGCACAAGACTGTGTCTATTTTTCAATTTTCGTTTCTTGAGCTTCTCTTGACGCTCAAGCTCCTTCTCTCCTTCACTTTCATCATCATCAGAAGCAGATATATCGGAATTTGAAAGCTGCTCATCGGAATTGACGTCAACATTGGTCTCTTCTTTGTCACTTTCAACTCTGGCTCTCTTGCTGTTTCCATGCACAGATTCTTCTTCAGACTCTTCTTCGTCTTTGTCGATTCCACGTAAATTTTCGTTATCGACTTCCTCGTCAAAAAACTCATCGTCATTTTCATCTTCCTGAAACAATAAATTGACATTCTCGTCATCTTCAGTGACAAACTGATTTAAAGTTTGAAGTTCAGAAGACTGTTCTTCGAGTTCTATAAGTTGCTTCAAACGTGACCCTGCATTGGCACGTCTTGCACGCGTCGCCACAAGACTGTCCTCGTTCATGGATCTTATAATTGTCAGAAAAAGGCGCTTTCTACCGTTGCGTCCTGTTCAGGAGAGAAGTACACACATAATGAATTGTTTCGTAAAGTTGAGATAGTCGGAAGTGCCAATTGTTCTAGTATGTCACGCGAAAAACCGGAAATGACGAAAAGATTATGCAGTACCATATTTTAGACATTTATGTAGCGATTTTCCTTGGGTGCAAATATTATTTGTTCAATTGTAAAAGGAATATATGAATTATAAAGGAACAGAGGGTCATTTGCGTGAAATGTTTATACCTTCTTCTCCAAAATTCACCACATTCCGCTTATACTGATAGAGCAGTTCTCGGCATAGACTTTCTTGATATTCCTGTACAAAATTCCGCCAGGAAGCCGTTTTCATACTGAGTTTGCAAAAGGCCGTTCTAAGCTGCTCTCACTAATAATTCTGTTTACTCCCAATTGAATCATAGAACTGCATTCTGCCATTTGATAGAAGCAATAAAGAACGAATGAATGATATCTACATAATCTGAGTGTTCATTGTGCTTTTCGAGTAAAATATCAATCACGTGACTTAATATCATGGTGAAAAATCGGACCAGCTTAATTATCTTTTCAATCTACATATGCAATCCCCAAGAATTGCACTAATATCATTATTTTTCAGATCAGAGCATGTTAAAATCGGGCAGGACTTTAGTCAGGGAACATACACCAGTTTCCGGCTTTTTTAGCCGAGTTTGTACGACTTCTCCGAGAATTTTTATCCATTGCAGCAGATTTCAATCTAGTAGCTCTAATAATATAGACGGTTCTGTGAATAATGGCAACAAATTCACGACAATTTCAGCTGAGGAAATGGCACATTTCAACGCCTTGGCCTCATCCTGGTGGGATGTCAATGGTCCCCAGCGCATTTTGCACAAGATGAACTTGTTGAGAATGGACTTCATCCACCAGACAGTGAGGAATCATTTGCAATTGAACCCTCCGGAGACTACTGTAGAAGACGAAATTTATATTCCTCCGTATGGGGTCGATTTACTTCCGGATGCAATTAAGAACAAAATCGTCGCTGAACAGGACCAGAGACGAGACAAAATTCTTGAAAGCACAAAATTGAAGGTCTTGGACGTAGGCTGTGGTGGAGGTATATTGTCCGAGTCAATGGCCCGCTTGCTCTTTATAGACAGTGTAAAGGGAATAGACTTGTCCGAAGAAGTATTACAAGCTGCAAAATTGCATCGAGCCAAGGATCCGATGTTTGTAAATGGCAAGTTGAGCTACCAGTTGATGGCAATAGAAGATGTACCCACCACAGAGAAGTTCGACATTATCACCATGTTTGAGATGTTGGAACACGTGGAGTATCCCTCCAAAGTGCTATTGGCAGCATTGGAGCGATTGGAAGTAGGTGGGTGGGTGTTCATCTCTACCATCAACCGAGACTATGTCTCATGGTTTACTACCATCTTCATGGGAGAACATGTGTTGGGCATTGTTCCAGTCGGGACTCATAATCTCGACAAGTATATCAACCAGAAAGAGATACGGGAGTGGTTTGAAAGTGATACACAGAGAAAGGCATCATTTTCCGTCGTAGATGCTAAGGGATGTGTGTATTTACCAGCATATGGCTGGAAGTTCACCTCCATGCCAGACGTGGGAAACTATTTCATGGCTATTCAGAGAAAGAAGTGATGAACATAGGGATGACAGCCCTACTATTTTTGAGAATGATTATGGTTTTAAGTAGATAAGTAGATGTATATAGCTAATTAAGACTACATTCTGGATATCATATTCATTAATAGATAATATGGTTGAGCTATTCACATCCAAAACCCTTGTTGGAAACCGTACTTATTACAACCGGTCCATGACACCCAGAATATGACAAAAGTATTACTATTATCTTCCAGTATGTTATTTTAAGTTTACTTTATTATGTTACAAGAAAGAATCATATCATCTTCACTTCATCTAGTCATATTCATCTCTAACTCGCAACCTTGGCTGGATTTTCTTCTACCGGCTGATCATCGATAAAAGTAGGCAAGTTGTCTGTACCCACAGCTTCATCGTTCAAGTAGCTTGGCATTCCAAAGCCAGTTTCTGCCATTTCGTTTTCATACTGCATTTCGTCACCCAAAGCATCAAGTTCAGCATCAAGTTCAGATTCGCTGATATCATCTGGGACATCGTATGTCGTCAGCAATGCTTCTTGCAATTCGTTGGATTTGTCGATCAAGTCCAACATTTCGTCCTGAAGCGACTCGATCTGGTCGATATCAATCTTTCCGTATGTCTTACGTAATTGCTTATTGGCCAGCTTCATGGCATCTACGGTTATCATAGTGTTCTGAAGATTGTCTGTAGTCATCGAAGCCTGAGTGATGTTCCACGACTGCAGCTCCAATTGGTCTTTCTGGGCTTCAATTTGTTTTCTCTGTCTCAAAAGTTTCAAGGCTCGCTGCTTCAATGCCGACTTTCCAGGTCCATCTCGCATACGGCTGATCTTTTGTTGGTAAGTCAGAAGCTCAACATTTATCTTGGAGAGCTTGACATCGAGAGACCCCACACGATCATCGATGCCTTTGATGGCGTCGTTCAACGACGGCTTGGGAGCAGTGCTTTTGGACCCAAAGAGACGGTTCATGATGATATATGATGATATATGATGATATAGGAGGATAAAGATGTAATGGTGCCTATCGAAAGAGAAAATGTATTTGCAAGAGTAAGATTAGAACTGAAGGATTTGATAGTGCGCATTCTGGAGTACCTATAAAGATTTGGTGAAGGACATAGCGAGCGAGCTTCGGTGAGACACAGTAAGCCCTGCTCACCATTAGCATTAGTGACTTGAGTAAAGTATGTAGAGTTTGAAAATTTAAGAATATACATATTAGACTTAGTTAGGGAATGAGTATGAGATATATATTGAAATGGGAATCGCTCTTCTCCATGAAATTGCACTGATAAAAATGTCTTTTTAGATTACTACAGCACTCTCAACTGACAGTTTCTGCACGCCTATCATCTGCTCCTCTCGTGTTGCCGTTTTTTTTCACTGTAACTGCCATACTTACATCAACTTTCTAGCACAGGTCGTAACTTGTAAAATGTCCAGGGTATTCCGACGTTAATAAGGTTTTTCTGAAATATTTATTTGCACCCACCTTCACTTGCATTTTGAGCGCAATATTCACGTCTCATGTACATAATTATTTCAAGACGCGAGTTTAATTCAATTACTTGCATTTGCTTCTTCTCCCTTTTTCCAAAAAACGACCTTCAATCGACTTGAAAACCATATCAGAGTCAATGCCTGAAGTTGCCGAAGTAAGTTGCTTATTTTTGGGACGAGAATCCCTAAATTCTCATAGATACAATGCTTTGCTTACTAACCAACCCTCTATAGGTAGCTCATGTTTGCGCCCAGCTCCGCAGAAATGTGCTTGGCTATCAGATTACAAGTTTAGTTTTGAATAATGATCCGCTCTTATTCCCTGTGTTGAAAAACGCATCCAATCCTGAACAGGAATTGCTGTTACTACAAAGTCGGTTGCTTCATTCAACCATCGAATCGGTAGGAAGACATGGAAAGTATTTCTGGCTCAGAACAAGACCCCTCGATTCAAACTCTACCGAAGTTCTATTGATGCACTTTGGCATGACTGGAAACATCAAGATTAGAAACGTCGAGTCTCATTTAATTTTCTTAGAAAATGCAGGCAGAAAGGTTCTTGACAGTATCCAGAAGGAGAAGAAAGTCTCAAAGTATTTCAAGAAAGAAGACGAAGACGTAGTTACTGTAGATCAACTTCAAAATGAAGAAGGAGCAAAGAAGGAATCGGAAGGATGGCCCCCTAGATTCACGAAGTTGGAACTAGTACTTGAGAAAAACAACACTAAACTAGATTTGGCCTTTATTGATCCGAGAAGATTGGGTCGAATCAGACTATTGACAGGTCCGGGAATACAAACCGACGAAGACTTATTGAATACCAGTCCATTGGATGCTTTGGGCCCTGACTACTCAAAACTACCAAATCCTGTTAGATCAGAAAAGGAATTTGTAACTGGCGATCCTGATCCTCACCACCACGGAAAACCCAGACCTACGGTTGAAGAGTTCAGCAGATTGGTATTGTCAAAGAAGAAACCGATCAAGAGTTTTCTTCTTGACCAAGCATTTTTCAGTGGTATTGGAAATTGGGTTGGTGACGAGGTGGTGTACCAGGCAAGGATCCATCCTAATGAAGTGCTCTCGAGTAAGATCCCTCAGGATCTAGAGGAAATACACCCTGTAATTCGACGGTTGTATGATTCTATTATTTATATATGCGAAGAGAGTGTAAGAGTGGAAGGAAACGTTAAGAAATTTCCATCCACTTGGCTAATGCTATATCGATGGAGTAAGTCAAAGAAGAAGGGTCCCAAACCTACGACAGAAGATGGGAAAGCTCTCGACTTTGTTACTGTTGGCGGCCGTACAAGTTGCTTTGTTCCCGAGCTCCAGAAACCGTTGAAGAATGAAATCGGAAATGGAAATAAGTATGGGGCCAACGAACAGAAGCCGGTAAAAAAGTCAAAGGAAGTGGCTTCCTTGAATGGAGGAAACAGCAGCAAGAGAAACCAGCAGGACGATGAAGAC
This sequence comes from Scheffersomyces segobiensis, assembly GCA_030564745.1. NCBI lineage: Eukaryota > Fungi > Ascomycota > Pichiomycetes > Serinales > Debaryomycetaceae > Scheffersomyces > Scheffersomyces segobiensis. The sequence continues at coordinate 222,796 of JAKTZB010000012.1, read as the reverse complement.
GTGAAGAAAGAAAAGGCACAGAAGAGTAATAGCAATGTGACACCCAGAAGGAGTTCAAGAAACAAGAACTAGAATTTAGCAGTATATAAGACAAAATGTTGTTCTACGACAAAATATATCACTTATACTGACATGATATGATATTTGGTTATGTAATTTGGGCTGAAACATATTTAAATGGCTGCGAAATACATTTTTCTGGAGTAACCATAGCAATAAGTGGAGCGAAGTCCAGACAGTTTTTTTTTCACAAATATGTTACATCTACACTGACATAGGCATATACATATAGGTGATATGTACATAGCTAATACCCATTACTACGTCTAATAGCGTCACTTGGTGGGACGTAGTTTACTAGACACATATTTACGTTGGCTCTGGTTAGTCCCCCGCGCAATATTACAAAGCGCATTTCTACTGAAACACCAAACGCTTGGAGAAGAGACAACCCGACGAAAGGAGTGAAGCGCCGAAAACTCCAAGACTCGAATTGCATGAATATAAACATATCCAATCGCGGTTACGGGTTTTTCATTACGCAGACGTTTCCTATTCGAGACGATGTGTAAGCCAGATTGTTCTGGGTCCAATCTAGGCAGTACTTGTCGGAGTAGCTTCTCCACGTTTGGAGCAGATGCCGGATGAATGACGGATTCAGGACTAGATCACAATTGTTCTGTCTGTGTGATTGTGTTATGATTTGATTGAGCCCCAAGAGGGGAGATTTGGAGATAATCTGGCTAGTATCGACGGTCTGGGTGTATAAATATCACATTATGTCAGAAACTCTCTGCGACCCTTCTTCTAAGAGAGTATATCGAAGCAGCGCATATTGAATTGCGCTATATGAGATAATTCAGCTCTTCTTTCTATACCACCAATTGCTATCAACTGCTATAAAACTAACGTTGTCAAGAGTGTTTTTCTCTTGTTTCTTGCCCTGTCGTTGTTGCTAGCCATCTAGCGCAAATTATCTTGACTATCTTGAACGTTCAATATGTATAATATATTCAACGTTTCAGAGATGCTTTCCTTGGATACCAAACAAATAATGACCGTAGCCTTGATGCTCTTCATCATTCGTGAAATCAAGTACTTGATCAACAATCTCAGTCGGATACTCAACAAAAACCAATGGAGGGATGATTTCATTCTGAATCAAGAATCAACGAGCCAGGATCTGAACCAAGATTTTTTGCACCCTAATTCTACCGCTGAACCTGTGAGTTTCCCTGACGAAATCATATTGGAAATTCTTGACTATGCTCCTCAACACGATGTCTTGAGAATGGCCCGTGTCTGTAAGAGATTTGACAGAATCTGTAGATTGAAACTCTTCAAGAATATATACGTCGGAAGCCCAACTTCCAATGTCTTGCATTCAGACTATTACACTCCATTCTACCAGAAGTACACCATTATAAAATACGAAAACTTTCTTTTGAACAGTGGATCTATATTTTTCACACGGAAACCAATCCAAGAATTTGTATTCAAAGATCCTAAATTCTCTACTGGTTTTTTTGACAAATTGATGTCTTTTCACCCTCAAGCAGCCTTCTACATCGAGAACAAACCTAAGATAAAGTCTTGTTTTAAAACACTTCAACATAACTTGTCAATTCTGGACATAAGGAGGTTAGATATAATTCCAGAAGAAATTGATTCATTGATCAATTTCCCTGATTCTATTAGAGATTTGTCGATTGACTTCACTGACATTCAAGAAAACGGGGTAGTGTTGAATAGTTGTCGAAGTACCTTTGCTGGGTTGACTTCTCTTAAATTGAAGAATATAGACAGCCAAATGATTCCAGCGCTTGTAACAGAAGAGAAGATCTGCGTCAGTAAGCTTTCTCTTCTGACGAGTAATAGTGAATTTCGCTTTGATACGATAGACAACTGCTTCGACTTGAGTACCGTTTCGAGCTTCGAGTTATTAGATAGGAATATCAACAGAAAGAATGAATCGTATAAGCAGTTTATAACCAAGCTTGTTTCGGTTCGCCTGTTGACACTTTCGTGCCCACAGTCATTTCTCAGGGACATTATAACTTCTTTTAAAAAGAATACACTCGAAGAAATCAGTTGCTTAATTGACACAAACCAAGACATATCTATGACATTCATCCAAGGATTAATCGAACATCAGACGCAGTCTTTAGTTCGTTTCAGCTGCTGTTCGACTACTGAGTGTTTTAATTCAACAGATATGGGTTCCTTAGATAAGTTCATAAGTATTGACACATCCCCACCCTCGGAATACTATATTAGTATGGTCAACGAATTGCACAGGTATTCAGATGATTATCCGAAGTTGAAATTGTTTGAATTTAATGGTGTGCCAATACTATTGAATAAAACATATGGTGAATTAACTGGAATTACTCCCCTACTTCCCAACCACATCATGCAGTAAACTCTCTTGATATAGCTAAAATATAAGAAGTTTTATTTGACGATATCCCTGGAAAAATGTTACTCTATATACCTACCAATTTAGAAGAACCAATACTATTTAAATTGCATGACATCGTTTTCGAAATTGAAGAAGTCCTCCATGCTGTCAAACAACGACACATTGTTTGGCTCAATTGCAAAAAGACTCTCGTAATTCGCTGTAGTTTCCCTATCCGTTGTCGTAAGAATGTCGATTATCTTGACGAACTTGCCGGCTAACTTATTGTAAGGCTTCAATTTGTTAAATGAACGTTGGGAGATATCGATATATCGGGAAATGACATCGTCGGTTCTGTAATACACCTCATCTGTTCTATCCAAGCTGATATCTTTAATTCCAAGTTTCAAAATTGGAACTAGTACGGCTTGGAACAAGAAGTATGTCAAGTACCAGGCAGTTAAGCGATCGATTTGAAACTTCTCCAAGAACTTGGTCACCATCTCAATAGTCTCTACTGACGACTTGAAACAGATCTGACGACATTTCTTAATCAAGGCAACAAAGTTAGGATCTTCAAACCCTTCGTTGGACTCCCAGAGGATATATCTGAATATTAACATCTGCAAGTTTTTGATTCTACAATTTAATCTAAGTCTTGTCAACGAAAACCACTTGGGGATAGGCTGTGTTGCATACTTGGTATTCTGCCATTGTTGGTACAAGTTTGGAGTAGAAATTTCGTCATTCTGGTTGAAATACAAAGGAAGCGTTCCCACAAAGTCTTCTAAGAGTTCGTTCATATCCAACAAACCAATCATCTTGGACAAGTCGTTCTTCAACTTGAGTACGGATGAGTTGTAGTTATATATTCTTGTGGATATTTTAGTTAATTCTGACTCGTAAATCAAACCAGTGTAGATGGTAGGATACTTGACTTCAGCGTCTTCTATACGTGTCATGTTGCCGTAGTTAAGAATATCGTCATCAATATTGAGAACCGGTTCCAAGTCAATAGTGTTCAAAGCAGGAATAGTCAATGGTCTACCAAATGTCAATGTTGTTCCTACGTCAAAAAAATACATGCCCCACCAAAGTCGTTTTCTATGCTCGATTTCCTTGTACAACTTCAAGTTTGTTCTAGGACTGTCACCATTAGTATGGTCTATGAACTGGTCAAGTTTGACCTCCTTGTGTAATCCCAAAGCTGTAGCAACTCTGGCAGATAGCCCTAGATAACTCCAGCCTGTATTGGGCTTGTTATTCTTCTGGACGTAGTTGCTCAACAAAACATAACTGACAAATAATTGGCTGTCACTATATTCGAATACGTTGATAAGCTGAAGCAAATTCTTTACTCGCTGATAATAGTACGTGTGCACACGCGAGCTTTCTCCACTGATACACCATATCCCTATAGCAAGAATGGTGTTCAAAAGTACATGGAAACTCAACTTCTTTTCGTTGTCTTCTATCTTAGAATAGTCGTACTCGCTGGGGTTAGCACCACTGATCATTGCATTAAACTGCTTCATGAACTTGGACTTGTCTACAAACGGGTACGCGTTGTGGTATATATCGAAGTAGTTGGTAACAGCAAGTGTCTGGAAGTCTGTATTGTCCAATAAGTCTGCAATTCTACCAGAGTTGATTCCTTTCCAGATTTCGTTCAAATGCACATCAAGTACTGTTGTGCCTTCTTCCTCTTCCTCATCGTCGTTATAGCTGAAGTTGTTTAAATTGAGTACGACATCTTTTGCACCAGTTCTCTTGGATTTCAACAGAAGAAACTTAAGCAATCCATTAGTAGAGTTAATTCCGAAATAACCGTTCGATTTGGGCGAGTCATAGTTGAGTCCTATATCGTTCGACAAAACAGCCATTCCGTCAGTATTTGGAGAATATAACGGTTGGTCAACACTGCTGATGTTGTTGTTGAGACTGTCTTCTCTTTCATCGTATTGGTTCAAGTCTGACTTTTCCAAGTCGATCAAGTAATCTTCAGGCTGGTAATCGAGAGTCTGTTCCAGCGGAGTTTTCTGGACTTTTTCCCGACTAATCTTGTTGATGTTCTTGAAGGTAATAGGTATGTTGCTCAAGTCTTCAGTGGTCAAAGAGATTTGCTTATAGAACTGAGGGTTGTCGATAGTTTCTACTTCTTCCTTGATGTCTGAGTTGGATTCTGAAGCGCGGAGCAAGTCATTTATTTCTACATCTCCCGGAAGCAAACGAACAAGCAACTTCTCAAGTGCCTTGACACGGTCTTCTACTTTCAGCAAGTGAGTCCTTGTCAACGGCGATCTTACGGTTTTGAGGGAATAGACACATTTCCAATTCTGTTCCTTGCACTTTTGGCACTGGGGATACTCTTTAGAGCACTTCATTTTTCGGAGCCGACACAGATCGCACGCCTGGTGCGTATTTGGTGATCGTGTGGTTGAACTCATTGTATACGACGAGGTTACAGCAATGACTCAATACTTGATAAGGAATTGGAGCAGAAAAGTAGTTCAAAGTAAGATTTTATATTGAATATCGAATTCTCCACAGAAGCGCATTTAAGACGAAATTTTATTTTATGTGCGCACTGGAAAAATTTGTCTGGGTGCAAAAAGTGTGTGATGGTTGAAGTAAATACTGGTGAAGGAGTAGCGAACAGACATAGTGAAAGCAATAATACATATAGATAACGTATATTTGTAAAAGTGTTGCTTATGGTGTTATAGTATTATTTAAGACTGACGTAAAAGACGTACATGTTGCTGTAGTGCTGCTTGCAGACAATAAAAGAACTAAGTTGAATGTCTTTTTGTCAGAATGAGTTTAAGAGCAGACTCCTAGCTAATCCAAAAACCACAAAACAGAGCTTCCAGAGATTGACATAAAGTATATAGTTCTCGTGACTGAATTAACTAATTAGTAAATATGGACATCTTTGAAAATTATAGCTGTGCGAACCATGCGAGACACCGCCAATAACATTCTACATGACAGGCTGATAAATTGCCCACAACGTCTTTCGCTTCGATGGACCCTGTGCTATAGAGTGACATTCGCCAATAAATCTTTAATCGTTCTGCAAATTATCCGATTCTTTAGTTCCACCCAGTTCATTTAACACCTTTTGGGGGCTGCAACATTCCTAGGCTGCACGTATCCTTCATCTCTAGTGATAGATGAAGAAATACTGGGTACACCGCAGTACTTTCTTTGATTTGCAATTTTGCAATTCATGTAATTTTGCAAACAGTTTTGCAGACACTCCAGACAATCGTCCAACCCAATAGGATATAGATCCAGTGTCTCTATTCTCATTTCAACAGAATCTCAGTTACAGCTTGTTTCCAAGATACTACACTTTTTCGAATTGCAACCGTCCCCCAATCTATTGTCGTTTGCCGAAGTCTGGGTGCAGGTTCGAAGCTTTTTTCCGAAACACGGAAGCGTCTCCTCCCAAGCAAATGCCTTGTAGAGTTCCCGAATTCACCCGCTTGCAGCCGCTAGCTACTCCACCATTGAGGGGACAACTTTGTTGGTCAAACAGACAAGGCTGCGCAACGGTTTTGATCATTCTGAAAAGGAGAGCCCCTCTAAACGGAGTCACGAAACCATCAATGTTGATTAATAGATTCAGCTGCAAAGTAGGAAACGGGATAGTTAATACGTAGAGTGTCCAGCAGCAGGAAATGAAAGTTTTATTCAGCCTTCTCGATCAACACAGAACTATTGATTCTCAATTTTGCAACTCTGGTTTTTTTCTACAACAACATTATTGCCGCAAAATCAGACAAGTTGCTAAATTCCTAATTCAACACATTTGAATTAATCCGACTGTCTGTCCAACAACTGCAAGTTCTGGATTGAGTGGGTTTTGTCGGATGCACCCCCACACTAGAGAATGCTATGCCGCTAGCTATTGGAAACGGACCTCTTGTGTCTGCCTATACTGGGAAGATTTTTCTGAGCTTTTTTTTTTGGCTACGGTCAAAAATAACCCTCCCCCTCTTTTGCTGGAGAATATCGGGTCTAGAGCTCAGACATGCATTCCGCCCTCGTAGCTTCTCAAGTCGCATAGAATACTTCTCGAAACTAAAACTTCCGACCGCCTCAATAAAAGAAATCACCTGACAGATAACCGTACAGTTAAATCTACCCATTAACCATTTCAACTCCGGACAGGAAAAAGGACAAACAGACACAAACAATTCGCTTGAGTGTAAGAATGCAGACATCGTTTTTCAATTTGGAGACTTGTTGAGCTTTTCTCAGACTTTTTAGTTGGCGTCAAAATGAGTTAGCGGTATCGGCAATTCCAAAAAAAAAAAGATCGAAGACAAAGATCCACACCCCAATAATCAACTACCTTGACACTGTTTCGGTGCTATCTTTGCCATTTGTACGGCCAGAAATTTGCAGAAAATGCCACCTTGTAATTGAAGACGACCAAGATCTATGTAGAAAGACAGAATGTAGCGACTCAGATGACGACTCTTACCAATCGCAGAAGCATCGACTCTCGTTCAAGACTTCCGCTACCTGGCCTAGTCCTCTGGATGGAAATTTTAGAACGATCCGACATCTGCCGTGCAGTTCCTCTAGTTTTACATACGAGGGTTTCGGCAGAGTTTTCCGATCTACTTCCGGTTGCGGATTTGGAAACTGTAAATTTGTCATGCCAGAAGAATGCTATATGTGCTCTTCTTCCCCCTCACTGACGCTTCCTCAAAGACCCGGATATCGCCCCCTCTCCTCCCCGGATATCATTCTGCAGCACGATAATGACAGATGCCCTCCTTTCTTCTAAATTATGTCTGGCGGAGTCGGTGAAGTATACAAACAGACAGAAACTGGGAAACATAATATATAAGGAGGCTATTCTCCACCATAGAAGAAGTTTGAAATTCTGATTTTATTCACGATTTCACGATTTCACGTCGACGAGTTACTTTTGTTTCTGTTACGTTTGCTGTATTACATACACCTTGTCTTCCATAGGAATCATCAGATCCACTACTATTTTTTTTTGTAAGGATTGCCAGATTGGTCAAATTTTGAAAGGTTGAGAAATTGTCCAATTCCACGATTTCATCCCTTTTACTTTAATCTCAAGTCAAAGAAATTTAAATATCATTTCCTTCTGATCAGGACCACTTTTTCAACTTTTGATACCACATTAATTTCTTCCATTTTCACATTTCCAATGTTGAAGACTATATCGAAACAGGCCCCTCGTGGGTGCTTGCGCATTCTGGTGAGATACAATTCTTCCACAAATGCAGCAGCTTCCACCACCAAGCCAAATGCTTCTATTCATACCCACACAATCAAGACGCCTGTGGGCATCAAAGCTGCCATTGCGTCGTTGAAGCCTAAAACGACAAGATTGTCGATCGAGGGACCCATTGAGTGTGATTTGGAAGGTTTTCAATTGCTCAATTCTCCCATTTTCAACAAAGGCTCTGCCTTCACAAATGAAGAAAGACAAGCTTTTAAGTTAGACGGGCTTCTTCCCTCGCAGATCAATACTTTGGATGAACAGGTGGAAAGAGCCTATGCCCAGTTTTCGTATTTGAAGACTCCCTTGGCCAAAAACGATTTCTGCACCTCCATGAGAATCCAAAACAAGGTGTTGTATTACGAATTAGTGAGAAGACATATCCGTGAGATGTTGCCCATTATCTATACTCCTACAGAAGGAGACGCCATCGCTGCTTACTCGAATAGATTCAGAAAGCCAGAGGGATGTTTCTTGGATATTACCGATGCAGACTCCATCGACGAGAGGTTGTCAGCTTACGGTGAAGATAAGGATATTGACTACATTGTTGTATCAGACGGAGAAGGAATTTTGGGTATTGGTGATCAGGGTGTAGGAGGAATCAGAATCGCCATTGCCAAGTTGGGATTGATGACTCTCTGTGGAGGTATTCATCCCGGAAGAGTGTTACCGGTCGTTTTTGATGTAGGAACAAACAACGAGAATTTGCTCAATGACGAATTGTATATGGGAAACAAGTTTCCTAGAGTCAGAGGTGAAGAATACTGGGATTTCGTAGATAAGTTCATTCAGGCTGTAAAAAAGAGATTCCCCAGCGCAGTCTTGCATTACGAAGATTTCGGTGTTTCTACTGGTAGAGACATGTTGTACAAATACAGAGAAACTTTGCCATCTTTCAACGACGATATTCAGGGCACTGGTGCTGTGGTGATGGCTTCTATCACTGCTGGTTTACAATTTACCAACAAGAACTTGTTGGACACCAAGGTCGTAATCTACGGTGCCGGTTCTGCCGGCTTGGGAATTTCTGACCAGATCGTCAACCACATGGTTTCCCATGGTGCTACTCCAGAATTTGCTAGATCTCGTATCCACTGTATGGATCGTCGTGGTTTGATCTTGGAATCATACGAAGGATCGACTCCTACTCAGCAGTTGTATGCTGACAAGGATGCTGATTGGGAAGGTGTGGATACCACAAGCTTGGTGGAAGTCATTGACAAAGTACAGCCCACCGTTTTGGTTGGATGCTCTACTCAGGCTGGCGCTTTCACCGAAGAAGTAATCAAGACAATGTACAAGCACAATCCCCAGCCAATGGTTTTCCCATTGTCGAATCCTACCAGATTGCACGAAGCATTCCCGGTAGACATCATGAAGTGGACAGATAACAACGCTTTAATTGCCACCGGTTCGCCATTTCAGCCTGTCGATGGCTACCAAATCTCTGAAAACAACAACTGTTTCACTTTCCCTGGAATTGGTTTAGGTGCTGTTTTGTCTAGATGTACTACCATATCTGACAAGATGGTTTCTGCCGCTGTGGACCAATTGGCCTCGATGTCGCCAAAGATGGAAAACCCCAAGAACGGGTTGTTGCCCAGATTGGAAGAAATCGACGAAGTTAGTGCTCAAGTGGCAACGGCTGTTATCTTGCAATCGTTAAAGGAAGGTACTGCTAGAGTCGAGAGTGAACAGAAACCCAATGGAGGCTTTGTTGAAGTTCCCAGAGAATTCAACAAGTGTCTCAAGTGGGTGCAATCGCAAATGTGGAAGCCTATCTACAGACCGCTTGTCAAGGTGGAGCATGTTCCAGAAATCCATACGTACCAAGTGTAGACATCGTCCATTTTTAAGTGGTTTACCACACCGTGCATTTCAAAACTAATAGATTATTTATAGAAATATATTCATTGTAAAATGAATGTAGTACTGGTTGCGAAAAATGCGTTCTAATAAAGTGAAGGTTAAAGAATCGTAACATAAGAAATCTAGAGAAGGGTATAAAGTACTAGAAGATAATTAAAAGTGAGAATCAGGGAAAAAACGTAGTTTGTGATTCAAGCACAAAGAAATATGAAATGATCTTATCTTTAGTTAGATGGAATAATAAATACTACAAGAGTCCTAGACTATAAATCAATTTATGCACTGATTTTCATATTAATCAAATTAATAAAAACTTGGTCCGATTTTATCCTCGAATTTTCCTTTGGTCCAAACTCCATGCCCCACTTCAAGTTGGATCTCGCCTGTTCCGAGATTCTTTTTGTGAAGGATATTATAAACATACATACCAATGTTGAATATGAACGTAAAAACATTCATAAGCTAAGCTCCAGTATATGTTTGCATCAATGTATGAGTTCATATAAGTTAGTATAATGGATTAGAAGTGTTTGCAGAACATGTCGTTGAAATGTGAAAATTCAAATAAATAGAGTGAATAAATGAAATTAGTCAAGAAATTCTCGGAGCTTAAGCGTTCACTCAAGTCTATAGTCCGATAATAGGTTATTTTCTTGGATGCCCATTCCAGATGTGTTCTTATACTGATCTACTTATCATGGGGCATTTTTTAAATTTATTAACCTACTCTATAATTTATTTGAGACATCCAACCTATGGAAAAACATAATGTTTGTCATAAAAATTCCACATCCACAAGATATCCCAATATTAAGAATAAGAATCACAATTATCAGATATTTCGTAGACTTCTTTCTCGATACACATTTTCCTTTTTTCCCCAGAGTATGCTCGCTTCCACCTGCACACACGCATTACCCGGCCGTCCAACATTTTTCACCCGACCTATGGCATGCCGACGTTTGCTAGCTTTTCAGATCTGAAATTATCTTTTCTATTCTTCTTTTACGAGTTTATTTTGAAGTAGCTTTGTTTATCATTATAATATCGATATGACCGTTGAAGACTTGAAGGCCACCGTGGCCAAATTGCAAGAAAGAATCCATTATCTCGAGAAGAAGGCTGGTCTTGTTCCAGATGTGCCCAAATCCGTGAGAATGGTTTTGATTGGTCCCCCAGGCGCCGGTAAGGGTACCCAGGCTCCCAACTTGAAGGAAAAGTTCTGTGCTTGTCACTTGGCCACCGGAGACATGTTGAGAGCACAAGTTGCTGCTAAAACGGCTCTCGGTGTCGCTGCCAAGAAGATCATGGACCAGGGTGGATTGGTCTCTGACGAAATCATGGTCAACATGATCAAGTCGGAATTGGAAAACAACAAGGAATGTGCAAATGGTTTCATCTTGGACGGATTCCCAAGAACTATCCCTCAGGCTGAGAAGTTGGACTCGATGTTGGTTGACAGGAAGACTCCTTTGGAAAGTGCCATTGAGTTAAAGATCGACGATGAGTTGTTGGTTGCCAGAATCACGGGTAGATTAGTTCACCCATCCTCTGGTAGATCGTACCACAAGTTGTTCAACCCTCCAAAGAAGGACATGATCGACGACATCACTGGCGAACCATTAGTACAGAGATCCGACGACAACGAAGCTGCCTTGAAGAAGAGATTGGTCACTTACCACAAGCAGACCGAGCCTATTGTTGATTACTACAGAAAGACTGGCATCTGGAGTGGAATCGATGCCTCGCAGAAACCAGCCACAGTCTGGACCGACATCTTGAAGTGTTTGGGCCAGAAGTGATTCTTGTATAAAGATAATAAAAGGTATTTAAGAAAACATACTCGTAGATGTAATATTTGTAGAATTGTATTTTGAATCTACTTATAACATTATTTTTATAATAATCTAGTGTTCTGCCATATATTAACATCAAGCTATAAAGAAACATTGTACCGTAAAGACAACTATATACTTACAACAGAGACCATATGCTAGTACATCCATATACTCTAGGGCACCTTCTACATTTGCTCATCATAAGCGTTCATTATCTATAAACTATTACACCTTCTGTTTTTTCAGCCCATTCACCTGATCCTCGGCGCCTCTCTTCTTGCTAGACTCTACAGCGCAGCTAGCATGCATTATCTTTCTACTGTTCTTACCTTCACCAGGGGCACGTACACAGTTAAACCAGCACCATTCGCCCAATTCATCATTGTAGGTGGCCTTGACAAACTCGCGACAGATGATACACCTGTTGTTCATGTTGCTGTCATTGCCTGGAACGGCCACAAACGGTACCTTGCTCGTTTTGGCTACTGCTGCAGCATCCTTAGTTTCTCCTGAGTCGGACGTCAGGAACTCTAACAACGCATCGTCCTTGAAATTGACCCAGTCGTAGTCATCCAAGTACCAGTTTCTCGATTGTACGTTAGACGTCGAAGAAGACAACTTCTTGTTGATTCTGAAATGCCAGTCCAAATGCAAACGCTTCTTGGTAGCGCCATCGGTATCCGTCCCAAATCGTTTCCCACAAAGGGCACATTTCGATGATTTGGCTTCATACAAGAAGTTGACATCGCTAGATCTAGGCTTGTTGTTGTTCAAGAAACCCTGGAGATTGCTGGCTATCTGTTTTGTCACCAATTGTAATTCGCCAAACTTAATCTTTTCGTACTCTGAACGATGTATACTACTATGCAAATTAGCCGTCAAGATATCTTGCAAAGCAGTATTGGACAAGTCACCCTTAGGTATCTGGTATTTGATCTTTGGTAATACTACAGTATAATTAGGTTTGGAACCTGGAATTGGGTCCTGGTCTACATTGACCAACCCATACAAGAGCAAAGCCTGAAAAAGGGTGTCAGCTTCGTTTTTCACAGGTTCAACTCTGGAGACACCGGGGGTGGTAGCAGGTGTTGTAGCAGGTGTTGTAGCAGGCGTAGGAATAGGCGTATTGATATTGCTATTATGACTATTATTAGCATTGTTATTTCTATTGTTATTGCTAATATTAGTACTAATGTTAGAATTGTTGGCATTGGCACTAGCGTAATTCCTATTAATTTTAATATGGTTATTGCTATTACTGTTTTCTTTTTGAGTGTTGCTACTTCTATGACTCAACTCTTGTTCCTTGATTGTATTCAATTGTGCTTGAACAGCCTTTAATTCAGCCGGTTTCATTTGCTGGCTCAAAAGCAATCTCTTCAACTCTTGTAAAGCTTTGAACCGGTCGCTGAGTTTGGCATCAGGATGACTCTGGAGTCGAGACTGGAATACGGCTATCAAAGAGTCGGTATCCTCGATCAAAGTCATGTTTGAAAGATCGGGTGAATTGCCTCTTCTGGCTCCAAAGCTACTAGTAGAGCCAGGGATAGAATTTCCAGAGCGTGAACTATTCCCGTTCTTCTTAGGATATCCGGCTTTATCCAAAAACGTTTTGATCTTTTCGAGTTGTTCCGGAGGAAATAACGCAAAATTGCCCCTGACTTTGGTCACTTTCCAACTCTCAAACAACTTGGACGATAAAGTATTACGAATAGTTTCGTTTCCAAGCTGGAACACATGAGAATACAACTTGAAAATGTCATCGCCTACCAAAATATTGTACGGATTTCCGGCAGTCTTACAAATTGAATCCAAAAGATACAATGCATATAACTTCTGATCCGGAATGGCTTTATAGATACGATTAGTTATAATGTTCAAAATGCCATCGGCATGAGCAGGATTTTCCTGAGCAATGGTAGTCAAATTGTCGATAATTGGACGAGAGTTGAACGTTAATTCCGAAACGCTCTGTGCATAGTCTTCCAACAAGGTGGACGCGTTGTCTGAGCCTGAATCCATTGTTGATGGAAAAGAAGAAGTACGGAAATGAAGAACAAGATGATAGCGAAATATTTCAACATATTATTTATTAAATCACGTGTATTATTACATGTGACTTATACAGAACACTAATTAACCAGGATTTTCCAGAGGACGCTAATACGAGCCAGAAGTTCCACAAATTTTGGGAACATATCACATCGAAAGATACAACCTTGCTTATATTATTGGAACCCAAAGACACCACTGAGGTAGTTTATGGCCGTTTTAAATTCGAACCAGAGGCGAGATACGAACATGTACAAAAGAGATACAGCAAATCATATTTTGCTTGGGTCAGGAGAACTCAATATATCGTCGTAGTATTGAGCTGCACCAGTGCTCAGAGAAAGTTATGAAAGAGATCAAATCGGTGTACTTCGTTAAAGACTTCCAATTCAAAATAAAGGTTGCAATTGGAACTTTAAATTAATTGCGCTTTTTATTTTTCAGTCGCATACATATACTAATTGCGCTTTCGATTTTATCAATTTCAGTGGCATTATCGTGTTACATTATATAGCATGAAGATTCAACGGACCGAACGGACCTTAAAGTCTACTTACATTACGTGACATCGACTTGGTCGCCTTGCTAGCTGAATAGTTATATTTAAAGAGGCGAAAATGGGACGAAAGTGGGAATTATGTCTTACACTCCCTAATCTTGACTGACCATCAAAACAAGCTGAACATCTCACCTAGCCATTACTACTTGTGAAGAGGAGCTCAGTGGTTTTGGAGTCTTACCATTATTGTCGTGGAGCCATTATAGTAGAAAAGCCTGGTTATAGGTAGAGATATATAGAGGAGTTGATTCTATCTTAGGAGGTCGTTTCAATACAGTATATTCGTAAGGCGCATTATAACTTGAAAGATAACGCCGAGTAGACACTGTAATAATGAATATTTAAAACAAATGAAAGTATCCAACTTTACAAATTTGCAATTCATCAGTAACCCACTAAAATGAGTAACTCATAGATGGAAGTTACTACTGAAGTTGTACTAGTTCGACAGGTAGACCCTCTGCCTATGACATTTAACTCACCAAAGCATAACTTGTACAGAGTTTCCATTGCCATTATTTGGACTTTTTGTTTAGGAATTTCTGATGATACAATTGGTATTCTCTTGTACAAAATTTAAAATCAGTTTTATCTAATTTAGAGCGAAGTTTCCATAGTATGGTTAGCAAATGCCATGGGTTGCGTTATTGTAGCTTGATTGACAGGATACCTCCAACAGTATTGGGGAAGAAAATAATACACAGTTGGGATGTTCTCTTCTATTGTGATGGTCACATTTGTTCTTGCTGTACCCTTTGATTGTTTGTGGTTTCTTTTTCCCAGTTTATTGGGATTGGGATTTGTTTCTCTCAATTGAATGTTTTCATGAGTAGTTTAAAAAACACCCCTGCTTTCGGACTCCTCTATGGGAGCTTGGGATTGGGTAGCTCAACTTCCCCTCTTATTGCAACAGGATTTGTTTAAGCTGGAATTAAATGGAAATTTTGCTATCTTCTACTCCTTGGGTTCCTTGTCTTCAATAAAGCCAAATATTATTTGGCTTTTGTTCATTGGGAGTTTGATTCCCTAGGACCACAAATCCAAACAAACTAATGAAATAGTAGAACATTCTGAAAAATCAAACGGATTGGTTGCGGAAGCCGTAAGAATTAAAATGACCTGGCGGGTGCCTTTGTTTTTTTTTGTTCTCAAAGATCTGAGGTTTCTCTTGGAGGTAGGTTATATACCTATCTACGTGATCATAGAATGCATACATCAACATTTCATACGTTGATACATATTATTGGCTTGAAATAACGCTAAGAAGATTGATAGTTACTCCTTTTATTCACAAAAAGATAGGTATACCAGGAAGAAAATTTTTCTTGGCAACTCTTGCAATCGTTTTTGTTATTTTGACTTGGTTAGTCGATAATTTGATCTCATAGATAGTTACAGTATTTATCAGAGGGAGATACATTGGACCTGTCTATCCACTAATAATTAGTCATTTTATTCTGGGTAATTTATTGCCAGATAGAATATAGTTTATTTCAATAACGATTTCGTCTGTGGATACTTTGGAGGAGCAGTATTTCCATTTTTTTAACAGGTTGATATATCAATTAACTAAGCCATTTGTTGTTCTACCTCTGTTTACTATTTTATTTTGTCTAATGCATGTATTTTGGCTGATGACCACCGGATTTCCACTCAAACTGTTGAAGACAAAAATGCTGAACCAGTAGTTTTATTTTTCATCTTTCAGATTCGGAGACATTCGCAAAGGGCAGATAGGACAGAAGAGCAAAATGATCGGGAAGCTAGAATACCAACCTTTCCCGTATCAGGATATATCACTGCAGTGTACTAGTCTCCTCCATAATTTTTGGTTCCATTTCGTTATTCGTAAGCAATGGATGTCATCCTCATCAAGTCAACGTAATCAGATTGAGGGTAGAATTTAATCCCTTCTGAGACTTTCTTCAAGTGGTGATAAAGAAGAATTCAACAAGTCTAGAAAAGTAAGTGCATCCAAAAGATTGTAACTATATATTTTAGAAATTCAATGAGTTCCAGTTGTTCAACAGCAAATTGTTTCCTTTATTGCAATCGACCAAGAAAAACATTTGATCTTTTGATATGATATGTGGGTGAAATGTTCTTGATGTCACTTGTAAAAGCCAATAACAACGCTCATTTATTTTCTGCATTTTCTCATATATTTAGTCTACAATTTCATTTCTCTAATAATGTATGATAAGTGTACCTAATACTCTTGAAACATCCATAACTTTGCATTTCATCTTCTCCACAGATACCATGCAATCTCCTCTGTATCATTTTTTTGCACCCAATGCCACCTTGAACTATATCACGTGCCATATCAATGACTAATTTGGCAACCTACTATTAAGCGCGGTGCGGACAAAAATTTTCACTTCTATACTGTGAAAAATTTCTGACCTTTTCTGTGGTTCAGGTTTTTCTTTCTCTCTCCACCAAACCATTAAATGTCCCCTGCTGCCTCCACCGACAAGAAACAATCCGGTATCGCCAGAGTATTGGGCTCGGCATCAGCCGGTATATGCGAGATTGCTGTCTTCCACCCGGTTGACACTATCTCCAAGAGATTGATGTCTAACCACGGAAAAGTCACTTCAGCTGCTCAGTTGAATACCGTCATTTTCAGAGAACACGCTGAAAAGGCTTTGGGTAAGCGTCTTTTCACATTGTTTCCAGGTTTAGGTTATGCTGCATGCTACAAGATCTTGCAAAGAGTCTACAAGTACGGTGGTCAGCCTTTTGCTAACGAGTTCTTGACTAAAAACTTCAAGGACTCCTATGACTCGTGGTTCGGACCAAAGACCGGTAAAGCATTGATGTCTGCCACCGCTGGATCCTTGATTGGTATCGGTGAAGTGGTCTTATTGCCATTGGATGTGTTGAAAATCAAGCGTCAAACTAACCCAGAATCCTTCCGTGGAAGAGGTTTCCTCAAGATCTTGTCTGATGAAGGTTTCGGCTTGTACAGAGGCTGGGGTTGGACCGCCGCCAGAAACGCTCCTGGCTCGTTTGCCTTGTTCGGTGGTAATTCGTTCGCCAAGGAATACATCTTTGGCTTGAAGGATTACAACTCGGCTACCTGGTCTCAAAACTTCGTCACTTCCATTTTTGGTGCCTCTGCTTCTTTGATTGTGTCAGCTCCTTTGGATGTTATCAAGACCAGAATCCAAAACCGTAATTTCGACAATCCTGAATCGGGTTTCACGATCTTGAAGAATATGGCGAAGAAAGAAGGCCTTTCCGCATTCTTCAAGGGTTTGACTCCTAAGTTGTTGACCACTGGTCCTAAGTTAGTCTTCTCGTTTGCATTGGCACAATCTTTGATCCCAGCCTTCGACAAGTTGATCAAGTAGAAATCCATTTAATTCTTGAACCCCTTCTTTCCATTATTTAATTTCTTTTTATCTTCGTCGTTAGAGAATTTGTTTAAACCTTGTATATAGAAAACGTACACAAACATGTACAGTTGTAGTGCCGATGTGTAAATCTTAAATGTCATAACGAATATATCCAATTATGTTTTCATCGGGTATAAATCACGTGAATTTCTTTAATTAGGTGAATGATACGCTCAAAAGTAGTTGGCCATTACAGAGGTGGGGACCTCCTAGTAGTACTACCGATTCCATGAAGATAATCCTCGTCTAGACGACATGCGCCGCTAGATGTTGAGCCTAAGGTGGATTTTGGGTGTGTCTTCTTATCTATAGAATAACTATGGAATAACTATGGAACCATTGTAGTTAATAATGCTCACATATATTGGGCACATAGCTCAAGTAAAACTTTCGACAGGCTAACCTTCTTAAGGGAGGTCAGTTTGTATGACATGATCCATTTGATAATTTAAAAATACGAAGAGAAACGTCACAGTACAAAAATTCCATTATCCTCACTTAAGTACGTGGTCTCACTTTCTAACTAACAAAGAGTCCACAACTGCCCGCAACGAATTAACTAACTGTTATGCTTATTTCTACGGGAAAACAACATCCAATATCCACTACTAAGTCAAAAGTCACCATGTGCCCATATATCAATGCATATCCCATCAATTCCCGAATGGCTCTTGATCGAGTCACGTGATTAATAATGAATACGCTTACCAACCACTAGTCTTGAATATTTCCGAGATCTTTTTTTTGGTAATCTAACGAACATCACGACTCCTTCCTCTTCCGTGCAAAGTCTTACATATACGAGCTTTCTAACATCAGCTTTTCTGTTACTCTTGTATAGAAGCTGGTGAAGTTGTTGTCCTTACTAATATTGCACGTGACCAAACCCCGTTTCAACAGGCACTATCACAAGCGGATTCTATCTTGACTCTGAAACGTGGTTTTCGTGACTAATTAGTTTTATGACAAACATACTTTTTGCAATCTGATTTCATATTCCTGATCACAAATTATTCTTCTCGATGAGCAGTATTTGCCACTAGATTATTGGAAGAGAGAAGATAGCACACCAAATCTTTCCTTCTTAGTCTGCTATAGAATTATATCTGGGATCATAAAGAAACTTCAAACCGAAGATTTTCGGATAAAGAACTTAGATTTAGGTGACAACGACGATTTGAAGAAGCTACTAAAAATAAACACAACAGCAAAAGATGAAGTTCGTACTATACATGCTCTATTTCCTCAAGATCAACCTACTTCAGATCATAGTTCATGGTCAGAGAAGTCAGTCGATTACACTACAACACATAGACAGTTCGATTTTCGAGGCTACTAGATGTACTCCGGAAACAGAGGAATTTGCTGATAGAGCGTTCATAGTTAATATCACTGACATTCCAGTGATATGATGTATATGACGATGATAATAGAAAGTTTGTAAAGTAAATGATAAAAGGTAAAGGTACGAAAGCATAATTAGTTTAGTTCGTGATGTCAAGCTGTCATGGTTATGTCATTGGGATTCATTAGATAGTAAATATTATTAATTTGATAAAGTTCGGAGATATAATATAATAATAAAAATGATTTGATATTAGTTTATTGTAGTCAAGTAATTGAATTGCTACAATGATGTGATAATGTCACAGTTTGCTACTGCCCATCGAAATGTGTTTTACATCGTTAGGCTAGATTAGAAGTCCAAGGGTTTCTGTATATTCTGTACTCCAAAGGCATCGTAGTATCCAAGTTTGGTCAAAGATACCAACTCGTTGGGCCACTTCTTGGCTCCAAGAATAGTATCCAATTCCTGAGTTGATGTTTTTCCTTCAAGGATGCATAATCTGAAAACAGCATCCACTTTCTTCTTTTCACGCTGGAGCTTTTCTGCAGCTCTTTCTCTCAATCCTCCGGTAGTATTGGCAATATTCATGGCATTTTTCAACAAAGTTTTGCAATTTTGTAGCAAGATCTGCGAGTTCTTCTCGGCCGGTTCATACCCTGAGATCTGACATCGTTGAAGCTCTGTATCTGCTCTGGCAATGATGACCTCACTAATTTGTCCCACAAGAGCTCCTAACCCAAGATCCACTCCAGAGGGTGTCTTTTTCTTCTCTGCCAACAACTGGCTTAGTATATCCTGTGCCTTTTTTAAGTTTCCCGACATCTGAGTCAATGACTTCCAGTACAATTCCTTAGACTGTAAAGTTCCACTGGAATTGACATTCACTAAGGTTACATCATTACGATCAAGCAAGCTTTGGATGTTGTCAGCAGCCAGCATATACCTTTCTGGGGTGGCAGGAAGCTCTGTGTTATTCCATACATCAAATAATTGGTCAAAGTCGTTAAGAGTCAATCCAAGTATGTAGCTCCTTGCAACCTTCAAGTCCAGAATCTGAACTTCAGAAATATTGGCTACCATATCGTTCTTGTTGGCTGCAATTACACTAAAGTTGTCTATGAGATCACGGGCTACGTCGTCGCTCCTGTCAAGAAGAGGCTGAATCAAGTTGATTGCAGCCGGAACTTGCAAATCAAAGTCAGTGACATTCTCAAGAATGGCCTGTACCAACTTGTAGCACGACAAGACTGATTCCAATAAATCTATCGGCTGAACCACTTCGTCGCTCGTGTACTCCTCCTGCTTTGTTTCTTCATGAAGACCACCCTGTTGATAATGGTCATGACTAGACTCAATCTCAATATCATTGATATCTACTTCGTTCAACTCCTGTAAAAACTTCTGGAATTCAACCATTTGTAAGTCTAAAAGAGATAAGAACAAGCTCTGTGCTCTCTGGGTGACCTCAAGCAATTGGTTGAAATCAGAGTGGTCATTTTCCTGCTCGACTTCTATTGCTTCGGTGTACACTAATGCAGTGTTGAAGAGCAAGTCTGATGGAATGGTTATATTGGCACTTTTGGCTACGGTCATCGCTGTTTCGTGAGCAGCAATAATATGAGCCAAGTCTTGTAATACGGACCGCTTATCACCTGTCAATGCTTCATCGACATTGCTCAACTCGTATATTTCCACACCATCAGTCTTGATATATTGGTTGTACACCAGAAAGAGTAACCTGGAAGAATTGTAGAAGGCATCTAGGTTTCTGCCTTGGGATCTCAGTAACGAAATCGACTGCAAATAGCTGGAATAGGCTTTCTGGTAAAATCGTAAGCTCTTTGACAAGTCAGAGCCGAGCCATCTATCTCCCGACTCCTCGTCAATTGAGCCCTGCTCAAGGAAATCTTCGGCTGTGGTAGGTTCATTAGAAGAGTCTAGAGATTCTTCCTGCTTGGCGATGAGTGCCAAGGATCTCTTGCCCAATTTGGGCGCTCTTACTTCTGACCTGACGTTAGAACAATTCAACAAAATCATATATAATTTTCAATTGGGCAATACATACTTTTCATGTTTATGACTAGCAATCTTGAATAATGAGAAGAGCAAGTTATATCTTAAGTACCATATAGCTCCATATATCTGAAGTCGCGTTTGCGTCTATGTAACAACATGCAGGTTTTATCAATACTTTTCCTACAGTGCAGGAATTTTCCAAAACATATATACGGCTTCAATCTTCTCAATTCGAGATTCCTTAACCTCTTTCGCCACGGTGATTCAATTCTCGTCAAGGAAACAACAAAAGACCTTTATTTATTTACTTACTTCAACTTTTTTTTTGGATTTATTTTTTCACTCGGAATATATTAAATACAGAATGTGTATTGTTAAAAGTTTAGAAGATTTACCCTCACTTCATCTGGATACCAGCTTGACTTATACGTTTGATGCTCCAGTAAGGGTTCTACGAATTTGTACTCCGCAAGATGCCACGGAAAACAACTATTTCCATATCTATGTCACAGATTATTCCGTGATAGGACCCCAAACTTGGATGGCTGACGAAGTAGAACATGTCAAAAGCTCGCGCGTTGCAGATCCATCCATTATGCGCGAGTGGAAGTTTCTCATTATCGCGAGCAGAGCACAATTGCAAACTCTTATAGAGGAGAAATTCAAGAAATCTCCGAAAGATGTCGTTTTGAAACAGTTGCCAGTTTTGGCCCAGGCTCGGTTTGTAGTTAAAAGACATGTAAATGGCATATTCGGCTGTTTGAAAGCCTTGGATTTCAACACATCAGACATTATAGCCGGATTAGAACTCAAAGATTCTAATAACGAACGCTACTATGCATATGCTCGACTATTCGCACGTTTCAAGCTACTTGCAACTCAAGATCAAATTTATCTTGCTGAAGAAGTATATAATTTCAATGCGAAGTTTGGCAAGTTGCTTGATGAGATTATTAAGCCGACGAAGCTGAGAAAGAAGGGCCGTCAGTATAAGCTCACTGCAGACACAGTTGAACAGAAACCTGCTGTACATCACAAGGAACACAGTACAGAAAACAACTATACTAACAGTGCAAGTAAAAGTGTAAATGTCAACACCAACAACATCAAAACTAGTCATACTACTAATACCGATATCAATAAAACTGGTATTATCAATTCCAACGACGATACCACCATTAATGAAAGTAACGACTTTGCCATATCTGCGGGCTCAATAGGCAGAGCTCATACTACGGAAGCTCCAGATTCACAAGATATCCGCCAAGATACAGTCAGATTCCAGGCCGATTCAGAATCTTCAGCATCTGACAAGGCAGCGGACATCCTAATGGGGACATTTCCCGGCGAGACGCAACCCCAAATTTGTGTAGTTGATACCAAAGATTCACAGAAGATACAACCTTCGTCACCTCGAAGTAAGCGTTTTGGGTCTCTTTCGACACCGAGGACCGAGGAATCGCGGCACAATACCAGCACAAGAACCCATCAACAGATGCCTTCAGCATCAACACGCCTGGAACACCTTTCTCTTATTGCCTTACCGACAGAACCACTTCTGTCACCGACCCAAGAGCATCTACCTGTAGATTCATCAAAAGACATCTTCAGTAAACAAGAAGATCATTCTGTTACTTCAGTAAAAAGACTGGCTTCACCACCACTTACTCCCCTGAAGAAGCCGTGTAAAAGCGAGTCAGTAATACGAACTAAATGGACACCTGGAGTACGCCTGATTTCAGATTTGGCAAATAATACTCTTAACTTTGAAAAGCTGGCACCCACTGGAGCAGATCTCCTTTTTCACAACCAAGACGACGAAGATTCACAGGCGCCATTATTTCCACCGACTCAAACTACAACTCAGAATTATCTCACGATAGAAACGTTGCTTAAAAAGCAGCAAGATGATATTATAGAAGAAGAATACGAATCCACTGCTAATGATAATTTGCCTGCTGAAATCAGAAGCACTCTGTACGTTACGTCTTCAGCGAATATGCAACCCCCGCCAAGTACACGAGCAACGTTGCCGAATTCAAGCGAGCCTCCGTTGGCACAAGGCTCTCTTCCTGTCCCCCAGACCCCCAGAGCTTTGCAGGGTGTTAAACGCCAATCCAGTTCTATTCCCAATCGTGCAGATAATGTACATAGTCAGAGTTCGGACAACGGTACCGTTGTATCACCAACAATAATGCCGAGCCAGCGTGAAGATATTGAGCTAGACATTGATATTTCTCCTCCTCCTACACAACCACGTCCTCAAGACAGCTGTGACAGTGAAGTAAGTTCCGAAGACAACCAGGACAAGGATAGTATCGGCATCAGTATATTAAAAGATACTAAGACCTATCTTTCGAAGTCTATTTCCATAGCCCAATTGTTGAAAGTACCGTTGACGATCGAGGAGATTTCCAAGAAACAGGTCTACGAGGTGCGAGGTGCTCTTATCAAAGGATTGCAACCATTCAGGCCATTCATAGTAAAACCTTTCAAAAGAACAATTAAGGTTGCCAACTTCAACATCGTCTTGACTGATGGACGCAGAGATGTCGTAGTCGAGTTCCACAACGAAATTGAAATCTGCCACTTTCTCGGAGTTGAAGAAGTCGAAGAAGTCTATAAACATCTCTCTACTATCGAAGACGATGTCATCAAGCTAGCTAAACTAGAACATCCTACCACCAATAGTATCCGTCTTATTAGAAAGACGAAGACTGCACGAGATGATATGTTGTATCCATATTGGTCATGTCTCAGCACTTTAGAAGACCTCATTGCGTAGTGGACCTACTATACATTTCATCTGTATATACACGTATCTGCTTTAAGATAAGTTTATATTTTCATCGTATGAATACAGATCTGCATTTGGTTTCTGTTAAACGTGTAGAATTATTATATATATAAACTATTTTTTCCCATTTAAACTAAATAACCAGTAACCAGATATTAACGATTAAAGGCTGTAAAATACAAATAGAATGTAAAGAAGCCGGAAAGAGGTTAGGCCCATCCAACCACTTATATGATCATCAAAATGAGGAGGTCAAATTTAAATATAACCAATTCTGTTGGCAACATCCAAAGCGTCGTGGTCAGCAGTCAATTTGATGTAAGCCTTCTTGGTACCGTTTGGTCTGATCAAAGTGTTGACGTACAAGACATCGACTTCGTATAATTCCTTGACAGCAGCCTTGATTTGGTTCTTGTTAGCCTTGATGTCAACTTGGAAAACTAAGATGTTACCGTCTTCAACCTTCTTCATGGCAGTTTCAGAGGCAATTGGCGAGACAATGATCTTGTAAGCATCTAATCTGTTGTAGTGAGGAACGGACTTTCTGGCGTATTTTGGAGCTCTGGACAATTGTAAGGTCTTTGGCAATCTGAAGGTGGTAGAAGTTCTAACCTTTAAGGCCTTCTTACCGTTGGTACCCTTCAAAACAGCCTTCTTAGCAGCAGAAGCTTTAGTAGTAGCTATAAAGATGTTAGTATAATGTACAGTTTTTTTGGTTCACCTGGTTCACGGTAGAATGTATGAAGAGTCAACATCTTTGAATGGCAGAGATTTTCTTCGGTCATGAGTCAAATGCTATGCTGTGGTAATTAGCTAGTTATCTTGATAACAAGCAAAATATGAGCTGTTTAGTTCTCTTTTCTTAAACGTGGTGTCTTTGAATATACCACATAGTTTGAAAAATGAAAGACTAAATTTTGAAAATTTTGAAAATTCGAGAATCTAATCCTAGTCACTCCTCTACACGGTTGGATGTCTGTGGAACTATACTACCATGGTGAACATGTCCATGAAACTTTTATTGTCTAAATTCGCCATTCTGGATAATTTTTCAGTCTCTGGAAAGATTTTCAGGGTTACTGGAGGATTCGATACGCCAAGTTATAATATGATTTATATTTTTGTTGAGTTCATAGTATCTTCGTGTCCACAATGGTGCGCTTCTCATTAATCGTAACATACATGGAGCCATTATTACTATAGTTGGTTATTTCTTAGTATTACAACAAAGGTCTGGTAGCACTAGATTTAAAAAAAACTTCAATAACCAACTTGGAATTGTTAGTACATCCAGAACGAAAAATTTTCTGAATGGGGACTGTGCAGGAGCGAGTAGACACTCGGGCTTAACTATGGCAGATACTGACCCCCATAGTTAAGACAGACCTGGGCAAGAATTAGTGTGCGCGGATTCATAATTGTGCGAGAGTCTGTGTAGATAAGTCACGTGCAGTATATTCTTTTAAGGGCTGAAGCCCTATTTTCCACTTTGACCAGTCCATTATAAAGGTGTATTGGCAATTGTGTTTGGATTACCTAAGCTTGGGAGACCTAAGCACGGGCTTATGTCGCAAATCTTGTAGCTACGACTGCATTGGTTGCGGTTTGCAATTATTAGTATGGGCTCCGTTTCATGAATAGCTTACTCTGAATAAATGTTCTGGATATATTGTGCACTTTCCATAGAGAACTTTCAAGTAGAGGAACGATTGCATTGTGATATGCTCTATTTCAAAGTAACCCTTGTGATGTAATAAACCTTACGATATACATGTCTTCTACTCTCTAACTTAAATTTCAAAAAGGGAACCAACTAGCCAGGCTTCTGAATCTCATTCTATAGTAGCCTCTTCAATCACGATCTGGTAGCTTACGTAGCATAGTCAGATATACCGTATATTTCCTATCGATATTGATGTCATCGGTCGCTTGAAACTCTTATCCTCCATACTCTAGCTACTATACTCACTACTGTAATCAGCAGTGCAGGTCAACACCTAGACAATCTAGCACTATCTTTCGCTATTCGTAGCAGCATCTAATCCATATCACTACAGTACACTTCACTCAATTCTACTCTGTTATACAGTTATTTCTATCATCTACATTGTCTTCTCCTCGCTCACTATGCAATCGTACATTATATACATCGTTCGAATATCCTCTATATTTACATGGCTCACAACCTTCTGAGCTTCTTAGGACGAGGGCCACCGAACCGCAACTTGGTAGCGTCACTGACTCTAACTATGTGTGGCTTGACATGCTGTCCTTCCTTTCCCATCAAGGCTGCCTGGAAGGCGTCTCTTCCTTTTCCATAGTCGGTCATGATCAATTCGATCTTATCATTAGGTCCAAGCAAGTTCTTCTCTTCAATAGTCTTGAACATCTTGGTGGCTACCTGGAAAGCAGCTTCGTACTCGGATCTCTGCGATTTTCTGAACCCTAACTGACCAGCGGTGATGTGGAGCTTGGTATGGTGGGGCAATTGCAAGTAGTATAACACTTTCTCGTTGTAGGACAAATGTTTATTCTTTTCCAAAAAATCCAAGTCTTCTACAACAGCCACCAAACTGGCCAACGTATTATGCCTGTGGAAAGTTCCGTATATCTTCCACATAACGACTTTCTCGTTCTTTTTTCCATCCCTCACTTTGGTTGGTTGAAGCTCTATGCTACTGGTATTCTGTTGAATCTGAGAGCTCATAATTTGCACGGGCATTGAAGAACTCATATATCTCATCGTAGAAACACCCATTCTGGACACGGGCTGCGCAGACTCAAAGCGAAAAGCTCCCACCACCATCCTACTAGCGGAAAACATCGTACGGGAGGACATGTGGAGTTTCTGGGATAATAGCGATGTCGTTTGTCGTACTACCTTTTTGAAGAATCTGAAAATTTTGTAGAACGAGAGTGATTACAAAGCAGTTACATCAGGACAAGACACAACCAAAGAAAGCGCGACATGCTAGGTGGTACGCGCTACCACGTCCGTTTTCCAAGCGAGCGTTGGGAATTGGCACTTAACGACTAAGAGAGAAACCGAGGGGAGGATGCGTAAAACATTGGGAAATTTTGGAAATCTCGTGAAAATTGTCACACTTTATAGCTGGAATCGTCAGAATGCTTCATCCTTCTTTTTCTGGAAAAATTCGACTCACACAGCCTGAGTTAATTATCCTCTCTTATCACCTTACTATCTCACATTTTGATCTATGTACAGGACTTACTTAGTTAGGTTTAACTATAGACAATAAGAAGTCAAGGCAGAAGCACACATAACACCAAAGCTATTTCAGCCAATCATGTCCCAAAACCTCCCAGATTTTTACAATACCCTCTCCGTGTGCACCACTGACTACCAGCCGAATATCAATAAGCGTAGTCTCAAACTACACCCAATACGACGCTCTCCTTTCACTCTTAGTTTCCCTGGTCCTTGCCCCACCTACACTGTACCTACTATCGTCTGCTGCAGCTCGTTGCCGTCCTGCAGTTAGTGCTCCGCACCGATAAAACAACGCATTAATTTCTAGCAGGATAGAATAGCCAGTAAAAAAACAACAGCCAAAAGTCACAACATTTGTTTCGAAAGCAGCCGTTTTTCGTCCAATAGGATTCTGATCTCAGCGCCAGTCATCCATCCATCTGTACATACGTGCCGCAAAGCCATAGCGGTATTTCAGCCCGAAGACCCGTGCCGCCGTGTCTCCATTCGATTTGCAATTGAGAAATCTTATCGTTCTTTATCATTATTACGAGGTCTCTATTCACGATCTTTGGCGTTTTGGAAATTTGACACATCATTGACATCAATAAAAAGATCCGGTGTTTCTGTGATATCAGCAGTATCTCAAAACTCATTGTTGAACCGATTCTCCAGCGATCCTTACGCAGAGGCAGGATAGATTGCCACTGTACCCAAGAATTTCAGGCACAACATCAACTGTATTTCTTCAATTGCATCTATTCAGTTGTACACGAAGCATTGCTTGAATTCAATTCTATTCAACTCCAAATTCCCCAATTCAATTGGCACAATCAGCAATTAGATTCACGTTGGAAAGCAGTTCTCGTGGAATATAACTGGTATTACAATCATCACTGTTGTAAATTAAGATTGCTGTCACCCCAATCGTAACTGTTATATCATCATACAGCAGTGTTTCAGACAATATAGTAGCTATCATTATCAGGCTGTTGAGTCTTACCGGAATTGTTACTATTCTGTCTGCTTTATCGACACGTCTTCATCTGCGAAGACTACAATAGATTTTTTTCGTAGCCTTTTGACTGCATTCCCTTTGTCTGCCAGTTATCGTTATATCCCCAATGCCTCCAGATATACACGCCGTCAACGAGTACACGTTGAGCGAAGTGACCAACAACCAAAGCCTGGTATCGACACGAATGACCGTTAAAGAGTACAAGAGAATAGGAGAAGGGGCGTTTGGAACAGTAGTAGAAGCCGTGTTGAAATACGCCGATGGTACAGATGTCCACTCAGAATGGCTCGGTCCCTTCGCCATAAAACGAGTGCCAGCACAAACAGAGTACAAATCGCGAGAGCTTGAGATCTTGAGATTGGTCAACCATCCCAACATCGTCAGCTTAAGGTTCTATTTCGATAAAGCCAGCTCCAGTTCTCACGATAAAACCATCTACCAAAATCTCGTCATGGAATGCTTGCCCTCCAACTTGCAAAGCGAAATCAAATATTATAGACAATCCAAATACACCATTCCCTATCCTCATATGAAAGCATACACGTTCCAGTTGGCGAGAGCGATGCTCTATTTGCATGGCTTTGGCATTTCTCATAGAGACATCAAACCATCCAATATCTTGGTAGATCCCCTGACTGTGGTATTGAAGGTTTGTGACTTCGGCAGTGCTAAAAAGTTGGAGCCGAACCAACCGTCAGTAAGCTATATCTGTTCGAGATACTATAGAGCTCCAGAGTTGATTGTAGGGTGTTCGTTATATTCCACCAAGATCGACATATGGGGGTTGGGCTGTGTGGTAGCGGAGATGTTTTTGGGTAAACCCATTTTCCAGGGCCAATCGCCCGAGTCACAGCTTAAAGAGATCTCCAAGTTGCTTGGACCTCCTCCCAACACGTTTTTCTTCAAGAGTAATCCACAATATAGAGGCAACATGTATACCACCAAGCTCTTCAGCTGTACGATAGAAGAAAGGTTCAGGCAGATATTCAGCAATTCTCCTCCAGATGCCATTGACTTGTTGTTGAAGATCTTGGTATATGATCCGGACATGAGAGCCAGTCCCAGAAGAGTGTTAGTACATCCGTTCTTCAATGAGTTGAAGAAGAAGGAGTTCCAAGTTTATCCACGGGGCTCCTCAGAACCGATCCTACTCAACTTGTTTAACTTCAGCGAGTTTGAATTGTCGTTGTTGGGATCCTTGAAAGATGAATTGTTAGCGACATAGGTTGCTAGCAAATTGCATGCTCTTGGTCCTGGCGAAGGGCAAGACATATGATTCTGATCCTAGAGACTTACAAAGGGTTGGAATTGCTTCTTCTTCCTAGACATGGATTCGTTAGCTACTTGATTTTTATACTTCTCTATTTGACCTTTAATTTATGTTTTATTTATCGATGATGAAGAGCTGCATACCTATTAGACTTAACCTGATGAACTTAATACCTAACCTGATGAACTTAATACCTAACATGATATTCTTGTTGCAGGCTCCATTTCATAACATTGTTTTCTTAGTTGCGTAGCATTCTTGATTACATTATACAATCTGCTACATTTTCGTCACATGAAACACTTTTGTTATGTTACAGCGTGTCCTGGTTACAAGATGTAATCCATTAAATAAAATAACTTGGTTTCATACTTTCTAAACATTGAATTTTAACATGTACTATACATCAATAGGTTACAATTACACCTGGTGCATGCTTTATAAGCTTACTCATTTCTTCAACTTTTCATCAAAGTATTATTTACCATTATTCCTTCCAACAATTATAGCTTGTTATTATTATATCATAAACAATATATCAACTATCATGTAATTAACTATCTTCTGAGCATTCTCTACAATGCCAAACTGTAGCTGTACTCATCCTCAATATTCTGCGACAACCACAACACCACACAACTCAACATAATACAGCCGTTACATACTATATTAGATACACCCATTCCCAACGTAGGGAAACCATAGTGTTTCAACAAGAACTTCAAGATAAGCACCATAAATGACCCGGCCAAACCCCCAGCCAATAACGAAAAGCCACAGAACAAAATCACCCGGGCGGCCCATGCATTGGTGCCTGATCCACTGCTCAAAAACGAGTTGTTGGAGTCTACAAATAAATTCGACTTCTCGATCAGGTTCACAATCAACATCCCCAAACTGGAACAAATGAAAGGAATCCAATCGACAAACGTCACATGTACATCAGAAGCATTGACTGTCTTGGAAAAAATAGCAGCATCTACGATGGACCAGAACCCAATGGCATAGAGAGCTCCTGATAAGTATACCCCAAATGATCTCAACTTGGCCGACTTGGGCAACTTGAACATCAGAGCATTGAACCTGAAAAGATTATTGGAGTGCTCCATTTTGTGTACAAAGTGTTCTGAGAAACTTCCGGGGTTCGCTACGTTTTACAGCGACTCTGCTGATAATGGAGAAGAGATACCAACCGATTTCGTGTACTCCAACCCCTTGTCTCATTTAATTGAATTATGTAGTATCCAAGCGAGTGAGAATTTAATCACGTGACGTATATCGATTTCCAGAAGTTTTCTATTATGCTATACATATGTTCCAATGGTGCTACAAGTAACAATATTGGCACACTATGCTGGTGTTAGTGGTGTTTCTTCACGGCTACTCCCATTTAATCTCTTTTGTGTGATATATTTTCCATTCAATTCGAGCACGTTTATGATGCCGTCTCGGCTACAAGACACCAAGAACCTGCCCTCGTCATAGATGTCAACGTCAAAGACCGGGTCATCACTCTGGTGGAGCTGGAACACTACTTTCTTGGACTGGACATCCCATACGAGGATTCCGCACGATTCGGTGCCCGAGACGATCATGGCGTCAGAAGTTTTGGTGATGAAGTGCGCTCCGCAATTGAATTTCTCACTGATGGGGTTTCCATCGATACCACTATACGTCTTTATGACCTTGTTGTCCATGTAGTCCCAAAGTCTTATAAGACCATCTAGACTAGAGCTTAGTATGTATTTTCCATTTGGAGATGCCTCTACGTTGGAAATGGGAAAATTGAGCACATCGTTGGTAGAGGCCGTAGCTGTTCCGTGGGAAGTACTGTTGAACGATAGAGTTTTAAGACAATGGCCCGTTTCCAAGTCGAAGAGTCTCATAAGACCATCATAAGAGGCACTGATGATGATGGTGTTGTCTGGTGTGAGACAGAGCGACAGCACCGGATCTGCATGTGCCGCAAGTGTCTTGAGAACTCTTCCCGAAGTGATGTCCCATATGGTGATAGTTTCATCCGCCGAGCCGGAAATCAACATGTTACCCTTGGTGGTGAATTTTATTGTAGTGATGTGGTAGGTGTGTTTGCGGAGAATCTTGACACATTTCTTCTTGCTCACCAGCCAGAGCCGTATGGTCAAGTCGTCCGAACAGGATGCGAGGATGTTGGAGTTAATTGGGGAGAACTCCAAGTCCGATATACCCTTTGTGTGCCCTGCTAGTTGGGTGATTAGGATACCTGTCTCGAGGTCGTATACGCGTATGGTGGAGTCAGATGAACACGTAGCGAACTTGGACCCGTCCGGCAGGATCTTTATAGAATTTACCGAAGAGCTGTGGTGATTTTTCAACGTATATTTCACTCGGTACAAGTCAGGAAATTGTTCCGTTTTGGCTTCATTATTCGCCGTATCGTCCGAGGTCCTGTTGGCCAATTCTTCTAGGCCCATGGTGTTATGCGAAAAACTCGTGTAGTATAGAACCTGTGAAATCCGACTTGATCAATTTCTATAATTTTTCAATATTCGGAGATGTTTGGAGTCGCGATTATAGAAATAATAAATATGCATGATAATAAAGTGCAGCACGATTGCAAAATGTGCCATCACATGGAAATTGAAATAGAGAAAACATGTCTATTAGTACTACTGTGGGAGTGGTATTTAGAAAGTAATTCATCGGTAGTATTACTATTCGCAATTTTGAATTAATCATAGTTTACATAAATCACTACTTAGTAATCTTCTGTTCTGTCTTTACAAGTCATTATTCATCAGAGTAAAAAGTCATTAATCGTATCACTGGCTCCACCGTTCCTTCATTTGGTCAATCCAAGACTCAAGAAGACTAATCTCAATGTCGTCAAACTGCGAATATGTCCTAGCGCTTCGTTCCATGGTCGCAAACTCCGATTCGGATACATTTGGCTGGCTCAGAACCGTGAAAGTCGAAGGGATAATAAGTCTTTGAAGAATCTTTTTCGTGTTGCTGTTAGTGGTATCTCCACTTTTGGTCAACTCCTTCAAGAAGTACTTCAAGTACTGGAACACAAGTATCTTTCTATTGTTGGACTCGTACGATTCCTGGTACTGAGAGAAGCAGAGCAAGTCGAGAAGACGGCTGTTTAGTGAGACAAGATGGTCATATTGCTCGGTGGTCAACGAATTTTTAGACTCCAACTTGTAGAACACCTTGTTCAAAATTCTGGTAAAGTTTGGCCGCAAGTTGTTGGCAAACGTGTCCTCCTTGGATGCAATTTGCCTGTTTTGACGATAGTCGGTTAGAACCAAATTAGGCTTCTGCTCATTATCACCTACTGTAGAAGCTGGCGGGGAAGTCAGTGATTCTCGTGTCGAAGATCTCTTGGAAGAAGCGGGACTCACAGGATACGTACCTCTTGTTGGTGAAGATTGTTTGATCAGACTAAGATCGAAATGAATGGTTTTAGCAGTATTCTGTGAGCCATCGTCTTCCTGCGTCCATTTTTTTTGGTTGCGTGCTATTTCTGTTGGCACATAGAAGTTGTGGTTCCTGTCTACATGATTCTCTTGGTCCCACAAGTGTTTGTTGGTTATGAGTTTCTTGAGCAATTTGGACTTTTCTGGGAGATTGTCATACTTCGAAATGAACTTATGGTTCAAGAGCTTCGCAGCCAGGTATCTTTCTCTGGGATCAACGATAAAACATTTAGTGAGAAAGTCCTTGAAATGAGTCGATATGTTCATTTTGTCCAACTCAATCAAACTTACAAAGTCGGAATCTTTGTGGCATCTTCCGATTTGCCCCAATGCCTTCATGGGTGGATACTGATTTTGCAAAGGTGGTTTTCCGTTGAATAACTCGTATGCACAGCAGCCCAACAGCCAGATATCAGCCTTGAAGCTATGTCCACCGTTATTATTCACTATAACTTCCGGTGCCATCCAGTACGGCGTTCCTACGGTTGTATTTCTGCGAGAGAAGTTGGACGATAATTGAGTTGAGACTCCAAAATCAGTTAGCTTTGCTTGGCCCAGTTTACTCAAAAGGATATTCTGTGACTTCAAATCCCGATGAATTTTCCCTTGGTTGTGCAAATATTCTAAAGCTAACAATATTTCTCTTATGATGATGGAAATGACGCGTTCATCTTCTACGGGACCAGGCTTGAGTAGCTCAAATAGAGAACCTCCATTCACATACTCCATTATCACCCAGAGCTTATAGTGTTTTACAAAGCAGCCAAAGTATTTCGTAATCTGTGGAAGCCGGCACTCGGAGATAATCTGAATCTCCTTGTTGATTTCAAAGAGATCAGTGTTGTTGCTTTCCAAATCGATTTGTTTGATGGCTACTTCGTTATTGTTAGCTTTAATGAGCCCTCGATACACAACTCCAAACCCTCCACGCCCCACTTCTTCACAGACTTCGAGCTCGTCGGCCGAATGGATCCGCTCGGACATATTTTTGTCGAAGAATGTAATATAGGTTGTATTTTGGCCAGATTTTGTTTGGAATATTTCAAGAAAAACTCTCGTGTATTATTGATTTAGCGATCGGAATGTAAACATTAGATATGGGGAGTGCATGTAGAACCGAATCTGAGCTATTCATAAAGGATAGAACGTTCATATGGGTATTAAATTGAAGTTCAACTTGAACTTGGTGTTGAACCAGGAACCACTGGTGTGATTGCTTTCCTTAAAGATACGGGATAGGAAAGCATAAAGAGAATTTTTACACGACAGCTCTTACCGAATCGGTGAATACACATTTTGGTATGAACTTATACTGTAAGACTACATGAGGTTCTGGGGTGGATTTTTGAACTCTTCTTCACTGCAAGAATGTCTTTGACTTTGCACTTCTTTCACACCTTTGAGTGCTTTCAGTATATACGATAATGACCAGCATCGATACTCTTGTAATAACCTATACTGCTCTATAATGTGCACGTATAATGGGTGCAAATCCTGCATGATCTGTTTCGTTGCAACACTCTGAATGATATATTATATAATAGGAGAATCCATAGAACAGTTTCTTTGGGGATTCTATGAGAGTATTCCGATAGATATTTGTCCAATTTTGGATATGGTACTTAGAAATAGGTTATACGAAATACCACTTTTCAAATAATTTTGCAATAATTTAGGAATATACTTTCGCAAACTGGGAAATCAAATAAATATTCAAGATTTGAAACAAATAACGAGAAACAAAAAACCCATAAATAATAGGATTAACAACTTCATCAAAGTTACTCCGTCCTAAACAATACCTGAAACAATACTCAAACCAGTAAACCGCCAACTATCCATAATTTACTCCTTTTCCATACTGTGCAAGCAAAAGCTTTTGAAGTTCGTTCGTTCCGTCATATAAGCACAGTATCTACAACCTCTGCAAATTTCAGTTTCTTACGAAGCCTTGTCCAACCATCAATACAAGAGAGCAACGCCAATGAACATATTACATCCAAACAGAGTTGGCTACGTGTTCCAATTGATAACAAGGACACGAATTAATGACTTACGGCAGACTCTAAGACCTTTTTCCACTGCTAGACCTTCATTCTATCTCCACAGTTTTCAGGATGTGCTTCTAGCCAAGTCTTTCATATCGTCTAAAGGAACAGACAACGACATCATCCGCTGCACCATTTTCGACAATAAAGGCAATATGATACACCACGGAAAGGAAATTCAAAAGCAGAAGTTCATGAGACTGTACAATTTGGCACCTCGAGACTTCAGGAAAATCTCGCGTCACCAGCATGGCTCTGCAGCAACCTCATCTACAGCAGTGTCCAATATCAATGTAGATATCGTACCGTCTATTGTAACCAGAACCTACGGGATTCTACTTAACTTGCTCAACATCCGGGCATTGATAAAACACGACACGGTTGTGGTTTTTGACTCATTCCGAGCTTCATCTGGAGGCTCACGATTGAACGAATCACACTCCCATTCACAGTTTCTTCATGATTTGAGTGACAGGCTCAGAAACACTCTGGGAGAGACGTTGCCATATGAGTTCCGGGCTTTGGAATCCATCTTGATACATGCCATGCTGAATTTGTCGACGGAAATGAAAGTCCATTCTACTGTTCTTCAGAATATCTTACATGGTCTAGAAGACTCCATCGATAGAGAAAAACTACGTTACCTCTTGATTCGGTCGAAAAAGATTACTCAGTTCCACCAGAAAGCAAAGTTGATCAGAGACCTCATATATAACATGTTGGAACAGGACGATGAAGAGTTGAATGCGTTGTTCTTGACGGATATCTTCAATGGACATCCCAGAACAGGATCAAACCATGAAGAAGTGGAATTGTTGCTTGAGTCATACTACCAGACAAGTGACGAAATCGTACAAACTGTAGAAAACTTGATTTCTCAGATCAAAACGACGGAGGAAATCATCAATGTTGTCTTGGACTCTAATAGAAACGAGCTCATGCTACTTGGACTCAAGTTCTCCACCGGTCTACTTTCCATGGGTATAGTATTGTACACGGCAGCTTTATACGGAATGAACTTGGAGAATTTTATAGAGGAAATAGATGGTGGATTTGAGTTGGTCGTGGTGGTGAGCTCGATTTCTCTTTTGTTATTATACGTGTTTAGTGTTAAACAGTTGTCAAAACTACAGAAGGTCACCATGACTGGAGTTGGGAGAGAAGAAAGCACCATCCATAATCATCAGCGTCTGAAGAAGTTTTAGAACACAAACTTAAATTATGAGTTACGAATACAACTAATAGACAATTGTGGGTAATAATATTCGTAAATTATAAATGCTATGTAGTTGTCTCACTCGAACTCAACATCAATCGATGTAGGTATAAATGAAGAATTGGGGTTGCTTTTGGCTCTCGCAGATGATTCCTTTGGAAGATCTTCCTTTGCTGGCTTGAGCTCCTCAACCTTAAGGTCTATTGATCCTTTTGGAGTATGGATCGGAGATGTGCTAGGGGAAGGAACCGGCGTAGCTCTGGTTCGGAATGGTCTCAAGGTAAAATTGTCTGGAGCCAATCCATTCCTCAAATCGCCATTGGTAATAGTCTTTGAAGGAGAAGGAGGTGAGTCTGGAGGAATCGACGGCAATGGAATACTGGGTAGTGCTTTTTTCACTTGGAATCCACTTTTAATTTTCTCCAATTTCGATATATAGTTCTTTTCGTTACTGACCAACACCTTGAAAAGGATCATCCTCACACGAACATTTAACAAATCTGAAAGAAGATCAATGTAAATATCTAAAGGAGGTTTGAATCCGGAGGTATTCTTGGAAACCGAGGGACGGAAGATCAAGTGGACAAACGGTATCGATCCAATAGCATCCATGGAATTTAACTTCTTAGATACTTCTTTGACTTTGTCAAGATCCTCAGATAGGTTTTCCAAATCTTCCTGCAATTCGTCCGAAAGTTCATAACTGGTGATTGTTGTCAAATCAAATGACGTTGCAATATGTTCCAATATATATATCAACGAGGCAAGATTACTTCTAGGAATAGTACCTAGTATTCTCTCCAATTCCTTAATTCTTCTTGCCGTATCAATTGTGCCCAATTTATACACCGAAGTGATTGAATCATATACTACACAAGGAATAAGCGAATCACTGATTTCTAACAACCAGTTCTTGATGAAGTTCACTTTTGTATCAACAGATTGCTCCTTCAAGATAGACAAAACTGAATCAATAATGTTCTCTTCTACAGTCATTTCGTTTAAAGAATTTCGGTCGGCGATTTCAAATTGAGCGACCTTGTTCAAAATTGTTTCCTTCAATTCCCAATACTCATGATTCAAAGGATTCCGCCACAACTCAGCAAGTTTTTCATGTGTCCTTGAAGTTGATTCAAGATCTTCCATGGATCTATAGAAGAATACAGGAATCGAACCAGTGCTGAGGAGCTGTTCGTCGTCGTTACTAACTTGGCTATACTTTAGTTGTAAGGGGATATCTTTGAATAAATTAAACTGATATTCGAGATTCTGGAAATTGTTATTCACCTGAGTAGGTTTGGCTCCAGCTCCTAGAGCCAGAGTCGGGAAGTAGATTCCAGAACTGAAGTCAGACAAGAGCTTGTCAAAGTCTCTGATGTAGTTTTCTGGTTTGTTTACTCTGTCTATGTAATCCTTTGCCATGACGTGAAGTCTGTTTGTCGAATTCAAGGAAAAGTTGTAAATGATCTCCAGGAGCTTTGCCAAACTCTTATATATCAACTCAATTTTGTTCCTTTCAAAATTCTCCAAGAAAAGAGACTTATTGATTAACTCACGGTCGTAGATGTACTTTAATTCCTGAAGTTCCATATATAACTCAAAGTAGTTTTGTTTGAGAGCTGCAATATTCTCAGTGTAATTAGTCTTCATTAAAGAAGATTTCACAGTGTTCAAAAGCCCGTTGAAGCGCTTGGAAGTAGTAGAAGCCATGTCATTCATGAACTTTTGAGTAGACTCATCGATAGCTAGTTTCTGCACAGATTGTTGGATCAGAGCACCGTGAGACTGGGAAGGGCTACTAGAAGTTGATGAAAGGGTAGACAATTTAGGAGGTGGAGAGTTGACTGTCTCTAGTTCCTTTTCAGGATTATATGTTGAAATGTAGAGGGCCAATTCCGACCACTCGAACCACATGCCTTCACTTCTGAATTTTCTGCTACCCAAGAAGCCTGTGCCTACAATGAACCTATAGTCTATAAGTGCCTGCCCAAATTTTTCGAGTTTAAGTCTGGTAGGATCTATACCTCTGGGACGAGATCGAAGAAGTTGTGAACACAATTGGTCACTGCTGAAGAGTTCATTTCTATAGCCCGGGATAGGTATCTTTCTCTTAACTACGTCTACTGAAGAGATCAAATCCGCAAGAAGTCTGCTAAGGTGTCGAAGAGAGTCAATTTCCACGGTTCCTATCTGAAGCGGAAACTTGTACTCAGACTCAAGTGAGTTAGCTGGTGATTGTGACTCTTCTTGTACTGCTTCTTGTGGTGCCACATTTTCTTCATACGTTGATACCAGAATAGAAGGAGTACTATGCGTAGAATCATCTAGTCCACCTTTCTTGGGCGTAGAAGAGTTCGGAGATATTAATTTAGGAGAGTTCTGGGTGGAATCTTCCAATTTTCTACGTTCTTGTTGCAGAGCATCGGCGAACTCCTTCAAACGTAGCACTTCTTCGTATTCCTTTTTTGTCTTTTCCACTTTGTCATATGCTGCTACATAATCGTGGTAGATATCGTACAACTCCAGCAATGACTTTTTGACTTCCGGTTCGTTTTTCCTGAGGAAAACGGTTATTTTCTCTAACACTTCACGGTCTATCACCGACGCCAATGTGATCAAGCCATGTGATTCTTCCGTCATATTTTTCACATAAAGCTGGAAAGCAGTATCTACATAAATCTCTTCAGTCTTATTTCCATTACTGCCTCCAGTCGAACTGGATGTTTGCGCAGACATCACCACAGAGGGCACTCTGCCAGGCATTTGGTGACGGACACTGAAGTTGAACCGGTCATAGGGCCGAAACTCAGAATCCATGGGATACGAATCAATACTCAATTTGTTCAAGAACTCGCTATTGGAATGGTAATAATTCATATAACTGAAGACAAGTTTTCGAAGTTCATGAAGCTGTTGGATCAGCCTTGTAGATTGTTCGTTGATTTTGCTGAGCCCAGTGGAGAGATCAGAAGACCAATATACATTGGCAAATGAAGACATCTTAATTATAGATGAATATGCGGATATATACAGAGATATAGTACAGTTATCTCTTCGTTACGTTTCTGAATTGACAATCCAGTAGATTGTATAAGGTTTTTTTCAATTAAGGCGATCAGATCAGCTCCATAAAGGTACAAAATCAGAATTACAATCGACTATGTGAAGAATTATGGGGATGTTCACTTTTCTTTGCTTACTTGTAATAAAAGGTAAAATTGAATATGTGGGTTTGCAAATGAGTTTCTCAATGTTCTGAATTATAGTAGCAAAATAAGAACTCCTCTAAAGAACCGTACATTTTATCTATATATCTCTAAATAAACATTGACAATTTTTCAGGTACCACCATCCTGCAGACAATACACAAATTAACATATAAACAACTAAATCCCTTCATCAATATGAATGCTCTATTCTGTTATTCTCAACCCCCTTAAGAACTCACTTTGTATGGATATCCAATGAATGCAGCCCAATTGGACGGAGATATTGCAGACATCAAGGGCGATATCCGCTCAGTTGTGCTGGAGTTAACACAGCTCCAGCTGGAACATCTGGTTCTTTTAGAAGAGCTCCAGCAGCTAGAAACACTGCAACAAGAATTCGAGTCAGAATCTCCAGATTCGAGTGAAAAACCAAAGAAACACACAAACGGAACCAATCCACGTCCCGAAATCGACACTTATATCCCGCAAATTATACGGCACGAGCACTTCGATCTGACCATCAGCCATTTCTTCACCTTTGACGGAACTAGTGAGAATCAAGAATCTCTCGCAAAGCGGGCCAAATTATCAACGCTCTCGGAAAACTTGCTTCTGCGCCTGGAGCGTGTAGTGAACCTTAAAGAAAATATACTATACGAGAATATATATCGTTTGGTGGGAGTCACAGCCTTTCCCATAAATAAGTTCACTTTCAGTACAGGTGACGAAATATTGGGAATTCGGTTCGATATTTATTCCCACACAAGAAGCTCCTTTTTGTCCCCTCATTATGCAATACTAAAGAAGATTGTAACTATGGAGAAGGAAGAAGCTCTCGTCAAGAATTGGACACTATACAGACACACTTTGCCTGTCTATCTTCCACTAGATCGGTTGCAAAAGGATCTTCAGTGTAATACTTCAGAATCACTGGCAATCTATGATTTTGCTCTTGCAGTACGTAACCATCTTATAAAGACGCAGTACAAATCTGATAAGATAGATCAACTTCAGAAGATCACATTGGGTAATATCGGCATCAATTCCAACATCCTGAAGACTGTTATCTCCAAGTTAGAAAAAGATATTCAATGCCAAAGAGTAATGATTTCACTACGAAACAGAAAGAGTCTCACAAGGAAGACTCACCTGATAGAGATATTCTGTTCTGACGATATTATAGAGATTGCCAACGTAGAACTTGTAGACATCAACGACAAGAAAAAATTAGCTTTGCTTTATGAAAGCATTCTCAAGAATTCGGCTATCGATGATTTACTCAAAAATTTCCGGAAAGTTTTTGAGCACATGGCCAACCATAATATCATATAGCAGTATAGTGCAGAAAAAGGAACAGTAAATGCATCATCATACACATTATCATATCTAGAGTTCATGATAACAAACAATAAACAACGAATTTATTTTTATATAATGTAGTCATCTAAATAACGCTGAACTCAAGTGTAAAACAATACTGGAAATGAACTTGGGTGGAGACACTTTGGCAAAGTCTATAATTATAAAACAGGACATTTTTTACTTTTTAATCAATCAATCAGTTAAGGTAAGGTTGTTGTGGTAGTAGAAGTGTCAAAATAAAGATTAAAATGCATTAGTTTCATATCGTCAACTTCAATCAAAATGCGTTTCCAAAACCGACACCGGTTGCTTGGTAGCCCAAGCCAGTGATGTTGGCACCAATGGAACCATTGGTAATCATCAAAGGCTGAGCAATGGTGGGTTGGTCTTCTTCTTGCTTAGCGGCTTCTCTTCTCTTCTTTAAGTCTTCGTATACTTCGTTAATTTTCTTTTGATTTTCGTGGACAATGGAAATTTGATATGGCTTAATGAAGTTACCCAAGTTGTGCAACCATGACAATTCAAGTACATAGTCGTAAGAAATGTAGTCATAAGAGGTAAATAATAAAGCAACAAAACATTCGTGGTTACCAGTTTCAACAAAATAATCCAAAGCTTCGTGAGCAATCTTTTGGGACTTCGAGACAGCAACCGTTCTAATCAAATCGGGCCACAACTTGTCGTTTTTCAAGATTGAAATAGCCTTGTTGAACTTTCTCTCTTTGGTGAACAAAGTAGCGGAAATCTGTCTGAAGAAAATGAGATCGTGGTTCTCTAATCTTTCGGCCAAGTCTAACTTATTGAATCTATTGTTCGTTTCATTTTCGATAGAAGATCTTAACGACTTGTAATCTTCTTCTTCAATCAACAAGTCGTGGTAAGCAGAGTTGACAACAGAATTATTCTTTTGCAAGACAGAGATCAAGAATGGCTTGATCAATGGCAAGTTGTCAGTCTTAACAAAGATTCTAACAACTCTAGGCAAGTCCAACTTTGGTGTCAAAACAGACAACAAATCAACTAACAAAGATGGGTTTTCATTTATGTAGAACTGAATAGCCTTGTAGTAGATTTCTAAGTTAGGAGCCTTGACAATGATTTCCTTAAAGGAAGCATGATCGAAAGCTACTTCTGATCTTTCAATCATAGTCAAA
Organism: Scheffersomyces segobiensis; assembly: GCA_030564745.1. Classification (NCBI taxonomy): domain Eukaryota; kingdom Fungi; phylum Ascomycota; class Pichiomycetes; order Serinales; family Debaryomycetaceae; genus Scheffersomyces; species Scheffersomyces segobiensis. The sequence goes on along the minus strand of JAKTZB010000012.1, from coordinate 181,285 downwards.
GCAGCATTGTCCCATTCTTCATAATGGCAGTACAAGAAAATCAATTCTGGGTACAAGTGGGCCTCTTCGCACGCAGTCAACACCTTTGGAATGTTGATTCTGGACCAGAACAACTTTAAATGTTCCATAACCTTTTCAGGACTGTACTTGGCATATAAAATAGCCAATTCAGTGAACATACCCATATGGGCTCTTTCCAAACCCAAACCGCTTTCAAAAAGGGCAATTAACTCATTAAAGTAGCCGTTGTTCTCGTAAGTATGCACCAATTCAGGCAATTCTTCGGCGTCAATAATCAAGTTCAAACCACAAATTTGAGCCAACCTGAACTCCTTGTTTTCAATACAGGCAGAGTTGACCTGCTTCCAAACATTAGTATTGGATGCCTTTCTAGCACAATCAACAGCTCCTTGATAATCTTCCAAGTAAACCAAAGTGGTTGCAAGTTTAGAGTACTTGGAGATATTAGAGTACAAGATCTTAGCAGCCTTGTAGTTCTTAGCTTCGAATAACTTGTCACCAATAGATTCCAAGTCAGCAACATTGGTTCCACCAACAAACTTTTCAATTTCACTCAACTTGTTCAAAGTAGCATAAGAGTTGATCAAAGCACCATCAATAAGTGGTTCTCTCAACGTTTCTCTGGCCATATCCAAGAACTTGACCAACTCTTCTTCCTTACCAGCATGTTCAGCGATTTCAATAATTTGTTCAAAGTTTTCTGGGTTCTTAGACTTAACATAGGAGTCGATAGCTTCTGGAATTCTCAAACCGTTCAATTGAGCAGTACCCAATTGATACCACAATTCAGAAGTGTCGTACTTTTCAGCATACTGTTCACCTCTGTCCAATGACATGATGTCTTCAACCAAAACCTTCATGGCATCAGATCTCAATTCAAACTTGTCATAGACCTCAAAAGCTTCCTCGTACAATTGGTTGTCAATACACAATGGAGCAATCTCGACTGGGTCAAACTTGTCCAACTTTTCGATATAGTTGGAAACCTTGGAAGGGTCAGCCTTGATAGCAGTCAAGATCAACAACCCTTGCAAGGAAGTGTTGTCGTTAAAAGGAGAAGGTTCAAGAATAATCTTTTCCAACAATTCAATCAATTCTTGTGGTAAATCGTTTTCCATGAAAGCCTTGACGGTGATCGAGATAGGTTCAGGATCGTTCAATTCAGGAATACCAGTTGAGATGACCTGGTCTACCAATTGTCTTCTATGAACGTTACCTTCTACTAAGACAGTGTTCCACAAGTCAAAGTCAGACTTAGCCAACAAGTATCTGGCTTGGTACTTGTACATTTTGTTTTCATTGGTTATGTTGATCAACTCATCATCATTACCACCCTTGGAGTAGGCTATGTAAGCCAAGTAGGGATCTCTCTTTTCACAGTACTTACCAACAGCCAAAGTGTCGTAGCTGTTGTTTTCTTGCAAAAACTTCTCAGGAGAGTTGTTTGAATCGATGTAGATCTTAGCCAAGGTGTTGTACACTTCCTGGTCGTTGGAACCACCTTCCAAAGTCTTTTCTAAGAAGGGCAACAAGATCTTGAGTCTGTTTCTCTTTTCAACTTCAACCACCAACTCCTTGATAGGAACTCTACCTAAGACAGTTAACAACAAGTTCTTGATTATAGCCTCATCACAGTCAACATCTAACAAACCAGCAACAACCTGTGGTGTGTTACCAGGGTTAACCGATTGGACGTACACCTCAATAAACTTGAAGTACTGATTCTTGTACAAGTACAAAATCAAGTCATGAACGTAGTTGAATCTGTCACAGACAATGATCAAAGGCAACTGGTCATCCAACTTGAATTCCTTCAAGAAGTTCTTTACCTTTTCACCATTGTAGACATTGTTGTCTCTGACAACTCTTTCAATTTCCTTGGTCTGGTTCATCTTAGCAGCAGCCTGGATGTACTTGAACACGACATCAGGTTCTTGGGTTAAATTGACGATTGAAGACAAGTAGTAGTATTCACCTTCAGTACATTTGTAGTCTTCAAAGATCTTGATCAAAGTCAAGGGACCAATCAAATCAGAGTACTTGGTGGCAACTTGGATCACAACTTGCAAGTTCTGTTGCATGTTGCTTCCTAATAATTCCTTCAAACAAGCAACAGACTGTTGAACGTTCAATTGGCCAAAGTAAGATACAAGCCAGTCGTTAGCCAAAACATTCGTGTGGACAATGACTCTCTTGATATCCTTCAAGTCGTCGTAGTGTTCCAAAGCTCTCTGAAACAAACCAGATTTCTCACACAACTTACCAATAGTGGGCTTGTCGTAATGGCTGAACATCTGGTTGCCCAAGATGGCATCAGCAACTTGAGGAGCGTGCAACAAGTTGATTTCTAACACCTTGGTCTGCAAATGTCCTTCAGATGGAGCGTCGTTCTTCAAGTAGTCCAACAAGAAGGCAGTACCCTGCTGGATGTAATTCTGAGAGAAGAACAAATCAGCAATGTTTTCAGCATTGATCTGGATATCTGGTCTGGCCAATAAGGAGGTAGCAAACTCGCTAGCCTTGTCTGGATTGACCCTGACCAAGTTCTGGATCAAGTTGGTGTAGTCGGGGTTGTAACCTACCTTTTCGCAGTAGGGAATGATCTTGTCGAACTGGCCCAACTCAGCCAAAGAGGATACCACCTTGATGTTGACATTGGCTCTGATGTATACTGCCAATGCCAAGGCAGTGTCATTGTATGACTTGACAATATCACCCAACTCTTCAGAACAAGTCAACTTTTCTTCCTTCAACCATTTCTCAAACAACGGCTTTCTGTCCTGTTGCAACACAGGCTTGGCCAACTCGATGGATTCGTACTTGTTTAAGGTACCTCTGTCCAACAAGGTCGAGAAGTATTGCAAGAGAGGCGAGATCTGGCCGGGTTGAGGTGTTATGTGCATCAACTTATTGATAGTGTCTTGGGTACGCAATTGTTCGGAAGAAGCAGCAACCTTGGCGGCGTTGGTGTAATCGCCCTGGTTTAATAAGTTCTGGAACTGTTGCTGGAACAAGTTTTCAGCACCAGGGAAGCCACCACGAGAAGCTAAAGCCAAAGCCAAAGGTATATTGGACAACTTTTCTAACACGTACGGAATAATCTTGTCCTTTGAAACTTCTACACTCAAGACCTGACCAGATCTGTTGATGGTGATGATACCGGTTCCGTTGTTGTAGGAAGCTGCAGTAAACACTGGATCGGCTGTGATTCTGTTAACAAACAAGTTGGTTCCAGTTTCCATATCATATAAGTGAATGAACCCATATTTGGTCAACACGTAGATGATACCATACGTGTTAGAAGCTTGCAAACTGATTGGGAAATCGTTAGCTGCATCTGGTGGAAAGAAAATATCTACACTCTTTTTCTGGAAGGGTGGGTTTCCGTCTACATGGTCGATCTCGATGATGTGCAAGTTACCCTGGCCTTGGGCATTCTTGTTACCTACGCAGAACACCTTTGTAGGAGCGGCAGCACCGGTCAATCTGATTGAAGCAAACTTGGAGACATGACCCTCAATGGCCTGCGAAACGTTCCTTGTTTTGGAATACAACTGGATGTGGCCAGCAACACGACCGTTCTCTTGGGCAAGACCTGTCACGGCAAACCAGTTCAAGTTGGGCTCAGCTACGAAATTTATGATCTGACTGTTGTTCAACGAGTCGTGTCTGTCTGATAACTTGATGGGGCCGTTATCAGTACCATCAAAGATGTTCCAGTAGTAGAGGGAGCTGCCTGTTACCAAACCCAAGTACTCATCGGAGATCCACTTCCAAAACACAACAGGCTCGGACAAGGAAAATGACTTCAACTTCTGTTTGGTGCCCAAATTGAAGATCTGCAAGGTGGTACCATTAGCTCTCAAGGAGATGACGAACTGACTAGGGTGTAAGATGGCATTGTCAGCAGACATGTTCTTTCTCGTGACTTCGTTGTTGTTTTTCAAGTCAATGATTGCCACTGTGTTTCCAGAGGGCCCGGACTCACGAACACAGACATAGTGGTCCGATTCCAAGGTGGTCGATTTAGAATCTAGCGAGCTCTGCTGGATACCTAGCTGGGTCAACTGGGATAACTCCGTGAAGTCAATAGGAATATCGTTGGACATTTAAAATGAAATGAAAAAATGGAAAAAATTAAAAAAACTGAAAGTAAAATGTTAAATGAAAATCGGAAGCTTGTAAACTTGTCAATTGAAATGGGCAAACTCTTCTTAACTAGTACAGAACAGGGCAGCGTAATTGATCTGACTGAATCTGACAGGCCGGGGTGATTGATTGATTGACAGATGGATTTAGCGTCAGCACAGTTTGATTCAATTGACAGGCAAACCTGGTTTCTGGCAGAAAGAGAGAAATGTTTATAGGTGAAAAATCGATTTGTTAATCCTTAGTTGATTTCGTCCACGCTGTCCGGCACTTCCAATGTCGCGCGCCCCTTTTGGTGGGGAATGTCGCGCCACACCGCAGATACTAGCACAGTAGAACAGAGCTAGGTAGGCCAAGGAGACAAATAGGAGGCACCAACAGGGGGGCTACTATGGGAGACAAATCATGTAGAAATCAGAGTAGACAAACAAGACACCCCTGATACAGTAGGACGAACAGGTTGGAAAAAAGAAGTGTGCTTTATGGCAGAAAATCTCGATACATAACGGCCTCAAACAACTGTACATTCTGTGAGATTCCAGGCACTAGACCAGATAATTAGAGCAAACAAATATACCATTATAGAATAAAATTGGATAACAAATATAGAATACAATTATAGAATACAATACGAGCTACAATTATCATACAACTTGCGGAACAAAGTTGATAGCTTCACAAATGTAGAATACTTCGTGTAGCTTAAACTCGACTCACTAGTATGGAAATGTGGTTACACTAGTAACATATACTATTCTCAGTTTACAGTTGGACTAAATTTATATAGTTATTTCTGAAAGCGTTTTCTCTGATTTACCTTATAAGTTTGTTTGTTTGGTGAATTTCTCTATTCTCTGTTCTCTTTGAATATGTAATGCTCTTCTTTGTGGATTGTCAACTTCTTTTGTATGGAAGTATTTCACACTCCTTTTTCGCACCATTTTCCTATCTCCTATAACCTTCTAATTTCCGATATAATTCTGGTTCTCGCACTCAAGCCATTTCTTTTAAGTCATTTCATCTTCACCAATTGTATTGCTACTACTTTTCTTTCTCAGTTCCACAAGCTTTTTTGGCCCTAGACTTGAGGGCCGTTTCAGATCCGTTAGCATCGCATCCAGACGCGTTTGACTTGTTACCATAACGCACCTCTTCTCTATTCACAAACCCCATAACCCGAATCGGCTCCGACCTCGGAAGGCCTCATTATAACAAATCCACATATAACTTGCTACTACAAGTAACAACAACTGGGTTTTGATTAAGTGTAACTTCATTATCGTTAGTCAATAACATCATTCATTAACACATTTATCCACACCGTTTTCACACCATCTCTTTGTGTCGTACTCATCATCCATATCATTTAATAACTTTGCTACTACAAGATTTAATCTTCCCCAGTATGAATATCATGAATGTTCAAAGCTTGAGAAACTTGATAGCGCTCAGGACAAGGAACATTTCCAAAAGGATCCAACGAGCCCTTCAAGAGCTCAGCGAGAATCTAGCAAACGAGCAACCACTGCCCCAAGCAGTGCCTATACCTGTTCGTGCCAGAAACCCTCGTCAGTTTAGAGGTGGTCAGCTGAACTTCCGTCGATTCTACGGGTCCTTCGCTGGATTTGGGGGTTCTGGAGCACATTCTGGAGGTCCCAATTGGGCATTCCACAGATTCAGTTCGAACAACTATAAGTTTTTCAACAAGCACAATATGTTCTCCAAGTTCTACAACACGAGCAATTATGGCAGCTCCAAGATCTTCAGCAACTTGCACGGCTCAATGTTCCACAACTTTTCACTGGCATACCAGTCAAGTTTCAGATTGAAGCTCTACCAGCAGAACGTAAGACTCACGTATCGAACACTTTTTTGTCAATTCAAAGACAAGTTCAATACGAACAACTTGGAGAATAACCATAAAGGTAACCTATTCAAGTTCAACCCTTCCAAAAATATAAATCATACAATCAGATTGAACTTGTCGTTAACTCCCAACCATCATCAAGTTACTTTGCAGTTGGCCAGAACTGACTCGTCTGCGACTCAGCAAGAAAAGGTGGAAGCTGATCAAGTAATCGTAGGCTGCTATATGGACTTTCCAATCAACTTCAATTTAAATATCCCCACCGAGACGTTATTGAGTGAAGAAGTCATGGACGAGATGTTGGATAACATAAAAAGGTTCGAGAAGCGGTTGCTGGACTTGAAGAGCGACTTGAAGAACCTTTTCGAGTTGGGAGAGTTGCCCATCAAGTACATTTCTGGAAAGAATGTTTTGCGGGTGTTCTTTCCCAATTGCGACAGAGACAAGTTGGACAGTTTGTGTCGTGAAAAGAACATCATGGGAGGAGTAATCTACGAAGATGTGGAAGGAATGGGCTCTAATATTTCTGAACCACCTGTAATTTCTTCAACTGTTTCTTCAGCTTCATCTTGTAACTTAGTAACAGAAACAGATATTTTGAGTTCATTCTACGACTCGCACGAGTCTCATAACTCGACTGTGTCGTCATTCGGCTCTGAACAAGACTTTGAGATGCTCAGTGATTCAGATATCCATCATCCCATCTGTGACGAGGAGATCATAAGACTTGACGGTATAGTACCAGAACCTGAGTTCCAGTTTCAGGTTCCGCAGTTTTCTATGGAGCCACAAGTGAGCTTCAACGACTACGACGATTACTTTTGGGCTACGAGATGAGGAAATAAACTACAACGTAAATGACATGATGACATAAATGAACATATTCTTGAAGATAAATGATTTGATAAATGAGTTGTTAATGTGAAAATTAACTCCATGCAATGATAGATGATGAAATACAGCAACTTTACAAGATCACATCACAACACTCAGCGATTAACCGATACGACCTCCTCAACGGTTTGGATTTTTGTTGCCACTACATATTTATTCACTTCTGTTGGTTAACATTATACTATTCTTCTAATATTTATATCGTAATTGGGCGAGCTGGCAGTTTTGTCCGTATTGTAGGAAGCCTGGAAGCCAATAGGGCGCTATGAGATAGTTCAGAGCAATAAGGAATACTAGATCGACCTGAAGATGTACAATTTTGAGAAAGCAGATGCTTATAGTGTTGTATGTGGCATTCTTCGTAGTTTGAGAGTTGCTACATGTTCCAATTTAAATTACATTCTGAGTTAGAGGCAATAGTGTAATTAACTTACCAAAACACATCGAAGTTGACAAATGGATCTTATGCCAGCAACAAAAGTGTGCAACTATGGGGTGAAGAGGTTTCACCTCTCTTTCAAAAAGTCGAATGAAGATATTAACGGAGAATGAACATTGAAAACTTGGAACTTTTGATATGATTTATTGATGAGAAACCTTGAAGTACATTATTTATGGAACTCTGATGAACAACTTGACAATTAGAACAGACTGGAAAATTACGAATGTGACCAATAAAGTCAATATAATCGACTGAAATTGGTTATTACAAGGATTGTGTGTTTAACATCATTAACATAAGAACCATAAATCCTACGAGAGAGTTATTTCTTTTAGAGGTCACAGAAACTTGTATTTGAATCTGTTTTCCCCTGAGTACAATTGAACAGTTTCTGAATTTAAGAGACAAATTTGATTCTTTAAATAAGGATAAATTGGCATAAATTGACTGTAAAAAACAATGAAGCAGGCGACGACGTCCTTGGAGATTATCCATACTTCATTCAGAGAAATGGGTTTGAACTTGTTTAGGTAGACCAATAAACGACATTGTCGCCATGTCCCCAACCAGTCCCGTTCTTATTATTACAATTACATTTTTAGCTGGTGATCGTATACACGCCAAGCTCGTTTAGAAACTCGTTCCCGTCGTATACCGCGCATTTGAAAAGTTTTCCTTCTTTTGTGTTGACATACACGCCAAATTATAAGGCCTATATATATACAAAATTACCTGCTTCGAACATCAGCCCAGATAACACGGCTTCATCTTGTTCGCTAACTTCCGTTTGGTAGTCTGATTTTTCGTTTTTGTCTTGAACGCATCATCTCCGAACAGTTCACTTGCATAATTCCGTTTCCGTGCGTTTCCGACCAGTCTAAATCAATCTTGAATCAGATCTAATCATGTCCAGTGTCTACCATGACTACTCGACCTTCAAGAATGTCACCTCGTTCGCTGACTCGTTGCAAAACTTCCAGCAGGTGAGCAATCTCAACATTTTCGAACAAATATGGGGTGCCTACTACTACTACATGGGTAACGACTTGTTTGCTACCGGTTTACTCTTTTTTGTCACCCACGAGTTCTTCTACTTCGGCAGATGTATTCCATGGATGATCATCGACAGAATTCCATTCTTCAACAAGTACAAGATCCAAGAGACCAAGCTCCCTTCTAGTCAGGAACAGTGGGAATGTCTCAAGTCTGTTTTAACTTCGCATTTCCTCGTTGAAGCCTTTCCTATATGGTTCTTCCATCCTTTGTGCCAGTACATCGGAATCAGCTACCAAGTACCTTTTCCATCCATCACCGACGTCGCAATCCAGTTGTCTGTATTCTTTGTGCTCGAGGACGCATGGCACTACTGGTTCCACAGAGGCTTACATTACGGAGTATTCTACAAATATATACACAAGCAACACCATAGATACGCTGCTCCTTTCGGTTTAGCTGCTGAGTACGCCCATCCTATTGAAGTCATGTTGTTGGGTTTCGGTACGGTCGGTATTCCAATTGTTTGGTGTGTTTTGACTGGAAACTTGCATCTTTTCACTATTTGTATTTGGATTGTGTTAAGATTGTTTCAAGCCGTCGATGCTCATTCTGGATACGAATTCCCATGGTCTTTACACAACTTCCTTCCATTCTGGGCAGGTGCTGACCACCACGACGAACATCACCACTACTTCATAGGCAGTTACGCTTCTTCTTTCAGATGGTGGGATTTCGCCTTGGACACCGAGGCAGGCCCAAAGGCTAAAGAAAGCAGAGAGAGAAAGATGAAGGCTGCTGCTGAAAAGGCGCAAAAGAAGAGCCAGTAGATAGCTCGATAAAAGAGCTAAATATTGTTATAGATTACTGATCTTAATTAACCATATTCACCAATAATACAGAACATATTCACAGACACCTGGAGAGTTAGAATGAAAATCGAAAGAAAAACGAATACTTTATGATTTAAACCTTTCCTTACTTCATGCTTGAGAGATAATTCATATCACTAATTTTTCAAATTACAATATAGCTGCAATGGATTTTGCGCACGTCACTATAAAGTGATTTCTAACAATTCTGATCGTGTACATTTGAATTTAGATATATATATATATATATATGCCAGTAATACTACTCCTTCGTTGCTCCAGAAGACAACCATTCTGTATACTCTTTTCTCTTCTTGGCGACGTTGATGAAGCTCACTCTGTTTTTGAGCTCGTCAAAGTCGCTCAAGCCGACTTTTTCTGCCACTGTGACAGCATTTTTCATTTCTATGAACTTCAAATACGTGCTTTTATGATATACTATTTCACCCTTAAGTGACAATACCGGCAAATTCTTGATGGAGCTTATAGATCCGATGACGACGATGAGGATTCCTACTACTGCTTCGGCGACAATGTCTACAGGCAAGCTTCCCGAATAATGAGAAAGTACTGTAAGCTTATGGAACTCAAAAGAAGAGTATCCCGAATGAACTAAAAGCAAGATTCCAACGAGGTAGAACACAACCGAGGACACCATTCTGTGAGATGTGCTGATGGGAGAATTTAGAGAGACCAATTCGACTTGGAGCCCATGGAGAAGTATTGCCTTACCACAAAATGTAGAAAAATTGGTGTTAAGAATAATGTCGTATAACACCAATGTCGTATAGAGATGTCGTCCTTTTCAAACTCTTTTCCCAGGGCCTTGGAGAAGTCCAAATAGGATTATTATCTCCGATTTGTGCATGAGGCCCTCAAGGTTAAGTTCTTCAGCAACAAGCAAACGAACGGCCTCGAAGGGGGTCACCACCAGTAGATTGTGACATAGGACGATTGTAAACAATGTTTCGTGTATAATCAAGTTGATATTGAAAATTTTGTGTGGAAAAGTAGTCTAATTTTCTTATCAGCTCCTACTCTCCACAGGCTGTCCTGAACAGCTTGGAAAGTGCTAACAATATTTCTTATTTCTAGAATGTGATTAATAGAAATAATGCAAGACATACACCATGAGGAATTTATACTGGTAATGAATCTGTTTCCGTGTTCCTTATGCTATTGCGTACACTCTAATGATCCTTTGTTGGGCACCATACTGTCCTCGACGACGACTGCGAAAAGGTATACGCTGAATATCTTCACCAATGCTGTGCTTCACCAGAACTCCACGAATACCAAACGTCTGACTGCAATATGTTCTATCGTATCACAGCCTTAGTTTATCCCTGGAACGACGGGTTAGATGCTTAATCCTGCCTTGTCTGATCTGATTCTACTTGTTATGCAAGATATCATGTGACCCCGTTTCACTTGGTAGAGTCTCGTACGGTCGCCGTCCAATACGGGACGTTAGATGTGAGCGATCAAGACAAGCCATATAGACTTCTGAAGGGAATACGAGTGTATAAAAGATTACGAATCATAACCACATTGTCTGTGGTACGGTTAGACGAGCAAAACACAGTGTGACATCTTCATACTCTTTGTCAAAACGTCCTAAGTTTAGTTCTGGCGTGGGTTTAAATCTCCCGAACGAATGTTCATCCTGTTTCTACGGTACTTACGCAGAAAACTTTCGCTACTCTCGCTACTCTCGCTATTTCTATCTACTATTTTCTCGCTATTCTCTCCACCGGACCTACACATATCGCTACCAACTCCGATTTCGCATCGTAACATTCGCAAGTCTTCGTTATTTCTCACTATTCTTCCTCGCTCTTCAGCCTCACCCAGCCTTACGTCGCCTTACCTTCTGTTTTCCCCCTCCCACCATTACTGTCCGCCTTTTCAAACATCAACTTCTGTTTCTCTTTCTCAGCTAAACCTGTTTTCCCTCCGCCCCTTCGTGCCATCCGGATCTATAATAACCTGTAGTACCTCATCGTCCGATCCGCTGGCGTCGTTGTCGTTGAATTTCATATTTGTGGATTGTAGCTTCACTATTCGTATTTTCCAAATTCGTTAAATTATTCCATATATCTCAATTTGCTCTGGATATTTACCATCCAGTGATTGCAGATTGCTCAACACAATTACCACCCGCACAATACCATCACCACTGTATCGATCGTCGTACAATACTCGTCTTTTCCTATTGGTGTATTCAATAATCCCGTAGGTTCTCATTTCAACTTCACTGTCCGCCAATCGCTTCCAGCCATTCTACCATATTTTATCATAGTTTTACATTGAGTTCAAATTGCTCTTTCACAATTCACAATTGAACAATAATTGTGAACCTTAAAAACGATAACCACCGAAATCATAGATATTAGCCATTAATAACGTTTGTTATCTATATTCATTCGAATACTTACATATAACTATTCAACTGTCCAATTGTATTAAAACTATTCAATACTATCTTAAATCCATTCATATCATAAAATGTCCACAGCTAAACCAAACGGAAGTAAAGAGCCTAAAGACCCTGAAAAAGACGAATACATTCCAGAATACATCACCTCGCTCGACTGCAAGATACTACAGTACCAATATGCAATCACCAAGCTCGAGGTGTTCATCAAAAGTATCCGCCGACTTTCGGTACAATGTGCTGGAGGAAGTCTTCCCCTACCAGAAAATTCAGAGAACTATCAGGAGTTATCAGAAGAGCGAGATAAAGAAAAGTCACCTGAAAACAAATCTGATGAGACATCACCAGGAGCTTTACCCTTAATGCACTACGTAGTGCTTTTATCTGGATCAGTATTTGCTATCAGTGAAAACTCGTTCAACTCCAAGTTGGACTTTCTTTCTAACTTCAAGTTGTTCAAACCCACTACTATCAACATTTCCACAATTTCTAGTCATATTCCCTATGATTTGGCAGATACCCCTGTGGGAATTTTAACAGATCTTCCGAAACTTCCTGCAGCCTTGAAGACATTGAAAGCTCTAGATTCTCTATGTTGCACATGTTTACAGGCCTATCAAAAGAGATTAGCACAGGCCAAAGTAGAGCAGTCTAAAATCATCAAGGGCGACGCCAGAAAATACTATCTGGATTTGGTTAATATAGTCGGAAAAGAGATTTTCTGTGTCGATATAGACTTTGACTTGACGTTGAACGACTTGTTGTTCAAATTGCCCAAAGATAAGGCACTTATGGAAAACGATAATTTTGTTGAGGCATCGTTGATAGACATCGATGTAAAGATGGTTTTCTTGCTCAATAAGCAGATCGACTCGCTAATGACTCAGTTGAGACCAATGATCTCTATGTATAAAACCTTGAGACATACTCCAGCCAAGATCATAGACCAATATGCATTGCACAAGATCTTTCTTTTAACATTACGACTTAATGACATCTACACCATCTTCCGAAGATTTGGCAGAAAAATCTTCCTATCTAACTACTCGCATTTGACGGACACCAAGTTCTTGTTTCAAGCAAAAAACGGCAACTACTTTAAAACAGCTATATTGGGCAATGTGGACGATACTTTCAACACCATGAAGAAAAACGGGATGTTGATTGCCAACTTGACACGTTTGATACGTCAGGATTCCCGTTTTGAAATCAACCTCAAGAACATAAACGACTTGATAAACTTTGTAAACCAGGGCTATCTCATGATGGAAACTTCCTTAGACAAATTTGTCGAGTTCGGCGAAGAGTGGATCGCATTAGAATTGCGATTCAGAAAGGTATACCAGCTTCCTAGAAGAAACCTCTTTGAAATCTACCAAGAGTATCACGAAGTAAAGCCAGCTCCAGTGAATATGGGGAGTATAAAAGCTCCAGTCCCAACTATCATCACGAGTTCTGCTACGAAGGCAGGAGAACCGCTGCTAGAATCTTTCCCTTCTGTAAGCAAGTCTAATAATTCTGGTGTCAATGGATTGGACAAGAGCATGAAGAAGTTGGAGATAGAGCCTCCTAATACTAGAGGGTCCAGATCTTCTTCTGTTTCGAGCATCACCAGCAATAGCTCGATCAACAAGCCTTTGATGAGAAAGAACTCTTTGAATTCTCCCAATCGTAATTCTATGTTGATACCACCTAGTAGTAGTGCAAACGGCAAACCTTCGCCTATGCGGACTAGAGCAAACTCCATGCTCTTCATGAATGCCAATGGATCTATGTCTACGCTAGAGGGCCCTTCCCCTTCAACACTTAGCAACAATATAGTTTCACCGTCTGCCACCAGACGTAGATCCAACTCTCAGCCAGTGAGAGGCAGTCCCAACATCAACGACGCTATTGCTACATCTGGAGCAGCTACGGCTTTGACGAGAAACAGCGGCACCTCTTCGCCTTTGAAATCTCCAACTGGTACTCTAAATCGTAAACCTTCTTTGAATGGAGCCAATAACAAGAGCGTGTCTTCTCCAACTCCATCTGTTAACAAGAATCAGAAGCTGTTGAACTCTGTAGTAGAGGAAGTTGACACTCCTCCTGTGAATCCAGCAGCTGTAGCAGCAAAGTTATCAGCCAATCAGAGATTGCAGCAGCATTTGCGCCAGGCTGCAAAGTCGGGAACTTTGATGACGCAACAGAAGGAAGTATTCACCTCTGTGACGTTTGATCCCAATAGTCCTTCTTCAGTTCCTATTAGGAAGTATATAGACCCTCCACAAAAGGAGGCTTCTCCACCAGCTGCTGTTGAGTCACCCCCAATTAGTTCGGTTACCAGCGCAGCAGCAGCCACCGCTTTGACCACTGCTGCTAATACAGCTACTGCTAGTTCCTCTGCTACTAAACCTCACAGAACCAGAGATCAGGTAACTAGAAGAAACACCCAGCACAACAGCGTAACTCGCCAGATTGACCAGCTGTTTGAGACAGCTTCTTCTTCATCTACAGACTCTTCTGGCAACACCAGCAGTAGTGGAAACAAACGTGTTAGATTTGCGGGAGTTCCAGACTACACAGAAGCAGAAGATGCTCCTACAAAGTACTCGCATACCATCTTACGTAACTTTGCTGTGTTCAAGAGTCCTATTCGAGCCGTAACTCAAAAGCCGACATTCAAGAAGAAGGACGAGTTGCTCAAGAAAGAGGAGTCGCTTTCCTTTAGATACCAGGTCCACCACCAGCCTGCAGACGACGACTTGGCAGCATAGAAGTCAGATTATATAGACGACTTATTTAGAGTGAAGAATAATACCCAGCGTGCCTAGGTATAATGCTCTCAACGCCGGCCGATTGTATATTTGAATCCACTAAGTCTGTTAAAGTTCAAATGAAGAAAATATGCAATAAGCAGTATATTTCAGTGAATGGCAAGTTTAGTTGATATATAACTGAATCAGTTATCATAGTTTATTCTTTTACTGTGTGCAGTATCAAACATATAGGATAATTTTTCAAATTTTTTTCTCATCCCAAACGATTTAATGAGTTCCATTAAACATACTTTCCAAATTCGGACAGTTTGAACTAGTTTGATATTGAGGTGATAGATCCGTGTTCTGGAAGTATTTCATTTTGAACTTTGTGAAAATCTGGAACAAAAACGACATTTCCCACTAATTTTTCGCCTATCTGATCCATCTCATCCTTTTTTGCACCTAGTCATGTCTGTTGAAATCAAAAAGAGAACGGGAATTGCCGTTCCAGAAGGCAATATCAAGAGAAGAAGATCCATTTATCCAGCCAGTAGTAACCCTACTAATGAGGAAGGTGTTTCGCAGTGTTTCCACACGTTTTCAACTTCTCTCTATGTGTCGCTTGCTCCTGCTCATCTCAGCAACCCTACAAATGGACTCAAAGCTCAGCACTTGGATCCGCTCATCATGACATATTTGCCTAAAGCTGGTGGGGTTGTTTTGTCGTACTCCAACATCAAGCTTTCCGAAGACAACTCCAGCGAAGATGCCGACGGCAACGCTATCACTGTGGCCAAGATCGAAGGCTCTTCTCCATTCACGTTCTTATGGATAACCGTAGACTTTTTGATATGGAAGCCTCAAGTCGGAGACATCTTGGAAGGATACATTTATATGCAAACAGCTTCCCACTTGGGTTTGTTGATCCACGATACATTCAATGCCTCCATCAAGAAGTACAACATTCCTAGCGATTGGCAGTTCGTTCCTAACCAGGAAGATGAAATTGCAGATGCGGCAATCAAGTCGTTTGGCTACTGGGTAGATGGGAATGAAAGCAAGATCGAGGGAAAGTTGAAGTTCACAGTCAAGACTATCCACAGCTCGGGCAAGGTTGTTTCTGTAGAAGGTACATTGATTAAGCCGGGTACTGAAAGAGATGCCCAGCCAATTTTCAGAGAACGTCGCTCTTCCACCTCTTCGCAATCGGGAAAGAGTAAGCACAAGAAATTTGGTGACGACGAAACCATACCCACATTAAGCGAGATCGCTGAACCAAAGGAGGAAGATGAATTGCCAGTTTACATAAAAGAAAACGACAATGAGAATATTGACGAGGATAGTGCCGTCTTCAACAAATCTGATTCTGACGAAGCTGACAATTCCGATTAATGACAAATTCGAAATGAAGATTCGGAATGGAAATTAGTAATAGATATCGCAATCTGAAAAGCATAGTTTTATCATCTAGCATTAGAAAGGTCCTTGCCTTCGCCTTCTCAGAAGGTTCAATTTGTATAATATAATAGAGAATCTACGGTCAAGTCGTACTGTTCACTATGTACATGTAGTCTATGTAATATATGGTATATCTAGAGGATGTAGTATGATATCATATAGATATGTTATTATGTCTGTTATCTGAACGGTTTGTCGTCATTGATCATGCGCCAGATTACGTCCTTCTCCTTATTCGTAGGACGATGATAGTTGGTGCCGCGAGTTCCAAAGAAGAGTCTATAGTACCATTTGTCCTTATTAAATGTACCAACAGGACTAGAACTGTGGTGAAATCTACTGGCTAGACGTCCCATCTTCTTGCTGTTCGTTTCCATCATTGTCAACTTCTGCACTCTATGCAATTTGCGAAAGTTGATAAAAGTCACAAGCAAACCTTGAATGATAGAAAGGGCTATAACGGCTCCAAAACCATAAGTAGACTCTTCTATATAGTTCCTAAGGTTCATCCCGTAGAAAGCAGGAACCAAAGTAGCTACAGTGAACCCCAAGGTGTATATGGTTACTTGCAACTCGAACAACATCAAAGAATTTCTATTGGCATCTATGATGATGTTGACAATATCCTCGGTAGCTTTGATATCGTTTAGAAGAGAACCCGCCTGCTGCACAAACTCGTCACATTGTTTATAGTAAGCTTCTAAAATCATCTCCAACTCCTCGTAATTTTCTATTTTAGGATCGAATTGCTTCGTTTCCGTCAAATACATGCCCGCCAAGTCTTCATCGTTGTCCATAAGTTCTTCCAAAATGTCTCGGATCAACAAAGTCTTTTGGTAAAAACTGGACAACTTCTTCAGCTTGATCAACAAGTCCTGCAACTTATTACGGTCTACTTGGTCTTCTAATTCAGATAAGATTAGGCCACAGCTGGAAAGATGCGATTTTACCTCGGCTTCCAAGTAACTCATGATGCTGATGAGAATACATTCGAGAGCTCGAAACTCGTAGCTGAGGTTCCCAGCTGGTAGTTTCAACTTCATCTCAAGATCATACATAAACAAGCCCAAACGCGTAGCTATCGACGGTGTTGAAGTGTCAAACACCATGACTGTGTCCTTTGTGACAATAGCCTTGATGTGCAACATGTTTACAACTATAGAGTTGGGAGTTCTTACCATGATAGAAGGAGCAATGTCTATAGAAGAGGTATCGATCTTCCGCAAGTCACGAGGGAAAAGATTGTTATCACGTAAGAACTTCATCTTGGGATATTTTTTCGACACAGCTGTAATATTGCCGTTGTAATCGAAGATGGTACACGATACATACAGATCGTTAGGAGTAATCGGTTTTAACCTATTGTAGATTGAGTTGTCCATCATATCGTATTCTAGCCCGCGCTCGGGGTCGTAAGCATCAGCCGGCTCTGTCATACTATGGGGGATATTTGCTTTGAGGTTGTTGAGAGCCTCAATGTTACGACTGTTCGTGGATTTGCGCCTTGAAGAACTTATTGGCGAGAATGTATTTGATGTATTTGAGTATGAATTTAAATTTAAAAATGATAGTGATGTTGAAGTTGAAAATGACGATAATGCAGATTTGAAGCTAAGAGACATGTTTGTACGGCTGAGTCTCTTTATACCGCAACTGGTTAGTCGATATCGTATTGTTGTGTTGTGTACTCTGGATATCATTATAGAAATAGGATATTATGTTGTGGAATTCAATATAAAAGTGATATCATGAGTTGTGACCGCACCGAAGAAATAGCAGTGTTCAGATAATATTGAATGTGTCCCTTGTGAGAAATGTTGACTCCACTCCCTGGAGAAAGATAACTTGTTCTATCAAGGAAAACGGTGAGATGAGTTTTGATCTGTGAAGGCTGATAACCTTTTTGCACCTCGCTATTCCGGCAAGCCGTAGTTCGCATTTAGGGAGACCGTTAGGCAGAGTCTCAGTAATCGCCAATAATTACCGGTAGAGGGGCGACAAATTAGCGACAGGATCAAAGTCAATTTAGTTGAAATTGTGACAGTACAGTGAGACCACCATATACCATGACTACTTTCAAATATATGGTATATGTCACCAATTTAATGTCACCAATTATGTACTATCTATCCTGTAGCATCTACATCTACACTTCTCTGAACTGAATCATAAATAAGCTAGAAGACTTTATAAACGGAGTGGTGGCCCACAATGAAGTAAACAAAAAATACCAAAATGCTAAGCTCTAATCAAAGAACTTTCTGGAGGCAGAAGGTCCAAACAACTCCAATCTGATGGCTGGCAATCCCTCCTGCGACAATATCTTCAATCTTTCTTCCAATGTATTGTTAACTTCGATCTTCCCTGTTCCATTAACGACAACGACACCACCAGCAATGTCCTTGCTCAAGTAGTCTGACTCGTCAATAGAGATGTCTACCTCGAATTTGGCCTTCTCAGTAAAGTTCTTAGCAGCTTCAACGATGGCTTCTTTAGCAATAGCCACGTCCACTTCTCTAACCTTGATAGAGACCTTTTCTTCCAACAATGCTAAGACTCCTTCTTCAATTAAGCCCACCAACACTGGCAAGTACTGCTTCTTGTCAGTAGTGATTTTCTTCAATTCATTCTCAGCTTCGTCAAAAATTTCGTTCAAGACTTCTTCTTTGGTCGACAAGATTCTCAATCTGGTCTTGTTGGCAATGGTAGATTTGGTGATCTGTTGGGCTAACGAAGCCTTCTTGAGCTTTTGTTCATAGGTGGAGTCAATAGCAGCAGTTTCGGATCTGACAATTGAAGCTTTTTCAATTTCGTACTCTTCGTCTGCCTTCAACTTGATCTCCTTAGCTTTTTCTCTAGCTTCCTTCTCAATGAAGGCTTGCATTTTGGAGAGCTCAGATTTTACCTATTTGGTTAGTATTAATTACTTAAATTGGAACTGCTGGGTAGATTTCCATATAGACAAATTCCGTCAAAAGTATGTCGATTCCTCAGCAGAAAAGATAATTATGACATTTTCACTACATACTTGTTCCTCGGATAATGGCATGGTGATGGGATGGGTGATGTGGTATTGAAGAAACAATGCTGGGAGAAACTCATCCACTCTTATCAACATTAAGGATTGGCTTCTTTTTGTTCGGGATGTTGTGCACGTGCACGACCTGTCTACGATTGAGAAATATTTTGGGTCTGGAGTTAGTATTAGACATGAGATTTGACACTAGCAAATAAAAGTAGCAGGGTAGCACCGCCCGGAATTATCCAAATCATGAATATTTGTGAGTTCGTCTATCAATGTATGACGATTATGAAAATCGACATTTTGACCCTGAAATTGACTACTTCGCTATCAAAGATTCTCAATATGTGATTCTTCGTCATGCGCAGAATTAAATAGTTGCGAAATTTAGCTCTCATATAACGAAAATTACAATCTCTTACAGCTGGTGAAACTTTTATACTATATAAACAATAAAGTAAACGACGTACATCAAGAATTGAAGTTAGACTATCTTGTTCAAGAAGTCTCTGGCCAATTCGACGCCGACGAAAGTGGCTGCATTTGCCGGGAACGATCTGGCCAAGGCTGGGCCGACACCAGGGAAGAATGCCTTGATACCTCCCTTAGCGTAGATGTTCTTGGTTGTCTGGAGAATTGAAACACTTACGTTGGATGACTGTTGCGTCGACTTGATGGTGTCGATTGGGAAAACACCCAACCACATAGAGACACCAGCAAAACCACCAGCAGTTGAAATAGCACCCAAAGACAAGTCCTTGCCTGGAGTGGACAACTTTTCCTTCAAGATCTCATAAGTAGCAAAGTATAAAGCCGAACCTGGCCCGTCTCTGGCTAATGTAGCAGCAGAACCTTTGAAAATGGATCTGATACCACCAGTCCTATACATTTCCTTAACCACAGAGCCCATAGAAACGCCTGACTTACCTTCCTGAATTTGCATCATGACCTTGATTCTCTCAAAAGGAGCGGCTACAAGAGTGGTAGGTATGGCAGAAATGAAACCTGCAGTAGAGATCTGGGCTACAGTGAACTTATCAGCAGGTATTCCTGAGTAGCTGGTGACGATTTTTTTACCGACATCGTAACCCCAGAAAGAAACTGCAAACATGGGGGTAACACCTAAAAGTGGTGGTAAAACACCTCTGTAAAGCCCGAAAAGACCATCCTTGACCACGGTCTGCTTCACGCACTGAATGGCTGAATTGTACATACCAGTCTGCAAACGAACCTTGACCAAGTCAAAAGGATGCCCCGTCAAAACGGCACAAATACCACCAAAGCCTCCGGCAGCAAACGACTTAACGTTATCCACCAACATAGTGTCTACTTCGTCCATTATGAATATGTTCTATAATTGTATGAGAATAAATAGAGTGCGAACAAGCAATGAGTCTATGCTTCAACTAGATCGGACTAATAAATAATAATGTACCAAACTTCTAAAGGTAAACCAATCTTCAAGTGTATTCTACCTCGCAGCTCAAGGACTCGACAAATAGAAACTCAAGAAAGAATAAAATTGAAAATACGAAATAGATTCGAACTGGAAACGAGTGTGAAAAATTTCATTCCAATCGCACGTTAAAAAAATCCGGGGAATCTCTAAGATTTATAGTGGGGCTACAAAAATTCAGAGTGGGTCGTGTACCGAGCGTGAGCTTCCAAGTCCGAGGTAGAATACGATCTAGTGATATTGACGGTGATTTTACCGGAGCTGCTAGATGGGAAAGATATCAGAACAGTAGGGTTTGTGACGTGTAAGAAAACTTTTCGGCAAATTTGCTTTTCTAATTTCAGTAGCACACCGTTGGTTATTATTGGTACATTCTCGCTAGAGCGATCTCTTCGCAATAGTTTCTACTTACATAGAAAGAATCGGGTATATTATCTTATATCGTGCAACCTCTTGTATAAATTAGTAATGTCCCGGCCATAATAACATTCTCTCTTGCCTGTTTCTGTTTCTACCGTACGGTAACATACCACTTTGAATCATATTTCTTAACATCTTCACACTCCATTCCCACGTCGTTCGCCAATTCTCCTAGCATGCTCTAAGATGGATGAAATATTTGTGGGGCAGATGATTTTTTCAGTGGGGCGCACCACTTTCCTGCCGAGGATTCAATATCCGTAAGGTCTTAAAAGCCAAAGCCTACATGGAAATAATAGAATGTCACGATTTACACCATCTTCATTTCACGAGTTCGGGCCACAGAGTGTGTCACACCGAATTACATACTATCTATCCATCTTGGTATACATCGGAGTAGACTGTAGCTCGGATTCGGCGCAACGGCTTCATCCTATTCTTTGTGTCCTCTCTAGAAACCTGCGCAATATCTGAAAATTACCATTGGTCAAGTGTATTTTGTGATTAATATTTTCTTTAATTTGTTCTTATCCCATTAATGTGGTTGGTCTATATAGTCTAGAAAAGTCTGCTTAAGTCCCTGAGTTCGAAGTCGGTTTTGAGATCTTGTACAAATTCTCTCTCCCGTAGCTTGAACTCCAGACAGTAGATATCCTTATATATTCTGTCCACAACGGCTACCAACGTTCGCTCAATCTCTTCTAAGTCGTTGTCGATTTGCACCATTGTATCACCCCCCAATGAGTCTTCATTTTCTTCGAGATTAAGTACCAATATATAATTAACAATCAAATGGTGGAACTCTCGGCAACTGGTTACAAACTTAAAAATAATATGGAGAATCTCGTAGATCTGGGCAATATAGCTCGACTTTGTTATCTTGCCTAAGCTATGTTCGCTGAGAAGCTTAAAGTTCGTAATTGCACTCAAGTAATCTTCATGCTTATTAATTATTTCATTGATCGTCAATTCGTTGACATTGTGGTCAATATGGTCCTTGTTTACACTTCCCACAGTAAAGGACCTTGCAAACTCGGGGTTAAGGCTGTTCAATAAGCTCTTCAGTTCAACATTGTCAAACCTTTCTTCAGTAATATTGGACTTGAAGTAGCTTCTATTGATAAAAGAGTTGAAATTGTTCTCTATAATATCATAGGATATGTACCCTATCAATGAATTCAAGAACTTTTGCATATGTGACCGAATTAAATTGCTTGTGTTGAATGCTTTCGTAACCCAAACGATCTTTCTCTCTCTTATATTCAGTCGGTTCCAAGTGTTGCGAATTTTACGATGCATGCGTAATATACTTTTCAAATCGTTCTTCTTCAAATTGGTTGCGTCGACAAAATTGTTGTTCAATACAAATTGTAAGTGTTTGATTTTCCATACGAAATGAAACATCTTGAGATATTGGCTCATTTGTGGTTCAAGCAAGTAATTGATGGCTAAATCCTCTATTCTGTACTCAACTGTGAATACCTCCCATCCAACATTACCGTGCGTAGGATTCAAAACTCTTGCATCGACTCGATTTTTGTATCTGAAATGTTGCATAGAAGAGTAGTTAACAGCTTCTGTGATCACCTGCGAGAGATAACTTGAAGATATGTTCGTTGATGATTCTTCGAATATCCTCGATCCTTTGGAAATTAATACATCTATGAAATCATTACTGTCTGTAAAGTAAACTTTCTTAAAATTCACCAAATGAGTGTATAGTTGATTCTTCGGTCCCTGCAACACAATGGTGAGGTAGTTCATAACATCACAATATTGGTTGTTGACAACTTCGGTTACGTCATTGATTGACATTGACTGCAAACCTCCGTTCACCAGAAATATCTCAGTAGTATATTTGCGAGTGTATTGGTTGAGCCATTTGAGCTCTTTGCAGTATTTAGATAGGAATATAAGAGTTTTTCCGATTTGGAAAATCTTTTGCCCCGAGCGTTTACTTATGAATGTTGGTATTTTTGAGGGAACAAAATCTATTATCTCGTTAATATAGTTTTTCTCAGTGTTAAACTTAATGAAGAAATCATCACTATTGTCAATTAGATCTCCACTGATGATCCAATTCTCGAGGATTTCATAGTATGGTTTGGAAATGTCGTAGAAGATAATTTCGCTTAACTCTCTGATGATCACATCTCCAAATTTTGTAAGACCGTAGACCTTGGTCAAGAAATCGAAACCATTCAAAGTGCCCAGATCAATAGTAAGCGAGTAAAGGAATCTTAACTTCGGTATCCATGGGTAAATTGAATTATACACTGCTATCAAGGAGCCAGGTTGTACTGTGAATAAGTCGTTAATGCGAGTTACGTAAGAATTGATTTGTAATTCTAGTACTCTCCAGAATGCTGTTTTGATCGGTGAGTTCATCTTGCCTATTTCGGACTCTATGAAGATCTGCAAGTTCTTGTACAATAATGCGCATTCCAATATGTTAGTCAAGAGACCTGAGTAGCTCTTGTTGATAGTGGCCGGAATTTCAATTTCTCTATTATTCAGGAAAGATAAAAGCTTGGAATCAAGTCCAAGTAATGTGAAAGACAAATACGCCAATATTGATTCCTCAGAGAGTGTTTCGTAGTATGGCTCTATGATCTGAGAAAGTGTCTCCTGTGAAGTCCAATTTTTGGAATTGATATTGTCTCTGAATGGAGAAGAATGAAGATCAAGCAATGACAGATGTTGATGATGATTTAGATTCTGATTTTGATTTTGCTGATGTCGTATAGTTCCGCCACTAGTTGCTGACCTGGTGCTGACATGTGAAACTATTCTCTTCGGAGAAGACACATTTGAAATCGAAAGATGATCATTGGACCTATTCGAGTTTGTATATGTTTGCGATTCTGGATTCTGAAGTACGTCCAAGAAAATCAAATAATTACAGACTTGATCTACAGACTTGAATCGTAAAAGCGATTCTAAGACCCGTTGGAAAGACACCCATTGCAGCTTGGCTCCATGCGACAAAAAGGAAGTCTTGAACTTGTTCGTTATGGTGTTTATTTCATTTTGTGGATGAGTTGTTTGCTGGGAGAAGTTGTTATTGAGAGAAGCAAGAAGGTCGTTGGTGACACTGTGGATGAACTCATCGCCAAACTCTGCTGGAACCAAAGATTTAACAAGACGGTTCGAGTAGACTCGTATGAGCTGGTTACGGTCGAGTGCCATGGATATGCAGAAGCTTTGGCCTATCTGATGATGCTATTACTGAAGAACGAACAATTATCTTGTTTACTTCTGTATAATATTTACTTTTCTATGTAGGAATTACGCGCTCGAAAAAAGAGTGTGAATTAGTTGGGGAAGATTTCTGTGCGACATTGAGAAAAACGGTGAGCTTAACTGGTTCATAGATATATTAACTGAGAACTCAAGGATTTCCGAAAACTTAATTGTGAACAATCTTATTATAACCGTCGATATATTCAACTTGTGTATGGTATACTTTAACCGAAAAAAATCTTCCTTTCTAAACTTCTTCAAATAATTTTACGTAAGTTGTTCCTAGCATTCCTTTTTAAGATTATTTGCATCCTTTCTGCAACTTACTTTTTGCACCCATTAAAATTTTCTGCATTTTGTTGTTTGAATTACTTGATCATATTTCAGCGTAATACGTACATATAAAAAAAAAGTAACTATTTACCAAGAATCGGCAGTTTGAACCCAGTTGCGAATGTAAAAAACTCCACCAGTTAAACCCAGGGCTGAACCAGATCTAAAAAAGCATTCCTCACTAGATCCATACTAGGACCTTAGTAAGAGGAAACACCGGAGGAAACGCCAATTGGAGCCACAACAGGGTTAAAAACATTCGGGTTCAAATCGGAGTCGGTCAAAGACAACTGGGCGTCGGTCCAAATATGTTCGACTGGGGCAGCGTTCGACTCACCAACACCACACAAACCACCATTTCTTTCCCAGTCGTTGATTCTGCTCAAGTTCAACTCATTGAACACAGAATCAACGGCCTCGATCAATTGTTTAGAGAGTTCAGGACCGTGACCAGGAGTAGGCGTAATTCTCAATCTCTCTTCACCAATAGGAACGGTGGGGAAGTTGATAGCCTGGACGTAGATGTCATGTTTGTTCAACAACAAGTCCGAAGCCTTCTTAGCATCAGCTGCGTTCCCAATCAAAACAGGAACAATATGTGCTGGGTTGGGCATGACAGGAATACCGATGGCATTCAAATTATTCTTGACATATCTAGTGTTCTTCTGCTGGGCGATTCTGTCTTGCAAAGTGGCTCTCTGGTATCTGACCGAAGCACTGGAACCAGCCATGATTGCAGGAGGCAACGACGTGGTAAAGATGAAGCCTGGCGCATACGATCTAAACCAATCGATCATGTTGGCCTTACCAGTAATATAACCACCAACAGTACCGAAAGCTTTACCCAATGTACCAGTGACCATATCGACTCTGCTCATGACGGTTTGTTTGTCTGGGTGTTCGATTCCACTCTTCAAATGAGCGTCAAAGTCCAAGTGCTCGGCTACACCAGCCCCATGGGGACCATACATACCGACAGCATGGACTTCGTCCAAGAAAGTCAAGGCTCCATACTTTTCAGCCAAGTCGCAAATAGCTTCAATGGGAGCAATGGAGCCACACATGGAGTAGACGGACTCGAAAGCGATCAACTTAGGCGTGGACTTAGGATATTGAGCCAACTTGGCTTCCAAGTCAGCCAAGTCATTGTGCTTGAAGATGTGCTTCTTTGCTCTGGAATTCTTGATTCCCTGGATCATGGAGGCGTGGTTTAAGACGTCGGAGAAAATGACCAAGTCCTTGATCTTCTGTCCGAAAAGTGACAAGACAGCATCATTACAAACGAAACAGGAAGAGAATACCAACGCGGCCTCATGCTTATGCAAGGCAGCGAGCTCCGACTCCAACTTGATGGCGTGTATGTTGTGGCCTGCGATGTTTCTTGTACCACCAGCTCCGGAACCGTAAACTTCCAAGACTCTCTTCATCTCGTTGAGGGTGTTGGTGTTTTTGCCCATACCAAGGTAGTCGTTAGAACACCAAACGGTAACCCTGTCTTCGGCATTGGAACGATGGGCTCTGGGGAAGTCCTGTGCCAAACGGTTGATGTTGTTGAAGAAACGGTACGACTTGTCTTCTCTCTTTCTGTGCAATTCGTCTGCCATGTAGCCGTGGAAGTCAAATGCTGATTCGTTGGTTTCAAGACTGATATCATTGACAGTGAGATTCTCACCCTTGAAGGCGTAAGGAGAAGAAGACGTGGCAGAAGACGTGGCAGTAGTCGAAGCGGTAGCTCTAGCAGGAGGAGTGGCACTGGAATAGTTTCTTTCTTGAGCTCTCATGGCAGCTCCCATAAATGGGCATTGACGAGCCTGGCTAGCCAATCCTCCAGAAGATGATCTCGAGATCTGACGCAAAGTCTGAGCATTCGAGGCCCTGACGAATGGGCATACGGCCATAGAGGCCCTGGTTAAGGATTCCATTTTTTCGGGAAAGCAAAAGCGAAGAACGGGGTACGGCTGGAATCGTGGAAGAGATTAACAGTTATTGAGACTATGCTGGTTCAATAAAATTCAATATCAATGAAAAGTCCGAAAGTCTTTTTTTATTTTTTTTGATGTTTGCTTACAAACTAGAATAGATACACTAGAGACAAACACTCGTTACACCTACAGAGTCGAGAGGTTCGTTTCTGATTCTCCAGAAAGAAATCTTGACTTGCTGAAAATTCTCGTTTAATATATATACTGTGAGCTTCGGCGGAGAAAAATTTGTGCGGTGCGGCTTGGCCCGTTTAGGCAATCCTGTCCAGGAAGACTACCAATAAAGGCTCGGAAAAGCACAGGCTCTTGGGGGTAGGTCATCTTGGTCAGCGTTACTAAAGTGTATTTGCCTTGTGTTACGATTTGACGTTGGGCGCTTGCCATAGTTAAGATAGAATCCACTATTGATGGGCTCTGCCTTCTGTTTTGGCCGGGGATTGAGGGCCACTTTTTCTCGCTAACGAGGTAGCAGAATTTCAGCAGGAGCTCGTAACGGAAACCCCCAAGAAAATCAACATAGTCGCCTTCAAACCCTGGAAACGTGCGCTCTTGCTATTGTGCTACCTTTGGCACTCTAATTGACCTTTGGCAATTGGTCCGCGACCCTGACTAGGTAGGACATAAAAGATGGTACATCATGTGCCATTAGTCACAATGCATGTACCATAAATCACGTGTATTTTGCCAAATCGTATGATGCCCTTTTTCATTTGCTTTTTCTTTGAGAAGAAAGGAAAAGTGGATTGCACGTCTAATTAAGGTTTATATTCGTTAGACAACGAAAATCAATTCTCAAACCTGCCTACA
The DNA here is from genome assembly GCA_030564745.1 of Scheffersomyces segobiensis. Lineage (NCBI taxonomy): Eukaryota > Fungi > Ascomycota > Pichiomycetes > Serinales > Debaryomycetaceae > Scheffersomyces > Scheffersomyces segobiensis. The sequence goes on along the minus strand of JAKTZB010000012.1, from coordinate 154,148 downwards.
TGCCAATGGGAATTAAGAGCGAGACCAGGGTTTACTAGATTTACAAGTAATATGTATAGCGGACGGTAAGAAATGAGCTAATACTTTACAATAGTCCCAGTTTAGTATTCGCAGGATCAATTCTGTTTTGGGAAGCCTGCAACAGCTGTAATTTGAAAGATCTACTGTAATGGTTACAATGGGTGCAATATATAATTAGCCAAATCCGTAGAAATAAAAGCTGGACCATTGTTCCCAAGGAAGAAACCGAAAACTGTCATATAATGAAATGTGATGTTCCCGCAAGGTGCCAACAGATTGAACTTGCCGAACGAAAATTTTAGGAGCAAAGGAATGGAGAATAAGCGAAGGTCGCGTCATCCGATGGAATCTATTTAGGTCCATGAAATCAGGAGAGCTGCAATCCAAATGTAATCTAGATGCAATCTAGATGCGAAGTTTCCGGGGCCCCTGAGTTTTGAGACCCTTGTTTTCTAAGGATCATGACACATGTATACAATTCTCACGTTACTTCTCCATTGATACTCTATCAAATTTAACAGAGAGCTCAAATGAATACCACTCATGATGCATAATGTTCATTGGGGCAATCGGGACAGCTTCGGTAGAACTTGCTAACTTTATCAATTGGAAGCAAAAGATCATTCATACTTGGAACAATTAGAGTGCAAAAACCATAATCCTACAGTCCTTCAGAGTATGAAAAATTATGGGGAGCTTACAAAAACAAGACGATTAATTGAACTGCATTACACAGACCGTTTATTATGAGGACCGCAAACAAATTATTTAGATCTCTTATCGTAAATACGGATCATTCCACAAGCCTAGAAGCCTTTGAACGCCCTAGTTCCCGAAAAGATGCCGATGCCGAAGACATTTGGATTAAATCTCGTGTCAGGTGATGCCAAGTTAGTAGTGACTAGTAGTCATCAAATTTCCCCACAAAATGGGACTGTTTGGAATAAAGTAACCGGGCCATCCACCATATTGTATTAGTAGAACCCCAAAATAGGGATACTATACACGAGTGAATCTCGCCCTTGCCTTTGTCATACACCATTGTACGGGGCATTTTTCAGCACTCTACATCAGTACGTGTAATTCAAAACTTTACCAGTGACCATGCATAGGAACGGGGTAGCGAAATTTATTGAATCAGGCTACTTCTGTCTAGAACGGAGAACTAGCATTTAAGGCAACCGCCCCGCCGTAATGGACATAAGAGACATAAATTTTATAAAGCCATATAAATACAGACCATTCGATAATTTTACTAAATGTTTTCTTCGCGTACAGCACTCACTCATACCGCTGTCAAGCTAGGTTATTCTATCAGCAGAAATTTAGTTAGAGCAATGTCTATCCCCGCTACTCAATATGGTTTCGTCTTCACCAAAAAAGACGGCTTAAAACTTAGGGAGAACATGCCTGTTCTCGAGCCCAAGGCCGACCAAGTCTTGCTCAAAGTCGATGCAGTAGGTTTGTGCCACTCTGATCTTCATGCCATTTACGACGGCTTCGACTTTGGTGATGAATACGTTATGGGGCACGAAATAGCTGGTACCATTGTCAAGAAGGGAGCCATGGTAGACTTTTGGGACGTTAACACTCGTGTTGCCTGCTTCGGTCCAAACTCCTGCGGCCATTGTCAACTTTGTCGTACTGGTTTTGAAAATGACTGTACCAATGTCATTAACGGCTGGTTTGGCTTAGGTAAAAACGGAGGTTACCAGCAATATTTGTTGGTTGAAAAACCCCGTAATTTGGTTGCTATTCCAGAAAACGTCCAGCTGTCCGACGCGGCCGCAATCACCGACGCCTTATTGACTCCTTTCCACGCCATGAGATTAGCTGGTGTTAGATCAGGCACAAAGCTCTTGCAAATTGGGGCTGGTGGATTGGGTGTCAATGGTATTCAGATTGCTAAAGCATTTGGTGCTCAAGTCACTGTTATCGACAGAAAGCCCGAGGCTGTAGAAGTAGCAAAGAGCCTAGGAGCAGATGAAGTATATTCTGCTCTTCCTGAATCTACCACTCCAGGAAGCTTCGATGTGGCCATCGACTTCGTTTCTACTCAAGGCACTTTCGACATTTGTCAAAAGTTCGTCAGATCTAAAGGTAATATTGTTCCCGTTGGTTTGGCTGCTCCAAAGCTTTCGTTTGACTTGGGAGACTTGGCCCTTAGAGAAATCAACATCATCGGTAGTTTCTGGGGTACGTCATCTGACTTGAAGGAATGTTTCGACTTGGTCAGCAAGGGTAAAGTCAAGCCAAAGGTGACTGTTGCCCCATTGAAGGAATTGCCTGAATACATTGTCAAGTTACAGAATTCCGCCTACGAAGGTAGAGTCGTGTTCAAGCCATGATTTACGAGTCAAATTTCGGATTTTAAAGCCCTGCCACAAGCATATATAGGCTATGTTTCAATATACTTAAATGAACAAGAAATGATATTTACGATTGCATATTGCATATGTAACTTCATAAATGTAGACATATTGAGCAGTAGACGCATCCATATGGCCCGTGAAACCACCCCATTCTTAGCCTGCGGACTTCAAATCCTGGGGCCCGCACATTCCGCTTGGATTGGGTGCGCTAAGGACATTGTTGAGGGTTTGCGGTTCAAGTAAAATAATGTCGATAAATGTGGCGAGCATCGGTAGTGCAAATCAGCCAGATCTCTACGGCTAGATACGTCCTAGATATAGCATGCAATAATTATGTACGCCACCGCAGATCACCTCATGAGACTACAATCATAATCATAATCATAATCATAATCGTAAATGTAATTAGAAAGTTGTTGTGGCCAAAAAGGATGAAGTGTCCGACAGATCAACAATCAAAATTTTAGGGCGTCTTACAATGCCGTAGAGTTTGCCAGTGCACCAGATGGAAAAATCTGGCTGCAGATATTTTTTGGTAGCATCCATAATTTTTCCGGCACCCTAACTGTTGAAGTAGAAAATATTTGTCATGAAAGTTTTTTTTGCCTTTATGTCTCTTCTTCATCTCGGTTGACTAAGAGTACCTTTGAACGGCATTGGACGGGCTATGGACTCACTGTGGCTGGTATTTTTCATAGCTGAGCAATAAGAAATTGAACATCATAGTCTATGCTAATGCCCGCAGATGGTAAGAGTCCTATACTGTGAGGGGGGGCGGATAATTAATTATAAATGACTTTAACTTCTAATACCAACCAATTCTAAGCAACCACCGTTAGAGGTAATTTTTCTAGTTTATTATTGCCAAGAGTACCTTTTCGCTGCGTTACATCAAATAGTGTAAATAGCTTGGAAATATCGTGGGGGTGGGTGGTACCGCGAAAAAGATCACGTCTAGAAAAGATAAGAGGTGGCACGCTCAGTGCGTCATTTGCTCAGTATCAGTTCAGAGTACAATTGCGAAGAGTTTTTAATTTGGTAATCTCCAGACGCATTCCACGCTTAAAGTGCACACATTGACTCCAGTAGTAACAACTGTCTCTTGCGGCGTTTGTGACGGATGCAGAGTTAGAATCTGCCACGAGCTGAAGTGCCAACTGGAAGGGGGTGAAACGGCGTAGGAATTACTGATGAATCTGGAAGTGAACGGGCATATATCGTCTGACCTGCAAACACAATATTCTACTTACACATGAAAGTCAGATTCTTATCAGCGTGATTTGACTGGAGACAGGACATTTATGGTCCCTATTGTCCATCGGATTTCAACCACAGCGGGGCTTCATATGGTAAATTTCCGACGACTTTTCTGTGAAACCGACAATTTTCTTAACTACGTCAATTGGTATAGGGATACGGTGGAAAATACGTCAAACATCCAATGAAGAAATCCACGAAGAAACCAAGAATCTAGCCTATCACTAGTACGTAGGGTTGATAGGAACAGTTGATAAGAGGACGTCAAGTGGCTCCGGTGCCAGTTATGAGATAGGTTTCATACATGTAGAAGATAATACGAACGCAAGTATTGTCAAATCGCCTTGTTGCGACTCTCTTCTGACTCTCCAGTCTTTTTCATCTCCCAACCCAGCATTATTATTTTGGCGTTCATTGGTTCCGAAAATGAAAAAATTATTGGTGCCGCACCATAGTTAAGCTCGACTGAATGAACGTTTCTTTTTGTGGTAATCTCATTACTGTGTTATCGCATAATGGATAATTTTTTATCAGAAGCCATCTTTTTTGCAATTGGACTTATACACAGGTAATTCAGCTGCAATTGCAAATCCCCAAACCTCGATATTAGGGAAAGCCACTAAGTCCCGTTAGTCTCCACCCAGATCTGGCTAGGGATCCTATCTCTGCAATATGTACGGCTTCAAATGGCTATCTTAGGATCTCCTTTTCTCGTTCATTCTCCAGAAATATAAAAGGATCCACATATCCCCTTTGTTCTTCGACATTGTATTCTCTTGCTCCTTAGAGTTCTCTGTTCTCATTAAGAAATATAATGTCTGACATTAAGAAGGCCAGCTCCTCGGAATCTCTCCAAGCTGTCGACGAAAAAATCGGTCACATTGCCGTTAACGATCTTGATAGAGAAATCTCTTCTGGTGATTACGATTTCAATGACGAAAAAAACTACTCAACACACTACGTTGATGAATACAATCCAAAGGGTTTGAGGGTCCCAACTGATGAAGAATCTGAAACCCTCAGAAGAATTTTGGGTAGAGCATCTTACGCTTCTTACTTGATTTGTTTGTGTGAGTTGGCCGAAAGAGCCTCTTACTATTCGGTCACTGGTATCTTGTCCAACTTTATTCAAAGACCAATGCCGGAAAACTCTCCTCACGGATGGGGTGCTCCAGCTGACAGAAACTCAAGTGTCTCCGCTGGTGCTTTGGGCCAAGGTCTTCAGGCTGCTAACGCTCTTACCCTTTTGCTTACTTTCCTTGCTTACGTTGTTCCATTGTACGGTGGTTTCGTCGCTGATACTAAGATTGGTAAGTTCAAGGCTATTTGGGTTGGTGTTATTGCTGGATTCGTTTCTCACGTTTTGTTCGTTATTGCTGCTATCCCCTCTGTCCTTAAACACGGTGATGCTGCTATGGCTCCAACTGTCCTTGCTATCGTTACCTTAGCTTTCGGTACTGGTTTCATCAAGCCAAACTTGTTACCTCTTCTTATGGACCAATACAGAGAACAAACCGATGTTGTCAAGGTCTTGCCATCTGGTGAAAAGGTTATTGTCGATCGTCAGAAGACTTTGGAAAGGATGACTTTGGTCTTCTACTGGGCTATTAACATTGGTGCTTTCTTCCAATTGGCCACTTCTTATTGCGAAAGAGATGTTGGTTTCTGGTTGGCTTTCTTTGTTCCTATTATTATGTACTTGGTCTTGCCAGTTGTTTTGGTTTTCTTGCAAAGCAGATTGGTCAGAGAGTCTCCAAAGGGTTCTGTCCTTGAAACTGCTTGGAAGGTTTCCAGAGTCACCTTCTCTAGGGGATGGATCAGCAGATGGAGAAACAACACCTTGTGGGAATACGCCAAACCAACTAACATGCTCGAAAGAGGTAGCGAATTCTACAATGAAAAGAAGAAGACTCCAATAACCTGGGATGACCAATGGGTTTTGGATATCAAGCAAACTGTAAACTCTTGTAAGATTTTCATCTACTTCCCAATCTTTAACTTGGCTGATGGTGGTATTGGTTCTGTTCAAACTTCTCAGGCTGGTGCCATGACTACTAACGGTGTTCCAAACGATTTGTTCAACAACTTCAACCCATTGACCATTATTATCTTGATTCCAATTCTTGACTACATTGTATACCCACTTTTGAGGAAGAATAGAATTGAATTCCGTCCAGTGTGGAGAATTTGGCTTGGTTTCATTTTGGCTGGTTCTTCCCAAATCGCTGGTGCCATTATTCAATGGAAAGTTTACAAAACTTCACCATGTGGCTACTATGCTACTACATGCGAAGAATTTTCTCCATTGTCTGCTTGGCAAGATGTTTCTTTGTACATTCTTTCAGCTGCTGGTGAATGTTTCGCTATGACTACTGCTTACGAATTGGCCTACACTCGTTCTCCTCCACACATGAAGGGTCTTGTTATGGCTTTGTTCTTGTTCACCTCTGCTATCTCTGCTGCTATTTCGCAAGCCATTACACCAGCATTGATTGACCCACACTTGATCTGGCCCTTCGCTGGTATTGCCATTGCCACTTTCATTGCCGCTTTCATGTTCGCCTATCAATTCAGAAACTTGCACAAGGAAATGGAAGAAGAAAGAATTCTCAGAGAAGCTTTGGCTCAATCTGACGACGCCAGAGATCTCATCTCGCATGGTGGAATTCAAGACGACAACAACTTGCAAGCTGTTACCTCCATCAAGTCTGCTGTTGGTAAGTGAGCAAGCAATGTGCTCTGCAAAATTCAATTCTCCTACGCATTTAATTCACATCATTACATTACATTGGGCTAAATTATTAATGTACAACTATTTAATAAAGTATAATAGAACTGTATGCTTTTAGAATTGTTTAACTCTTCTATTTTTGCACTTAGTAGTAGAAGTCCATTTAAAAAATAGTTGAGATGTTAGAAGATCAGTCGGAAAAGTAGCCCAATTAAGATGTGGGTAGGCGCGCTTGATAAGGTTCAAATTACGAGTCTACCTATAGAGCACATTTGTAATATATTTGAAAGAAATTGCGTTTGCCTGACAAGAATCGAAAATAACACTCAAATTGTGCGTTTCCACCTTACCATTTTGGCCAGATCAACAGCCGCAGCTTATCGTGCCTCTATGAAAAATGTTTCTCACGCACATCTATGTTAGGTTCCTTTGGGCGTCAAGTTCAGAGATCAACTGAACATCGCACGCTCGCACGAAAGGCAAACAATGAAATGACAATTACATAAAAAAGCTATCAAATAGTTCGAACAAATTCTTAATCACAATGGCTTAGGGATGTTTCTTCGCTTTTTCTATTTTGGCAAGAAATTGGAAATGAAATATTATATGAACTTTTACGGGAAAAGAAACTTGCATATTATGGCTAAGATGTACCATACTCAAAAAATATTGTTAAAATATCGAGATAACGACGGAGACCGAAGACAAGCTTCAGTCATGAAAATGGGGCATTCAAAAGTAGCGTAGACGAAGTGAAACTAAAAACTTTTCTCGTTTTCCAACTTGCACTTCGATTAGAAGTTACCAAGGGTCGCATTGTAGTTGACCGACTTGTAGTCCCAGTAGAAGGTGACGTCCTGAGGAACGTCGTCAGCAAGTCCACATTGTTCTGGGAAGTCAACGTCACCAATTCTGCTTTCGATGTATTCTTGGAATTTGGAAAATTCACAAGAGAAACCTGGACCGTCGGAACACTTTGGAATTGGAACTACAGAGTCGTTGATGATGTATCTAACATAAGAAGTGCCACCACAGCTGAATTTTTCGGTGTAGATTCTGGCACTTTGAGGAACAATCGACGAGTGAACGTATGGACTTGGGAATGGAAGGTAGTCTGTTGGCAAGTCGGCAGATGGTTCGACTATGCCCAAAGCAGAGTGGAAAATTTCCAAGTCCGTGTCATGAGAGAAGGATAACCAGATCTTATTTTCTGCTTCTTCATCCAACAACAAAGCCAAAGAAGCGTTCAACAATGTAGAACCAATGACCAAGGTAGCATTATTACCTGGACCGTTAGAGTAGTAGTTCGAAAGATCAGTGTGGTAAGAATTCTTGATAAATTCTTCATTGGTGAAGATGTCACAGAATGGAGAGGCACCTCTGACATTGATTTCATAGGCACACCATCCGAACAAGTAGCTGACATCAGTAGCAGTTAAGTTCAAGCCTGGGTTTTGGCCAACTAATCTCTTTTGGATGGTGTTCAAGTAAGAAGTGTTGTACTTGTTGACGACGTCGTTGTGGAGACTGGAGTTGTAGGTATTACAGGAGATTCTTGGGGTCAAAGAGTTGGCACCCTGATCAGCTTCTTCAGCAATGATACTGTAGACGACAGTTTCACCTTCTTCGTAGTCTTCACCCAAGAAACCTCTCGCAAAGTAGTTAGAAGTCATGGCACATCTACCAGAGTTGGATGTAAAGATTGGCAATGGCTCAGTTGAGTTTTCGTTGTACAACGAGTTGTACTTAGATCTGAAGTAAGCACCGTGTCTCAAGGCATTGGTGGTACCGGAGTACAAACCTTGAGAGTTACCTGGGGTAGTTTCCTTTTCGTACAATTCCGAGTTTGGAACAAAGTATTCGTAATCGTTAAGGAAAGCTAACGAACCCTTGTAAGTTCCATTGTAGCTTTGGAACTTCTTCCAGATTGGTTCATAGTTCTTTCCGTCACTCTGAGCTGGATAACGTTCGCCATGTCTAGAGAAGAGCTGTACCTGTTCATAGGTACATTGGTCAGGAAGATCGGTGCTAATGCCAAACCCGTTTCTCTGGACGTATGGAGCAGAACCACCCAAAAACTTGACGACGTTGTACTGTTCAACAGCAGCTTGCTCTGGCTGAGCCAATTGCTGATAAGCGTTTTGGGATACCAACAATAAACCGGAATTGATTAACTTAGAAGCGGCAACCATCCTGATGAATACAATATTGCTGCGAAACTATTTAAGCGCCGAGAAGATGTCAAAAAAAAGAAGCTTGGCGACCTTGGCGACAAGGCATCTATATTTATAGTTAATCTTTTTCAAACCAATGATTCTAAAAGGGGTCCTTGGGCCTAGTTGCAAAACATTATTCTGCGCTGATATGTATTCTGTATTAGTTGCATCGTGGTCATGTGCATACATTTGACAAGATGCACCTCCAGCCCATAGAGACATGTGGAATGTATCCCCCATACAATTGTCTCAATGCGGCCAGAACGCTCGATTCTATTTTTGTGCATCTCCCCCTTTTCTTCACGGGAAAAGCACAGAAGCATCTGAATTTCCATAGAAAGCCTTAATGAATCTCGCCCATCACAAGCGAAAACCAGAGCTGAGGCTATGTTGAAAATGACTGGGATATCAATGGTTTCCAAAGGGATTCTTATAACGGATCTCTTCTTAGTCGTCAATGGTTCTGAACTTGACTCCTTTTCTAATATTCGTGTAAAAGAATCTCAGCGTATCGTGACGAACCGTTATTCGGCCCGATTGGTGCTTTGTTTGACCGGTTTCAGATTACTTACAATATTAAACATCCCCACGTGCAAACCTACTAAATTGTTGTTGCATATTGTTCGTTTTGTATCCTTTCTTTTATGTAGCATTTTTGTAAAAATTAGTTGCCTTTTTTGAACATTTTGAACATTCTGACAGCTATGTATGCATATAATATTTGTGTAACCAGTTGTTGCAAATTGGTTGAACTGAGTAATTTATGATTTGGTCGTAATGCTACAAGAGAGTGAACTTCTCGTTCGGTTGTTGCAGCCTTTTTAACTTACCCCCGGGTGTTAATTCAACTGGGTAGAAGCAACTTTATTTAGGGCGGTTGGGCAATAAAATATTTGATGCACAATGCAACCGAATCTCATTTAATATCGGCATTTAGAGAAATCAGTTCTTGATGAAAATCTCTCATATATTAGATGGCACAGGTTCTGCTGTACGATTTAAAAAGAGTTGGCCCACTTTAGAATGATGGCGTAGTTCAGAACAGTCCAACGATGGCCCTTTTTAGAACTGTGGCTGTTCGCAAGTTTTGGTGCCGCGCATGGCTAAGCTTCCGTATATAAGGCAATATTCAATACAAAACTTACATTGAAGAAACAATTATCTAGTCGACTCTACATTCCCTTTTGACGCTTAACTTATGCCTGATACCTAAAGCTTGAGATCCGCATTGTAGTCGACCTCGTTGTAGTCCCAGTAGAAAGTCAATTCCAGTGTCACGTTGGAGGCAATTCCACATTGTTGGGTGTAATTGAGCGTGCTCAATCTGTCGGTGACGTAAGCCTCATAATCTGCAATTTCGCAACTAAAACCAGGACCATTAGAGCATCCTTTGATTGGCTTGACTGAGTCGTTAATCACATATCTGACATATGTGTCGTTACCGCACTTATATTTTTCAGTATAGATTCTAGCAGCCTGAGGCACAATGTAGGCGTGGATGAAAGTTCTTTCGAAATCGATGTGGTCCACTGGCAAGTGCTCTTTAGGAGTATAGATACCCAAAGCACTCAAGAAATGATCAATATCAGTATCATGCGTAAATGATAACCAGACTTTATTGGAAGCACTCTCATCCTTCAACAAACTCAACGAAGCATTAAGAAGAACGGAACCAATAGGAGCAGTTAAGTTGTTTCCTGGTCCAGTAGTGTAGTACTTGTGCAAGTCGTTATCGTAGCCGTAGTAAACGAAGTCTTCATTGGTGAAGATATCACACACAGGAGATTGTCCCTTAACATTTATTTCGTAGGCACAGTACTCGAATAGCTTCTTGACATCCTTCTTTTTGATGTCAATATCCTTGTTGTTCTTCTTGAGTCTATCAACGATGGTTTTCAAATAATCATCAGGAAATTGGTCAACCAAATCTTCATTAATATCTTCATTATAGTTGGTACAGGAGTCACCTGGAGTCAAAGAATTGGCACCTTGCGACTCAGCCTCCGCTATGATGTTGATCTTGACCTTGTCATCATCCCATTGGTCTCCTAAGAAACCTCTAGCAAAGAACTCAGCAGAACGGTGAACCCTGTTGGAGTTTGACGTGAAGACAACCAAAGTATCATTGGGGTTGAACAACGATTTATATCTGTTTCGGAAGAAGGCACCATGTCGCAATTGGTTGGTGGTACCAGCATAAGGACCTTCTGAGTTCTCTGGAGAAGTTTCCAACGCGTATTGTGACTTATCGTCAACAAAATACTTGTAGTCGTTCAAGAAGGTAAGTGGTCCCTTAAAGATCGATTTCTGTTTGTTAAACTTATCTAAGACCTCTTCAAAGTCCTTGCCCTTGCTAAGAGTAGGGAATCTCTCGCCATGTCTGGACAACAACTGAACCTGTTCTAAGGTACATTGATCAGGAATATCAGAGTCAATACCAAAGCCGGGGCTTTGTATGTAGGGAGCAGAGCCACCCAAGAACCTGATAAGATTGTACTGTTCGATTGAACCTTGCTGTGGGGTCGCAACGTCTTCAAAAACAGACTGGCCAACAAGAAGCAAACCGTTGTTGATCAATTTGGAGATTGAAACCATCTTGCTTGAATTAATGTAGTTTGATCGATTCTGGAGAAATTTTCTTACTTCCAACTCTAATTTCAAAGCCCTTAAACCTCCATTTTATACTGTAGATATGAGCATATGAATGGGTTACAATTTGCACAAAAACCACCTAATTACCCAATTGTTTAGCCGCCAACTAATTCGAACTAGTAGGGCGTCTAAATGGCTAGAAAGTGAATGTGCTCAAAGTTCAATCGTTCCAATCAGTCAATTCTGTTTGCCGATGAATTCCGGATGGAACTTTGGGCGGAAGGTAATGGCAAACACAGTTGTGCTGCTGGAGAAATGGGAATGGGCTCCACTTCTATCCTTTATGGTTTGCACAGAAACTTTGGTTAAAGCTTGGCACGTCTATACAATACGGTGATTTTGTAGTTAGTTCGGTTTGTTTAAAACGTGGTGTAAATATTGGACCTGTATCAATTTCCGCATCGGTTAAGGTTGACGGAGAAAATAGGGCAGATTGGTCCTTCACTTCATTTTAGTTTTGGCAAGAATTCACTTTCAAATACATTTAAGATTATTTTTTCACACCTGATGCGATTGGTATATAATATTTTTGGGTAATAAATTGCAAAAAAGAGAGCAAAGATAGATAATGGTCAAAAATGCTATGAATAAATCTATGCACGAACATAGTGATTGTTCTAGGCGACAATACGTTCTGCAGTAGCGTTGTAGTTGACTTCAGTGTAGTCCCAATAGAATGTCAATTCAGTTGGTGCTCCTTTAGGTACTTTACAGTCTTTGACGATGTCGATGTGACCGATTCTGCCGTTGACGTACTTTTCGAAATCGTCAAGACTACAAGAGAAGCCTGGGCCATCAGCACAGCTCTTGACAGGAACAACAGCATCGTTAACAATGAATCTGACATAGGTTTCGTTTCCACAGGCCAACCTTTCGGTGACGAAGCGACCACCCATTGGGGTAATGTCAACGTGGTGGTAGGTGTCAGTGAGTTTGATTTTGTCAAAAGGCAATGGTTCAATGGTATCGAACAATCCCAAAGCACTGGAGAACAATTCTATGTCAGTATCGTGAGTGAAGGTCAACCAGATCTTATTCTTGCTGTTGTCGTCCTTCAACAAGGCCAAAGTAGCATTCAATTGGACTGAACCTGCGTGAACAGAGTGGTCACCGCCTGGACCGGAGGAGTAGTAGAAGTTCAAGTCGTTAGCGTAGCCGTAGGTAACGTATTCATCTTGAGTAAAAATACCGCAGAATGGAGAGTACCCCTTGCAGTCCATTTCGTAGGCACAGATGGAAAACAACTGGTTGACGTCTGAAGCAGTTACGTTCAAACCAGGGTTGGCGGTGGTAAATCTGTCGACAATGTTGTTTAAGTAAGTCTTAGGAAACTTGGCCACCTCAGCAGCATGGGCACTACCATTATAGGCTGGACATCCCCAACGTGGAACCAATGAGTTAAGTCCAAAAGATTTGTCTTCATTCACAACAACTCTATTGATAGTGTCGTTGGAGAACGCGCTACCGAGGAAACCTTCAGCAAAGAATTCAGCCGTCTGTTGAACTCGAGCAGAGGCAGCAATAAATAATGGAAGCTTCTCGTTGGCATCGAACAAGTCGTTGTATTTAGCTCTGAACCCAGATCCAGCTCTGACAGCATCATCGTAACCAGTGTATGGACCTGGAGAATTAGTAGGAGTGTTTTCGTACTCATATAAGTCTTCGGTTGGCACATAGTATTCGTATTCGTTGAGGAAAGACAAGTCTCCCTTGAAAGTACCGCTGTACGATTGAAGCTTGTCGACAACAGCCTTGTGATTCTGTCCAACAGATAAACCAGGGAATCTTTCACCATGTCTCATGTACAATTGCACCAGCTCTACAGTACATTGATCGGGAGTATCAGTAGAAATACCGAAGCCTGGACCTTGTATATATGGACCGGCAGCAGCTAAGTATTTAACGATATTGAATTGTTCCTTGGCAGCCAACTCTGGAGACGCGACATCCTTGAATTGGTTCTGAGGAGCTAATACTAAGCCTGAGTAAAGAAGCTTAGAAATGGACACCATTGTATTTGGGAAGCTGCGCAATTTTGGGGTTTGTGGGCAACTGAAACTTCTTGCTACGATTCATCCTTGAAATTCCACTTGAACAGGGAATTCCAACTGGTATTTATACCAAAGGGAATACAATAACCCAAAATAGTGGGGCCGCACGTAGTTTATGATTAAACTACAATCGGGACAATAGCAAATATCTACTGTAGAAAAATTTGTATGTAAATGGAAATATGCTTATATCTCTCTGCACAACAAAAGTAAAATTCCCTAATAATTATAGAATCAAAATTCTCTTTTCCGTTTCCCAATGGGGCTATATGCAGCTATTTGACCTGTCATGTGCCATACCCCTTATGAAGATAAATTCGAAAAGGTGTTCGAGGAGGATTTTGCAATCGTGAAAATGCAAATGCATTAACTCGAGAAAAACATGCGCAAACGTTCGCCCTGGAAAGATATCTTGACTTTCGGGTTGCAAGACACGGCCAAGAAGTCTGTATCCGCAACGTATTTGTCCCGTTCACCTATTAATATCCTAATTTCGTTAATACGTTGGTTATGATCCTCGTGGACAAGTCAATATTTATTACAGACTGAACAGCGTTGGAATTAAGATTTGTGGTTGTTGGATTTCGAATCATTGATGTACTAAATCTATTTACAAAACATTTTCTCAGTTATTCTGTCCAGCATCTATGATATCTATTTATGACATTACTAGATTCGTCGTAGCATGGAGGACTATGGCAAGCATTTACTTCTTTTTTCCACCTTTCTTTGCTGACGTCTTTGAAGGCTTCATCTTATTGTTACTGTCCTGTCCACCAGGAAGTACCAATTTGACCTTCCCGACAGTAAAGACTCCTAACAAGTCGTTGGGCTTGCTCTCGTTGATCAATTGTCTTTCTGCTGGCCAGTCCAAATCTGTATCTGTACTGGTGCCATCCTCTTTACGGGTGGTGAAATAATGCATCGAGTCGTTGATACACTTTCCCTTCTTGCCTGAACCGGGCTGAATTTTGACTTTGTACTTTAATTTCTGCAATGCAGACCAAGGTCCAAATACGGGAACAATAGCAGAAAATTTATCGTTAGGCTGTGGTTTAGCAAGAAAAGAATCTAAGATCTCAAGATAATTCAGTGTACTTGCTTCCTCTTCGTTGTCATCTTCCAAGTACCGTTGTAATTCTCTTTGTTGTTCTTTCTTGCGCCTTTGGACAGCTGCCGATTCTCGGTACTTTTCCTTTTCCTTTTCAGCTGTTCTCTGAAGTTCAACTTCTTTCTCTTTTTGTTGCTGCTCGACTTGATGCAACGTTCCCAAGGCAGTCATTCTCAATCTTCTTTCTTCTTCATCTTGATCTGCATATTTCTGTGCCATTTTCTTCAATTTCGCTTTCTTTCCTCTCACTCTGGTAAGACTCTTTTTGCCCGCATCACTTACAGAAGACTGACTTGAAACAGCATCGCCACTTTCGTTTGACTCTTCTGGTTCTAGACTGTTATTAAAATCTTGAGAAGTTTCTGGCTTTTCGACATTTTCTACAGGTGCATCTTCCACATTATCTTTTTCTGCTGGCACAGAAGCGTCCAACTGCTTGATTAAATCTTCCAAGTCCTTCTTCTTGTTATCCATTACGACTTTAAAACCGTGCTCCACTTCTTTGGCAACTCTCAGTTTTGTGTACCTTTGAGCTGTTTCTTCGTCGCCTAATAAATAGAGACCAAAACCCATAGTCAACTGGGTAGGTGGTAAGAACTCTTTCTTTGCCTTATAATTAAACTCACCATCTGCTAATAATGAGCCATCGAAGTCCTTTTTGGATACATCAGATCCATGTAATACCCAAGCAGATGTAGATACCTTACCGCTCCAAGCAGTGGATGTAGATTTAGCGAAGTTACCAGCTTGCATCAAAGTATACGGAGGAACACTTTCACCCTTGAAAGGATTCTTAACAAATACCTTCGAGGAGCCTTCCATGTCAGCTGACACGAAGAAGTCGTTGTCATTGAAGAATCTGTAGTAGATCATGTCAGTTTGAGATGTATCCCTACCTGCCAAACATAAGTAGCCTTCACTAGAAACAAACCAATAGAACTTCTCAAACCAATACTTTGGTCTCAACTGCTTCAATGTGTCGTGTTCGTTCTTCAAGTTATGGGCCAAATCTTGTTTGATCTTTCTTTCAGCGTTCTTAAGAGCCATTTCAGTATTCTTCTCGACCTTTACTTTCTTGCTTTCAGCACTTTTCTTACTTTCAAAATATAACCTGGCATTGGCATAAGGAGACAAAGACAAGTCAATCCAAATGGAAACAGTATTTACATTTTTGTTCTTTTTATCTTTCTTGGAAGAATTTCTGGCAGATTTTGCTTTCCTATTCGTCATCTCTAAATCAGAATCACTATCAGAATCACTTTCGCTTTCTGATTCTGAATCAGATTCAGATTCAGACTGCGATTCCGATTGCGATTGAGGTTCCGATTCAAAATCACTATCAGAATTGTCAGAATTATTATCTTTGAAATATGAAATATGTTCTGGATCTGGCAATACTAAGTTGATCTTGTTCTCATTAAGCTTGAGGGGTAACTTGATTGTAGACATAATCTCGTTACCGCCACTTTGCTCATGTTTGATAATCGCTTCTATATTTCCCCAATCCATTTGTTTATCTAGCATAGTTTGAATGGCTGCAATACACGAAGAAACTAAATCAGCATGATAAATGATTGTATCACCCTTTTTGGAGTTAGTCTCTTGTTGTTCGATCAAGGACTGTATCTGTTTGCTTCTTTCGCTACGTGCATTTTCCAATCTCTTATTGGCATTCTGTTTTTGTTGTTCGATCTTTAATGCGAATTTCGTAGATTCAAGAGCCGAGAAGAATTTGTCTAAAGTCTTGTTATAACCTCTTATCTCAATGAACTTGTAGTCTTCCAAATTCTTCTTGAAAGGCTTGAAAGGATGAAACTCGTCATAGACATATTCGAGACCATTGTCACTAGGTTCTTCAGAGGGTTTGTACAAAGCATTATTTTTAGATACAATGAATCCAGTAATTTGCTCGTTGTCTGGATTAGAGATAAATGAAATGTATTCCTCTTCAGAATTATCTAACGCACTGACGATTGTGGCTAGTTTCTCATTTTCGTCTGCAAATTCAAAACAGCTAGACGAACTAGCGACGCCAACATTTTGCAAATTTTTTAAAATCAAATCACTTGATAAATGACTGACGTTGACAAAGAGCAACTTGTGGATAGAAAATACTTTACTCTTTTTGCCTGAAGATGGCTCTTGCTGTTGGTCTTCTACTTTCTTTCTTTGCTCTTTAATCCAAGTGTTAACTTCTTCTGCGTTGTAATTGCGCTTCTGGTATTCGAAGTCTTCACTAAAAAGAGACTTGTCGAACATTTTGTAGGTTTCATTTACAGCATATTTGTCGTTGACGCCTTTTTCTTTTACATTTCTCTGCAAAGAGAGAATCTTCAAGTTGTCGTCCAAGAGCAAAACGTTCCCAGCACTGAAAAACTCTAATACCAAATAGAACATTCCGTCGCTGAACTCCAATACGAGCACTCTATCATTTCCTACCTGTTTGATACCAGATAATCTTCTTGTTTTCAAGTGCTTTCTCAACTTGGTGACAAAATTGGAAGGAGCTGGAGTGGTTGGTCGATCAAAATCAGTCAAATGGACACGATTTCCGCAATCTAAAACCACCATCTTCTTCGAGTCTGGAACAGAGAATTTGAACACATACTGCCTATTCGATCCCGCAAGATTGTAGATATTCTGTAGTCTGTAGTTGGCTATAGAAGTTACCAATTCACGAGTGATGATCTGGAGATCTAGACCGGTAATTCTTTGCTTATAGAAATGTTAGTAAAAGTAATATAACCAATTAGTTCAAAATAGATCCGAAAAACGTACCTTCATGTTTTCACTGTCTTTTCCACTCTATTCTTGATAATGACTAATCTTGCTTCATTCTATTGTCTCATGAAAGAAGTGAAAAATGTTGATGCATGGTCAGGTGCCTGAGATCACACGATCGAAAATTGAACCATCTTATCTGAAAATCTATGCCACAGAAACAGCCGCATACAAATATCTTGCAGGCATTGCAACTCCATATGTGAAGCGTATAGTCTCTTTGTCTTAAAGCTATAAAACTAATTTAGTACTCTGTCCTCCAATTTAGTTTCTTTTTCTGTTCTCAGAAATGTCTAGAGAGCTTGAAAAGAAGCTCAGACCGCTCCTCGATGCCATTAAGTCCGGCAAAAAGATCACTTTTTTCAACGGTGCTGGAGTTTCTACCAGTGCAGGTATTCCAGATTTCAGATCTCCTAAGACAGGGCTCTATGCTAACTTGGCGAAACTCGATTTGCCCTACGCGGAGGCAGTTTTTGACATCGACTATTTTAGAGAGAATCCAAAGGCATTTTATACTTTGACCCAAGAATTGTATCCAGGCAAGTTTGCTCCGACCAAATTTCACTACTTGGTGAAATTAGCTCAGGACAAGAAGTTGTTGAAAAGAGTTTACACCCAGAATATTGACACATTGGAAAGACTAGCAGGGATAGAAGATGAATACATTGTAGAGGCACATGGTTCTTTTGCAAGAAATCATTGCATTGACTGTTCGGAAGAAATGTCTACTGAGACGTTGATAAAGCATATGAACAATAAGGATAAGAACGAAGGTATTCCAACATGTTCAGTATGTAAGGGATATGTGAAACCAGATATTGTTTTCTTTGGAGAGGGCTTACCCCCACGGTTTTTTGACTTATGGGACGAAGACGCCGAAGAAGTAGAAGTAGCACTTGTAGCTGGAACATCTTTAACTGTATACCCATTTGCTTCTTTACCTGCTGAAGTAAGTAAGAAAACGTTGAGAGTATTGGTTAACAAGGAAAATGTAGGTGACTTCAAAGCTGGTAAAAGAAAAACAGATTTAGTACTTCTACACGATTGCGATTTTGTAGCTGAAAAGTTATGTGAGCTCTTGGACTGGAAGGATGAACTAGATGCTTACATGGAAGAGGCTACAAAGAAGTACTCCAAGAATAAGGAAGCAGCGGCAGAGCTAGCTGAAGAAACCACCGGTGAAATAAAGGAAGTGATAGAAAAGAAGCCACCAGCACCAGAAGCAAAAGAGGAAGCGTTAGAAGATCAAATTAGCAAGTTAAAGATCCAATAGTTGATGAATTAAAAATAACTATAGTACAATGGATATAGTATATTATGTCTTAAAACTTTAACAGTTTCGTATATTTCGTAAATATCTACTTCTTTCTATAAAGTCTATAAAAGAATCGCATATTCTCCAACTTCATAGGGTATTCTACATCCTTCTGATTTATTCTGTACCAGCAGCTTTCGTTCTGTTCCACAATTTCCCAATCTCCATCATTGGCACCTTGTCTGCCCACAAGAATCATATCCACCAAGAACTGAACGGGAAACTTCTTAGAACCTACCATGACATTGGAGTAGGATCCAGCACTCTCTGCTATCAAGAGAAGACTCCCTTTCTTACACTGTCTGTTTAGAAGCTGAAGAAGCTTGATCGTCTCTGGTCTTTTCTCAGAAAAAAGCTCATTGGTTGTGAAGAGTAAAGTGATGAGATCTAATTTGTCGTAATCGATTCCATGGTTTGTATTCTGGTCAAGAACATCACCATATATGAAATTAGTATTGAATTTGTCCGGATTGTAGATCCAGTTTTTCTTTACGAATGTTGTCAATTTCAGCACGACTTTAGACCAATCTGCTATATCAATGATGTCTATAGACAAACTAGAATCAGACTTGGAATTGTATTCTTTAGAACGACAGAAAACCGATGCCAAAGCTACCAATTCAGAAGAAGCACCTCCACCTATACAAAGAGCCTTAACTTCTTTTTCGGGATCATCTAACAGACTCTGAAACTCGTGCAAAGAAGAAAAGAGTGAAGAGTATGCAAGTGCTCTGGCAGGAGTCCATCGCGAAACGTAGGCAAACCTATTGTCGTCAGTACCAAAAGCAGATAGGTAGTCCCTGTTATATAAGTCTCGCTTGACAACTTGGATCATTACCTGAAGATCTGGCGCTTCCAAAATGTTTTTTAGACACAGTTTGAAAAGATGAATAGTCTTCGATGGCTCAAGAGCCTTGCCTGTAGCGAACGGAATAATGTTAGCACTAACAGACGAATTATCCATATCTTCCTCTGCTTCATAAGACGGCAAGTCTACAGACTCACTGTTGACATTGGATCCATGTCTGGAAGCGTATCTGACAGCTCTTCTACTCATTGTTGAAGATTATAAATTGGCTACATCACTTCACAGTAGAGTCGTTTAGGTCTTACCATATTTGTTAAGCTAAATTTGCAATCAGTTGTGCGCCGGGTAACACCCATCAGTATAATTTTTCAAATAATCTTTTTTTTGTTTCCTAGGCTTTACAATATAAGAGCGTCTTGAAAAAATTTTACAGTATTTTTTCTTTTCTTTCTTAACTAATTTCATCAATCTGTGTTACGGTGGGCCCTCAGTGCGACTAAGACTAAAGCGCTTGCGTTTGATCTGATTGGATTGTAGTGGCTTTCCGTAGCAGTTCGGCGCTCGAGAAGCAAGCTCAAGTTTTGGGTCAATTCTTGCATTGTAATAAGTTATTTAGTTAACAGCTACTGTTGCTGCTATGACGTTCTTTCTGATCTCGCTGGTCCTTCTTCGGAAGTTGAGCAGTGTAGATTGGCTAGTACTAGGTTGCAGTAGAGTTACATTGTTGAGACGACGCTTACATGTTTTCGGACAATTGGGCAGAGCAGCTCCGTCGACAGATTGTAAAGTGAGCGGATCGGTCTTGAGCTCACTTTTGAATTTGGGCAACCTTCTTCAAAAGTTGTAGCTCGACCGTATGGTTCGTAGCAACATATTCCTGTACTCTGCGAAGGTCATCTTGGCCGTTGACGAATTGAGTAAAACCATGTTGCAGACATATTGTAGTCACTGGTGACGTGTAGTTTACTTGTGCTTGTGTAAAAATTTTAGCAGGTTAATCTAGTTTGCTTCAATTTTGTTATTCTTATTTGTTCTGCTGATTTCGCTTTAAATTATGCGTCGACAAAGCATTCAATGGCATCCATCGGAGCGATGCTGGCAGATCGAACTATTTCCTTTTTATCAAAGCGAAGTATTTTTGTAACAATTTCGCGGTGTATTTTTTTCCAGTCTTTCTTCCCCCAAAAGCATTTCGTCTGCAACACTTTCTATTGGCTGTACTTTTTCTCGATTGCTGTGGTTCCATCTTGATTCACTTCAATGGCGCATACGATGTTTTATTAGTTTTTACCAACAAAGAAACATTAATGGCGTAGTAAATTCACGAATACCACATGTATTCTACTCACCAATAAAGCGCATAAATAACCAATGTTCATAAACTACTTATAAACCTCTGGATCAAGTGGTTCAAAAACACTTTCTCCATATCTGCATTCTTCTTACGACGGAGATAAAACTGTTCTTGAATATCATAGAACCATCTTTCTTGGTCATGTTCACAATCTAAATAAATGTGTTCCTGTGAAAGATGCTTGAAATGGGTAAACTTCAACGCCTCACCATAAAAGGAAAGCTGAATTTCAAAGCAATTATAACATCTAAATTTATCAAATCTGTGCTCCATCCATAAAGCGAACGCATTCAAAGAACGTGGAGTCAAAATTTGCCCAAATTTAGATTTTGCATAGAGGGCAAATTCATGTCTGCCAGAAGCATTTCTGGGATAGCTTTCGACTTGGTTGTCGACTATTGCACTTGCCTCAACAATAGTGCAGAGATCTATGTGGCTGATGTAATAGTTATCATAGTCAAAACGAATAATTCTGAGGGTTCTGGGTTGGTTTATGACTTCACGATAGTACTCGAAACTCTCACTGCAAGCATTCTCATGCCATTTACTATATTTAATGAACGCTTGCGGCGATAATGAATTGACAAGTGAGTATTCGCAAAACCCAGACATAATATTGAAAAGTTTCAGAAAACGTTCGTGATTAACCCAATCTTCACAAAGCTGTGGTTTTGTCCCCTTTTTTATAGCGGTGAAGAAAAATGATATGCCCTGTCAAGAGATAAGCGGAAAAATTTTCAGAGTTCAAAGAGAGAAGATTAACACTGAAAACAGTTCATTCATTTCTGTAAAAGGAAAGTTTTAAAATGCAATGGTTGCGAAAAAATGAAAAAGATGAAATCAAGTCAATGAAAATATAACATCTCAAATTTGCATCCGCCGATTTTGGCCGAACACAACAAAAAGAGACGATAGATAATAAATTAAAATCATTCAAATTTTCACATATTGTAATCTAACCTTGTTTAACTCATTTCTCCAAAATTGGGGCCAGGATTCAGATATATATTGTCCAATTACGATCAATTCTCTCCGCGAAAAGCAGAAAGGCTTTGCTCGTTTTCCGTTATTTTTATATATTCTTCTATTCCTTTTTTGTCCATATTGAAAATGTAGCTTCTCTTCTACTAAAACTTTAAAAGCAGAGCTACATTTTTATGACATCGTATTATCTCATAATTCACATAACTGAGGCTTCATGGCATTAAGTAACCAAGACCTGTGGAATTAGTGCCTAGACCGATCTTCATCTCCTGTCAAAACTCAAGAAGCGCGCGCAGCGAGAAGTTGATTCACGAGACCTTCAGAAGTTACTGGAAACCTGTATATAGAGAACTATTTACCTATAGGACTTATATTAACAACTGAAGAGCCTTTTCAAAATCTGTTTAAACTAAAAGAAATCCTAGGGTTTATATGTTCTTCTTACCCCATCTTCCTCATCTTACCCCTCTAATGTTGTTGGGCTGTTCAACAAGTTGAGACCAACAAATGTCGGAATATCTGTTTCGGGCGACTGTTTAAGTCCAATCCGAGGCTACCCACCTCGGAAACCATGATTCTAGAGATCCTGTATCTTATTTCTATCACAAACAAATCAAGCGAATCTACATCTAACCGAGTACAAGAAATGCAACCTAATGAGAGCTTAAGGATACTATAGTTCTCTTTTCAGGTCTTTATTCACTATTGTACTATCATATTACTTTGTATAGCGTGGTAAAACGCAAATCAACGACAGAGCTTAGAGTTTTCTCAATTGAGGCCATGTATCCGCCTAGTTCCGGTGGTTTTGAAGCAGCTGTGCCTGACTTCCACATTACCAACTATTCCAAGGGAGAGAAGTACTCCAACCGCACTGGGGTTGGTGCTTTGCCAAGTTTGCCCTACTCTTTACCTGTTGGATCCCCTTCTGGAAGTAGCAGTCACAACAATGACGATGAGTTTAATTCCCCCGATCATCTTTCACCGGAAAGCAGTTATGTAGAATTTGATTTAAGTCACATGAATGGAGCAAATAGCAACAGATATGGAAACGTTATTGGAACTCCTGAAGATGTCAACAGTTTTGTTAGTGAGAAACGAGTAACAGGTACGAGTAGATTGGGTCCGACTGAAACAGGTGCTTTGAATATTAGAAACTCAGTACCTGTACTCGATGATGTACTTGGAGAAGATGACACCACCATTGAGGCAGATGATATCGTCAATTTCAAAGACAAAAAAAACGGACCAATAGCAAAACGCGATAAAACAAAAGAAGAAGAGGCCAATACAAATGGGAAAGATGAAAACGTGAATGATGTAGATGATAGTATCGACTTTTTTTCAGCGAGAATGTCCAATTGGAAATCAATGAAAACCATCACGGATCTCGACTACTACAATGAGAAAGGTGAACTTGAGTTTGCTGCAGGTACTTTTGACACATTGGACAACCGAGCCGGTTCTCGTGGTTATACTAAGATCAATACCGAAGAGCAGGTCAATAAATATGGCGCACTTGACAGAAAGACAGACTTCTTGTTTAGAGAAAGAAGGAGATCTCGCGAGAATCAGGAACATGCAGTCGAATACGAGAAAGCAGACTTAGACTACAATTCTGATGACCTGGACTACGAGGCCGAGGACAATATCGATAGTAATGAAGCACTTCAGAGCACGAAAAGCATGTTGACGGATACACAGAAGTTCGCTTATGTAGGCATAACTAAGTTGATCATGGTCGATATGGCTACAGAATTGGCAAAAGTGCAGATTAATTCGTCTGGAAAAGTCGCAAAACAGTTAAGTTCGGGTCAACGTCACTTTGCTAACTGGACATTGTACATTATGTCCAAATTGTATGAACACATGGACGTATCTCAGGACGAGAAGAAAATGATAGAAAACCTCAGTTTGCATGGAGTAGAGGTTATGGATCTCTCTTCAAGTCTTCTGGAAGTCAACTATTCCGGTATACCAACTGATTCGCTACAGTTAGAACCTGATTTCGACCTCAGATGGGTCGTTGTATGTGATCTTTTTTTATTACTCCTATCTGATGGCTACTACGATAGTCGCTCTCGATCTCTACTCGTAAGATTCGCCAAGACTCTCAATATAGAAGGGCTCGAGATTCTTCAATTTGAAAGAAGGTTGATAGACAGCTTGGAATTGGAGTCTGGCGAAAAGACAATAGAAAACAAAGATGAAAAACTAGTGGATACCACATTCATAGACAGACAAATGAAGAAGAATAGAAGAAGGAGATTGGCATATATTGGTTTGGCAACCTTGGGTGGAGGTCTTGCCATTGGGCTCTCGGCAGGTTTATTGGCACCAGTTATTGGTGCAGGTTTAGCAGCTGGCTTAACCACCGTAGGTATTACAGGAACTTCCGGGTTCTTAGCGGGTGTAGGCGGAAGCGTGATTATAACAACCAGCGGAATTGCTATTGGGGCTAAAGTCGGGAACAAGGCCGGTACTAGAAGAACAGGAGAGGTACATACTTTTGAACTCAAGCCATTGCATAATAACAAAAGAACAAATCTCATTGTTACAGTTTCAGGTTGGATGAATGGTGAACTAGATGATGTAAGACTTCCATTTTCTACAGTGGATCCTGTTATGGGTGACATGTTTTCTTTACTTTGGGAACCTGAAATGTTGCAGTCTATGGGACAAACTATTGGAATTTTAGCCAGTGAAGCATTGAGTACATCTATCCAACAGATTTTGGGAGCAACAATTTTGGCAGCGCTCATGTCTGCAATTCAGTTGCCCATGGCTCTTTCGAAATTGTCCTATTTATTGGATAATCCATGGAATGTTTCATTGGATAGAGCCTGGAAGGCAGGTAAGATTCTTGCTGATACTTTGATTTCCGGAAACTTGGGGGTAAGACCAATAACATTGGTGGGGTTCTCGTTAGGGGCTAGATTGATCTATTCCTGTCTAATTGAATTGGCCAAAAGAGGAGGGTTTGGTCTTATTGAAGACGTTATCATCTTAGGCAATCCAATTGCTGTGAAGACAGACCAATTAGCATTGGCTAGATCTGTAGTAAGTGGGCGTTTCATTAATGGTTATTCAAAGAAGGATTGGATTCTTGGATATTTATTCAGAGCGACAGGAGGTGGTCTTCTGACAGTTGCAGGCCTTTCTCCAATTGAGAACATATTTGGTATTGAAAATATAGACTGTACGGAATTGGTTGAAGGTCATATGTCTTATAGAACTGCCATACCCAAGATTTTGAAAAAAATAAATTGGGAGGTATTAAGCGAAGAATTTGCCGAAATTGAAGAGCCAGATCCAGAACAGAAGGAAAGAACAAGAAAGCTTATAAGTGAATTCGATGAAGCTAGAGCTAAAATGAAATTAGAAATGGAATCCCAAGCAAAGCCAACTGGCTGGAAAAAATGGTTCAAACCTAAACAAAAGGATTGGTGGGAAATATACGAAGCTGAAAATAAAAAGTCAGGAACAACATCGTCAGCAAGAACATCAACATCGTCAGGTCAAAGAATAGCCAATGATAGAGCATCTAGTTCCGCAGCATTAGAAGAATATGATGAAACTGCTGATTTGCAAAACTCAGTGGAAGATGGAAGAGAAGCAATTTTTGATGTTCAGGCTCTTCTTCTGGAAGTGAACGATATTGAAAAGCTTGCTGCAGAAGATGAAATTACTTCGAGAAACGTGAGAGACGAAGTTTTGGAATCTCCATCGCAGATCACAAGAAATGAAGACATCGAAGACTTGAAATTAAAGAACGAGAATTAGGATGGCTGGACACATATTATTTGTTTTGTGGATGTTCATATTGCGATAATTAGGTACGGCTATCGTGTGCATAATGTGATTGTTACAATGACGAGCAGGGCGGAAATTAATTTACGTAG
This sequence comes from Scheffersomyces segobiensis, assembly GCA_030564745.1. NCBI lineage: Eukaryota > Fungi > Ascomycota > Pichiomycetes > Serinales > Debaryomycetaceae > Scheffersomyces > Scheffersomyces segobiensis. Next base: position 128,593 of record JAKTZB010000012.1, on the reverse strand, counting down.
AACTTAAACAGTCACGATAATATATACTAAATCGCATTTATTTTTGTAGGAAAACATCAGCATCTGCGTCTTCCAGCCACCCAAAGACGTCAACAACGGTAAGGAGTTTATTATCTGATGCGAGTCAACGTATTTCAAGTGTGTATACTTCCACTAAGATGGTTGAAATTCTCGGATGTAGAATAAACAATCATTACCAGCTTGTTCAAAGGTGGGAATCTGCATTCCACGAATTGTATAAAAGAGAAGATAAAGAGCAAATGAATTATCTTCTGTTCAAAAATATAATCCGTGGACTAAATTTCGCAGCCACTACCAGAATACAAAGCTCGCGAATTGCATATAGAACACTGATATTCTCTCTTGATACTTGAAGAGGAGACAGAGTGAAATGATAAGAGCAGTCCAAGTCGCTGTACTACATTTGGTAGATGAGATGTGTAAGAAAGCTTTAGTTACAGCATGTCACAAATTTCTATCGTACTAAAAAGAAACAAGTCAAAGTAGCAGTGTAATGTAACGGGAAATGCTTATACGAATAGACAAGTATTTTGCACCCAAAACATGAACTTAACATTATAATACTGAACAAATTAAAAATTGTCAGAACATTCAAGATATCCACTATTACCTATCCAATGCATACCTTGGAGCCTTTCTATTTTAACCATTCATTCTTTATCGTACCCCTTGCAACTAATGACTCAATCAGGTATGACAAATACGCTTACGCGCGTACACAGAGTCCTCGGTCGTTGAACTTTTTTTTTCACTTAGACTCAGGGTAAAGCGATCTTCGATGAAGATGACGACCCTTAGGTTTCATCCTTAGTACGGAGACACATCATATTCACCATGCCTACGATCCCTGTTGATAAGCAAGATCTCTATGACCTTTTAGGCCAGAGTTACACCACTGAGGAATTCGACGAGTTGTGTTTCGAGTATGGATTGGAACTTGACGAAGACACCACTAACGACTGTCAGACTGGAGAGAGACCCCAGTTGAAGATTGAGGTCCCAGCCAATAGATACGACTTGTTGTGTATTGAAGGAATTGCCCAGGCTTTAAATGAGTTTTTGGGAAGAGCCGAGGCTCCGATATACACTTTAAAGCCATCCAGCCCTATAGTTACTTTGACTATTAAGGAAACCACTGCTGGTGTCCGTCCCTATGCTGCTGGAGCCATCTTGAGAAACATCAAGTTTGACCAGCGTCGTTATGAGTCGTTCATTGCCTTGCAAGACAAGTTACACTCCAACATTTGCCGTAACCGGACACTTGTAGCTATTGGTACTCACGACTTGGACACTTTGAGTGCCCCATTCACTTATGAAGGTTTGACCCATGAAGAAATCAGCTTTGTTCCTTTGAACCAGGAAAAGTCACTTAATGGTAAACAGTTGATGGAGTTCTACGATAAGGACAAGAACATTGGCAAGTTCTTGCATATCATCAGAGACAACGACAGATACCCCTACATGTTGGACTCTAAAAGAACCGTAGCCTCTTTGCCTCCCATCATTAACTCCAATCACTCCAAGATCACATTGGACACCAAGAACGTCTTCATTGACATTACCGGAACAGACAGAACCAAAACGGATATTGTTCTCAACCAGGTCGTAGCCATGTTCTCTGCCTACTGTGAGACACCCTTTGAAATTGAACCTATTCAGGTGATAAGTGAACATAACGGAGAATCACGTATTACTCCTAATGTTACACCCAGATTGGCTCAGGCTGAAGTCGACTACATCAACTCGTGTACTGGTTTGAGCTACGACGCCCCAGACATCTGTGATTTGTTGAAAAAGATGTCTCTTGTTGCTAAGCCATCTTCTACTAAAGGACTCATTGACGTAGAGATTCCCATCACCAGACCAGACGTTTTACACCAGTGTGACATTATGGAAGACGTTGCCGTCGCCTACGGCTTCAACAAGTTGACAAAGACAAAGCCACAAAGTGAGTCTTTAGTTGCTTCTCCATTACCAGTGAATAAAATCACCGATATCTTGAGATTGGCTTCGTCCCAATCGGGATACTTGGAAGTGTTGCCTCTCACTTTGTGCTCTCACGATGAAAACTTCAAGTTTTTGAGAACTGTAGACGACAACACCAAGGCTGTCAAATTGGAAAACCCTAAGACTGTGGAGTACCAAGTGGTCAGAACCACCTTATTACCAGGTATCTTGAAGACGATAAAGGAAAACAGAAAGCATTCTTTGCCTATCAGAGTCTTTGAAGCTGGCGATATCGTTTTGAAGAACCCAGAGTTGGAAAGAGGTGCCTGCAACCAACGTAACTGGTCTGCTATTTACGCAGGCAAGACATCTGGTTTCGAATATGTTCAAGGTTTGTTAGGCAAGATCATGCAGACCATGAGAACTCCTTGGTTAGAAAACCCCAAGGAAAACAAAGGAAGGGGATACTGGATAGAGGAAGACAAAGAGAACCCTACTTTCTTCCCAGGCAGAGGTGCCAAGGTTTTCTTCAGAAACGCTGAAGGTGCTAAAGAAAAAGAGGTTGGTGCCATTGGTGTATTGCACCCAGAGGTGATGTCTGCATTTGAGATTCCTTATGCTGCTTCTTCTGTGGAAATTAACGCGGAAGTGTTCTTGTAGGGTATAGACTATTAATGTACCGAGACATAAGCTGACTATAGAATGCTAAGAGTACAAGAGATAATATCATATTAATAATACAAACTGCAACTGCGTGTACAATTTGTAAGACATACATAGAACACAATTAACATATGGAAATACAAACATTTAATGGCTATAGCAGGAAGTTTAAGTTATCAAGATAATATGCAAGATATCTTCAGATAATAATATCAGAATTGTCATAGATGCAATAAAGACGTCCATATTATTCCAAACAAAATATGAATATAATATATATTCAAAGTACACAACAATTGTTTATATACAAAGTATACAATATGAAGAACACACTCGTAGAATGCACACACATAGAAACGTAATATCTAACCATCTCCTAATGGCCCACACTTGCAGCCGCTTTAGTTAACGAGTAGCTTGTGGGTGCAGGAGAGCAGCCTCGCTTTTGGCCTGAACACGACGCCAATCTGGTTCACTTTCCCGAACAGTCAGGTTTGCCAAGTTCCACTATATACATACAAATAAATGGAGGCTACTAGTAATAAACTGTCCTGTTTTTTCCTGTGCTATCAGTGCTATTACTACGGCAGGAACATCCACGCCGCACCCTTCCATAGTCCACACCTTATCCGCTTCCGATACGGCCGCTAGCAGCTGTTTTGCAAGTTCCAAAGCTACCGAAACTTTTTTGTTCACTTAAAGTCTCACAAATCACAAATCTCCGTGATTCTGCGACAAATACACCCTTTTTCATCGTTACTACATAACAGTTTGTACCCTTCTCTGTAGAACTGTTTCATAATGAGTACCAGAGCTGCCCCCTCGAGATCATATGATATGATCATGAAGTTGTTGTTGGTTGGAGACTCCGGCGTAGGAAAGTCGTGTTTGTTATTGCGTTTTGTTGAAGACAAGTTCAACCCTTCCTTCATCACCACGATTGGGATTGACTTCAAAATCAGAACCATCGAAAGCAAAGGCAAGAAGATCAAGTTGCAAGTGTGGGACACTGCCGGTCAGGAGCGTTTCAGAACCATCACCACTGCCTACTACCGTGGAGCCATGGGCATTGTCTTGATTTACGACGTCACCGACTCCAGATCGTTCGAAAACGTCGATAACTGGTTCCAAACCGTAACACAGCACGCCAACGAGGATGCCCAGATCTTTTTGGTAGGTAACAAATGTGATGATGAATCCAACAGACAGGTCTCCAAAGAACAGGGCCAGGAATTGGCTCTGAAATTGAACATCCCTTTCTTGGAAGCTTCGGCAAAGAGCAATGAAAACGTAGACTCTATCTTCTACGAATTGGCAGGTATCATCCAGGACAAGCATGTAGACGAGCAGACCACTTCTGGTTCCGCAGGAGCAATCGACGTCTCGCTGAACTCCAAGAGCGGTATCAAGAACAACTGTTGTTGATAGACTGAAAGAACTAATTTCAACAAAAATGAACTAAAAAAGAATAGAAAATGAACTTGAATACTGAAAAATGAATATTAGATGAATAATTCAAATGAACTATGCTGATCCAACTAAGCTTGAGAAACATAAATTCTGATGTTTAATACTAAATGAACTATTGATCAACTGAAAATGATTATTAAATGAATTCAAATTAAACAACGCCATGTATACTTTGGCGATGCCAGAGCATGATTTCATGTCCACGAGGACCTATGAACTGCTTTTTTTTTGGCCCTTTTTATTTCGTGTCTTACGACTTGGTGTTACATTCCTCTGTTTATAATTACTAATCTAGACTACGGCGGTAGCAATTCTAATGCGAATATATATTATTGCAATAATACGACTCAGTAAAAGTTGAATAAGTGAATATATTTATGCAATGGGTATTGGTCTATAGTCAATCCATATTGAAAGTTGCGCAAAGTTCAATGCTGTTCAATTCGTTAGAGGTACAATTAAGATAATCTCACAACCAAGAGATCATTACTACCCAAAAACCCGGACTATAGCAAATGATACTATCCTTGAATAAAACTTCACAAGCTTCCATACATCTATCTAGATTTCTACAAATCTACACTATATGTCATCCATTTAAATATGAATACTCTTCGACTTGACTTTTGTCGATGCTGATTACTCTAGACCTTCTTGCCAAAGTACACCCATTGGTCTTCCAAAGGCTTTTCTTCTAATTCCTCCCATACCTTCAACTCAGCAAGTTCCTGAGCCAATGTCAACTCTTCGTGTGCCTGTATGACGATTTCTTCAATCAAACCACCACCAATTTTGTTTTCAATGTTTTCAACAATTTCATTTTCTTCGACAATCTTCAATCTGTTTTTGGTCAAAGCCTCAACAGACTGCTTGTAGATCGACTCTTTAGGGTACTTTTGGTCCAACACCTTCAATGTATGGTTGTAAAGGGCAATCAATGCTGGACGAGGGTTGGGATGCTGGTACAAACCGGCCAAACCAGTGGGATATCCAGATGCTGCCTTGACCAATACTTCCTCGGCAGTTCTCAATACTCTGGTAAATTTCATTTGTATGTAGAGGAATGTGCTGGAGCAGACGGAGACGATTGAAAAGTTGATAAATTTGTAATGTTCAATTCTCATTGGTTTGCTTGACAGGCGAAAAGTCACGTGGATATAGCGTGGATTTGAGCATGTGATACACGCAAAATTGTATTTAGATAGGGCCCCTACTATTTGTCGTACTTTGGCTACCTACCGTCTACATATTTAGATCTCTATAGAACAATTATAGTCTGTTACAAAGCATGTATACAATGTACCTATGTGGATTTGCACAACCAGAGTCAGACTCGGGATATATAGCTATTGTGTACTGTATTGTAGTATAGTGTATGAAGAAATGAAGTAGTAGTGTAGCGTGGAAGCCCAGCAACGAACAATCAACAACGGAAAACAAAGATTTGCCAACGAAAGCAATTTCCTCCTATCGGCATATGTATCAGAAATCTCCTCCGCCAAAGTCTCCTCCTCCAAAGTCTCCTCCTCCGTAGTCATCGTTGCCACCATCCTGGTAGCCATCCTGGTAGCCATCTTGGTAGCCTTCCATCTGTTCATGGTCTTCCCAGTTGTTGATGGCACTACCCAAAAGCATACCACCTAATAAACCTCCTCCGACACCCATAGCCATGGATCCGACTCCAAACTTGTTACCTTGACGTTGTGGCTGCTGTTGCTGTTGTTGTTGTTGTTGGTAGTAGCCTTGTTGTGGAGGATATTGTTGGTAGTAACCTTGTTGTGGAGGATAACCCTGAGGAGGGTAGCCCTGTTGAGGAGGAAACCCGTTGTAGCCACCGTAGCCCTGTGGAGGGCCTGTTTGATAGCCTTGCTGTGGTCCACCGTAAGCCCTTTGGTTACCAGAAGGTCTCAGCTGTTGCGAATATTGCAGTTGTTGCAGTTGTTGGGATTGTCTTGACGAGATCTTCTCTACTGGTCTCAGTTCCACGGGTGCGTAAGCTGGAGGAGGAACATCGTCACCGGTAAACTTTGTACCGCTAGGTGCTTCCCATTGCGACTTCTTTGATGCTAGATCAACATAAAAGAAGGTCTTGTACTTCTCGTCGTAGTTGGCCACCCAGCCATCAGGCACAGTGGGAGGGTGCTTGGGATCGCTTTTGCTCATTACCAGAGGGAAAGATACAAAGTGTTATGAATGAAGATAAAGTGCGAAGACAAATAATGGATCTGTCAAAATTAAGTTGCCAATGAGATATTGAATAATCAAGCTTCAATGATTTCTCGGCTTCTCCCAGAAGTAATTTATTCCCGAAGATCACAATCACACTCCAGTGGGGCGAGCATGCGGAGGCTTTGGCATCGCCACGAATCCTTCACTATTAGTTAAGAATGCGTATTCGTGCTCCAACCATTAACAATTGGAGCCGACAAGGTGCTGGACACTACGGTCAAAGCTTACATTTGTCGGTTGTGAGTGATTCAAAATTTCAGAAGTCTCTATTTTCATTGGTCTTATTGGTATCTATTCTCTCATTATTCTATTTACGTGAGCTCAGGAAATACTTTGGCCACCAATTCGTCGATGATCAGGAGAATCAAGTGCTTGTTGAGAAAATCGTTCTGGATCATGGAAAACAATTTGGTTGAGGCATATTTCGTATTAGACGTGCCGAATATTCTCGAACATGTCTCATTCATGAATACTCCAAGTAGCGCACGAGCTTCTTGTCTGGTTGTAGATCTCTGGTAAAGAGTCCGTAGTACTGGTGGATCCTTGAACTTGCCATTGGGGAACACTATATTCTGCAAGTTGATCAACAAGTCAAGAATCTTCTCTTCCGTCTTAAGCTGTAGATCAACCTGTTCGTAGGTTTTCTTTTCGATCGTAGTGCCAAACAATTGTTGTAGAATCACGACTAATGCTCGTCCTCTCAACCAACTCTTGGAATTGTTTAGTCTAAATACAGATATAAGCAAATCGCAGATCGGTTTGACGAAAACCTCTTTGCTACTCGAATTACTGTATTCGTCAAACCATTTCAATTCCTGCTGCATATCCTTGATATTCTTCATCATGTCGTCCTTGGTCGCTACATCAATGGCTGATTTGGTAGAAACAGTACTGAAATTGGGAACCAACCGAGTTGAAATGCCATTATACAATTTGTTGGCTACTAATTCCACGTTGTTCTTGGAACGACTACCATCTCCACTGATCCCATCTTCAAATGTTTGATTCTTCCGAAGTGTGAAGTTCTCCGATGATAAAAACGATCTAAACGCCTTATTCAGACACACTTCTGGAATTTGGATCAAGAGCTGTAAATATTCTTCAAGCGCAATTTTCCTTAATTCAACAAGCTGTCTCTGTTGAAACTTAAGAACAGACATGGTTCTCTTTGGGAATCGGATATTAGACACCTGTGAGTATCTTAATTTCAAATATTCGTGCAATTTAAAAAATTGACTAAATCTTCTGGCAACAACCCAACCAGCTCTGACAATCAGAGGATCGTTGCTGCTGAATTTTTGAACTTCAACAATGTATAGTATGAATTCCTTCCCATTCTCAGACCCGCTGATATATGATTGAATGCTCACTCTCGATTTCCCATACAAACTATTATCGTTCTCTTGAACAATGTACTGCTGTTTCTGTAATTCCTTCGAATTTATTTCTCGTTCTACGCTCACTTTGGACTTGATCAAGATTTTTAATTCAGAAATGTTATTAGTAAGTTCTGCTTTCCTGATGAGTGGAATCAAAACCTTAACCTGTTCATTGAGCTTGTCGATCTGGTCACTAAGTTTAGGGATTTCCTCGGCAAGATTCAAGTTCCCTGGAGCTGCCCAAAAAACTTCCAGATCAGGGTTACCATTTTCATTTGAATCCAATGCTGGCAAAACTTGCGAATCAGAATCATAAGTCATTGAATCAGTGTCTGTTGCAGATTCATCACTAAGATCGTCAAATAGTTTCGAATTTCTATTGTTCAGACCAAGATTGAGACCTTCAGTGGTATCGTAACCAAACAAACTTGATGTATCTCCAAACAATAATTCTTTTTTAACTTCTGCTGTGATGGATTGTTTTTCTGAAATAGATTCGGGCAAGGAAGATGATGATACATTGATTTTTTGGTCATAAGAGAACCTATTTTCACTCTCTGAAGGGTCTTTCATGATTTTTGTAAAGGCATCCTCTATGGCCTGAATAACTTCAGGGTTAACTCTCTCATCCGTAGTAATAGTAGAGGCGTTGCCGAGATCTGGAGAAGTTTTGGATCCCAAGCTCGAGATATGACCAAGTTTCAAAATGAAACCCGATTTCTTGAACGCTGGAAGATCAGTTTCAACCATTTCATTATATATTCCCTGCTGAACCTTAAACATAGTCTTCCGAGCTTTTTGATATCTTATTAATTTGCTTTCGCTGGAGCTTTCACTATTGAGATTTTTGACATCCTGAAGTAATTCTTTACTGACATATTTTACATAGAATTGCGAATAATGGTCTAGAATTCGCCGAATGTCATCAGTTGTTGTAAATTCTAAGGAAACTGACATGTCCACTTCACCATCCCCATTCAAAGCAGATTCCTCTAAAGGAGCTCTTAGGGAATCTATTTCTTTCCAGAATTGTAAGACTTCCAACCTGTTCTGATCTTTCATGAATTCAGAAAATACCTTAAAAGAACGAGGATTGGGAAGAATGTCGGATAATACCAAATCCCCTATGAAGTTTGCTTCAAGATTTATCAAACTTTGGGATTTTTCATCTACAGCGGAAGACAACTCGAGTAGTTTTTTAGTAACACCATTTGATGGTGAAGCTTGTAACTGTATTTTCAAGCTATCACGTATAGAATCAAGCTGTTGTATGCTGTCTATTTCATTGACATTCGACATCATTCCTCTAAACGATGAAATATCTGTATTTTCGGTAATCATAAAAGTGGAAGTAGTTCCTTCATCTTCACTTTGCAGTTGTCTCTTAGCTAGCATTTCCGTGTGCTCTTTTAATGCCTCTCTTAATCGCTTCACTTGATCACGATGTTTCAAATTGTCGCCGATAAGCTTGACGATTAACAAGTTGTAGAAGTCGCCATCCCCTACCATTTGTAGTATACTAGTTAATATTGTGCAAGCAACGATTTCTGTCACTAGTGAAGTTACTATTTCATTTGATATCTCTTGTTCTGATAGAAGATATGGAAGAATAGAAGCGATTTTTCTTCTCAAATAATTCTTTTCGTTGTTATCGTTATTCTCAATATTAGACACGGTTACTCCAGGATGCAATCTGCCCCGGTCAAACTGACTTGCTATAGCTACATGGTACTCGGTAGATTCGCTCTTAGGAACTGTTCCTTTTACTCTGACGGTCTCTTCTGCTTTGGTGAAATAAATGAAATGCTCATTAACAATGGGTAAAACCTGAGATACAAGCAACCTTGCATAATCTATATTGGCTAGTCTCAGTATAAGCTTAGTGAATACAGATTTCAATTCTACTTTAACACTGTCTTGAAACGAATTGTCCTTCGAGACCTTCTTGAACCAGCCATCAACAAACTCCTTAATAATCAAATCTATGAAATCCTCCAAGGTCTCTGAAACCAAGAACGAATCAGCAATTATAGGCTCGTTCAACTTCTCAATCGAAGAATCAGAATACGAGCTCCAGACGGAAGGATCCACAAATTTAAACCGTTTTACTTTCAGATTGTTCACAGTGGGCTTTCTGACTTTGAGAAACACCACAAAATAGCCTACAATGGCTAAAGATAGTAATCCTCCTATAGCAAAGAGAGCACAGTATATGAAGGTATATCGGATAGCGTAGATAAATATAATGGAGTAACCAAAAACTTGAATGGCCATTTTCAAACGACTATCAATTCGACTACTCGGAACCAAGTCTACCGGTTTCGCTCGTTCCATATTCAATTCCATTTGATTAATGAAACGTTTACCAAAAAAAAGTTGTAGGTACAGAAATTATACCAGAAATATTGAAAATCATATGTGACACAAAACTGTTTCGTACATTATGGAGAATCTACGTCAATGCTATATTCTATTCTACAAGGTTTATATGCTGTGTGTACGCAGATTACTTCAGAGTTCTTTTCTTTGGAGCTCTATCCTCTTCCAAATCAAGTTTTCGTTTCTTGGACTTGGTTTGTTTGAGATTCTTCTCTTTGTTTTCTTTATTCTTTGATTTGTTAGACTCGGATTTGGAATACAGTGCCAAACCTTCTCTCTTCTCCTTCTTATCCTTCTTTTTTGACTCTCTAACTATTTTGACTTTCTTTTCCTTTTTATATATCTTTGCCGTCTTCTCTGTCTTCTTTTTTTTATTTAAGTTGTCCTTCTTTTCTTTCTTATCTAATTTGTCTTTCTTTTTCTCCTTCTTCTCCTTCTTCTCCTTCTTTTTTTTCTTCGAAATGGTTCCGAAAGCCTTGTCTATCACTTTCGCTACCTCTTCTCTGTCAATATTGTCTTTTGCATCGCTGTAGCTGGTTTTTCCCACAGTACCTTCCAATCCTACACCTTTCACAAACATCTTGTAGAGAACTGAAGTTTCTCTTCTCATATGATCGACAACCAAAGTTTGATTCTGTTTGATGGAAATAGAACTGCCACTTCCACTAACTTCCATGCTCTTAAGTTGGCCATCAAAGAGCTTCTCCCACCACACATCCGTCTCTTTTGTATCATGACCCAACCCTTTGGTGTCTTTCTTGTGCTTCACCAAAATTGGCTTTTTGAGTCCACCTTTTTGAAGAGCTTCTCCTTCAGTCCATCCAAATGACTGTAAATAGGCGTTGGCGTTCATTTCAGAGTAATATAGCTAGCGGTGCTAATACTAAATGGTCCAGAGGTGAACAGAATACTGAAAAATTGTTATCTTAGTGATGATTTCCTGCACATTCCAAATTTTTTTGAATACAGGCGCTTAGTGAAAATCCAACTGTTTAGATTAATACACAAAATTTCGAAATTTTTAAGTAAATCAGTAAAAATTGTAATAAACATTGTCAATTCTGTAAAACAGTTTTGAACTGTTGGAACTCTTTGAATAGAAACATCTTGAAATCTAAGTCTTTACTCTAATTAAAGTTTGAATCACGTGAGAACATCGAAACTCATTGTATTATTTCTCCAGAAGAGTTGAAGTTCAGACAATTTTCTTTCTATTTAATCGAAATGTCACAATTATGTGGACAAGAAAGAAGCAGATTGCAAGATTTATATGGTTTGTTTGAATTGCATGATAATCAGCAGTTCAGTTTACGGCGAGTGCATGGAGATCTCTCAACTTCTGCAAAGGAAAATGCAGAGGAGAATGCAGAAGAGACTGACAAGTGGAGCCAACTTTATACAAGTATAGACTTGAGTGACTACCCCAGTTGGCTCGAATATGATAATATTGAGAGTTGTGCGTCTAGTGTTTCTGAAGTTTATAAAAATGCTAATGGTGGTGCCAAAGAAAGGATCAGACGAGATTATGAAAGCAAGTTTTCAATAGAACATTTCAACCAACAACTCAAAGATGCTCGTGAAATGAATAATTTTGAAGAAATGTGTTCGATTTACAGTTCCAAAAATGAATGGTACTCCTTGAAGGCTGAAGAATGGAAAGAATACGAAAAAGCAACTTCTAAATCAAGTGATCCTCACAAGGCATTGCTTAACTACCATGAGAATCGAGTTTTCGATGAACCTTCATTCAGGAATTGGAAAGACCGAATAGATCATTTTCGTACCAAGGAACTGGACCCAGAGTTGGTAACAGATCTACTACAGGAAGCTATGGCCGATTTAAAATTCCATTACTACGATATTGACAAGTTTATAGATTATACAATCGACTACTTTGAATTGGCTGGAGCTACAGGGTCTGAGATATTGAACCTTCGTCTTCAACTTCTTGAAGTTCCACATGCTGGGTTGCAAGATTCATTTTCTAAAATGTCAGCTACTGTATCGAAATACTCAGCTCAGTATGAAGAGGATATGTCAGTAGCTCAGAAAACTTATTCCGAGACTTTGAGTAAACAAAAACATATTGAAATCTTCGAATTGGCATTACTAAGAGAACCAGATAACAAGCATCTATGGACAGAATATGTGAAAAACTATGCTAAGTATATGGCTAGTGAAGATGATGATGCTCTTTTGTCGATATTTCGTCGAGCACCCAAATCTGATGAGCTGTGGCTTCCCTTCTGTTTGTCGTGCATTTATACTATCTATGAACAGCAGTTCAGAGGCAAAGTTCACGATGATAGAGTCTTGCTCCATATAACAGGTGAGCTTACTAGATTGTTTCCCTATCATCCTTCGGCTTACACAGAAGCATTGAAGCTTCCAGTGGATCGGATAAAAATGATAATTACCATTGAAAATTTGGATTTAATCCATAACTCTGATTATAATGAGTGGAAGAAGGCTGCGTTGGCTATCTTGACATATTTGTCGTCGGTTATATCATGGAAAGATCCAGTCTTAAAAAAGCTACAAGAGAATCTCGATGTAGATATAATAGAAAAGTACAAAGATGAACGCAAAACTTTTCAAAACATTTCTTTTGCAAAGAAGCTTCGGGGCTTTGCAATTGAGTTCGCTGAATTTGCCATAGCTGAAAACAATGATATTTTCCATTCTGTAGAAAAACTTTCGATTACACTTTTGCAACGACTTGGAGATAAAAAAGGTGTCCATAAACTTGCTAAGCAGTTGGTGGAACGCTTTTCTGATCAATGTGAGGTTTGGCTCTTTCTCACAAACTATTACGTGGGCATAAATGAAAACAAAGATTTTATTACTTCCTTATTCAAGAAGGGTACATCATTTGCAAAATCTCTTGACTGGCCGGAAAGGTTAATTGAAGAGTGGATACATTTTGAAACAGTTTACGGCACACCATTATCATCAAAGAAGGCAGTTTTGTGTTGCAATAATGCATTGCAGGAATTGGCATTGAATAGCAAACATGAAAACGAGGAGGGACTTGCTGATAAGCAGAATGCAACTATAGTAGAAGATGAAGAAAAGGAAGAGGGAGATAATAAGCGTAGAAAATTGAATGAAAACGACGCTTCTTCTACGGCACCTGCTAGATCGAGAGAGAATTTAGTGGTTAAAGTAGAAAATTTGACTTCAGATGTCACCAAGAATGATATTGCTCGTTTTTTTAGTGACTGTGGAAGTATTAGAGAATTATCTATTATGAACAATACCGCAACGATTGAATTTCATGAAGAAAGAGGAGTTTTAGCAGCAATTACTAAGGATAAGAAGAAAATTGCTGGAAAGGAAATCTCTGTTCAAAGAATTGTGAATTGTATTCTTTTTGTTAACAATTACCCGCCCAGCATGGACCAGAATACTCTAAGGTCGATGTTCGAACTGATCGGTAAGTTGGCCAGCATAAGGTTTCCCTCTCAGCGTTCGAACCACACTAGAAGGTTCTGTTATGTAGAATATGAAAATGCCAATTCTGCTTTTCAAGCTGTCAAAATTTATAATGGAAAAGTATTGGTAGATAATGTTCTAGAGCAGGAATTTGCACTTCAGGTTGCTATATCCGACTCTGAAGCTAAGTCTGACAGAGAAACCAAGATGGAAAGCCAGATCAGAGTTAAAAACGTTGACTACATGTTTGATATTGAAGCAATCAAAGGAATATTTACTGAATGTGGAACTGTTTCTCTGGTAGTAATTCCTAAATTTCAACGAAATAATTTTAATCAAAAGAACAATGGTTTGGCATACGTTACTTTTGAGAATAATCTCGAAGCACGGAAGGCAGTGCAGATGGATGGAAAGATGATTGGAGGTAGACCAATTTCTGTAGCTCTAAGCTCACGTTCACAGAAATACTCACAGTCGCACAAGTATGATAATGGTTATTCAGCATCCAAATATTCGCAATTCGAGGATGTACGGACTGTGGGTGTTACCAATGTTGATAACACGTTGACAGCAGAACAGGTTAAACTGTTTTTCTCTATCAATGGAGGAGTTGTTAGCAAAGTTGAGATCTTTCCCGAACACGCTGCGGCCATGGTGGAATTTGAAAAAGCATCAGATGCTGGAAACGTGACCATGAGACTTGGAACTAAACAATTGGGAAATAGGGAGATTGTGTTGACGTCTATGACCGAAGTTGTGAGTATTATTAAAGGAAAGAGAGAGCCACTTCAACAACCTCTTCCAAAGATGATGGTTCCAGCGTCATTACGTCGCAAGAGAAAGTAGAACGTATATAAATGCATTAATTTTACTAGAAACAAATAAAATATAGAATATACAAAATACAAAATACAGAAATATACCTAAGTTGAGGAAATATTGAGGTGTTAAGTCTATAAATATTAAAGTCAATGTCTATTCTTTCATAATCATTCCCTCGTTGCTCTCTATTAGTCATAACTTCTCTTCACCTCATCAGATAACGATTGCGAAAAGTATAAAATGCTGCGAAAAAAAGGTACGATAAAAAGCCTATTCAGGTTTTTTTTCCTCCGGTGAAAAATCCGTGTGCACGACCCTATAGAAAAATTTGATAAAAATCTTCTATACTCTCTGCAACTGTCAATCCTTCTCTATAATCACCAAACGTAGTTTCGACCATGAGTGCTCCTATCAAGTTGGAAAACACTGTGCGTAGAGATACCTTGATTGAGATTGAGAAGAAGTACCAGAAAATCTGGGCAGAAGAAAAATTGTTTGAAGTTGATGCTCCTACCATCGATGAAGATCCCATTGAAGATGCGGACGAATTGAGGAAGAAGTACCCCAAGTATTTCGCCACTATGGCCTACCCATACATGAATGGTGTCTTACACGCTGGCCATTCATTCACTTTGTCTAAAGTTGAGTTTGCCACTGGTTTTGAAAGAATGAACGGAAAGAGAGCCTTGTTCCCTCTCGGTTTCCACTGTACTGGTATGCCAATCAAGTCTGCTGCCGACAAGATCAAGCGTGAGATTGAAATGTTTGGCTCCGACTTTTCCGGAGCTCCAACTGAAGAAGAGGAAGAAGAACCTAAGACAGAAACACCCGCCAAGTCTGATGACATCACAAAGTTCAAGGCTAAGAAGTCTAAGGCTGTAGCTAAGCAAGGAAGAGGTAAGTACCAGTTTGAGATCATGATGCAATTAGGTATTTCCAAGGAAGAAGTGGTTAAGTTCTCTGATTCCGACTATTGGCTCAATTTCTTCCCTCCTTTGACCCAAAAAGATGTTACAGCTTTTGGTGGAAGAGTAGACTGGAGAAGATCCATGGTGACTACCCCAGCCAATCTTTACTACGATGCCTTTGTAAGATGGCAAATTAACAGGTTGAGAGATGTGGGCAAGATCAAGTTCGGTGAAAGATATACCATATACTCTGAATTGGACGGACAAGCCTGTTTGGATCATGACAGACAATCCGGTGAAGGTGTCAACCCGCAAGAGTACACCGGCATTAAAATTGAAGTAACTGAATTTGCCGAAGCTGCTCAGAAGTTATTTGCTCAAGAGAAGTTTGACTTTGCCAACAAGAAAATATACTTGGTTGCAGCTACTTTGAGACCAGAAACCATGTACGGTCAAACTTGTTGTTTCGTATCGCCAAAGCTCGACTACGGTATCTTCGATGCTGGCAATGACGAGTTCTTCATCACTACTGAACGTGCCTTCAAGAACATGTCGTACCAGAAGTTAACTCCAAAGAGAGGTTACTACAAACCTGAAGTCACAATCAACGGTGCGGTTTTGGTGGGTTCCAAGATACATGCTCCCTTGGCTGTGCACAAGGAGTTGAGGGTCTTGCCCATGGAAACAGTCTTGGCCACCAAGGGTACCGGTGTTGTCACCTGTGTTCCTTCTGACTCTCCGGATGATTTTGTTACCACCAGAGACTTGTACAACAAACCCGAATACTACGGTATTGAGAAGGAATGGGTTCAACCAGAAATCATCCCTATAGTGAAGACAGAGAAGTACGGTAACAAGTGTGCTGAATTTTTGGTCAACGACTTGAAGATTCAGTCTCCAAAGGATGCTATTCAATTGGCTCAAGCTAAGGAGCTTGCTTACAAAGAAGGTTACTACAACGGTACCATGGTCATCGGCAAGTATGCTGGTGAAAAGGTCGAAGCTGCTAAGCCAAAGGTCAGAGCTGATTTGGTAGCTTCTGGTGAAGCTTTTGTGTACAACGAGCCAGAAGGTCTTGTTATTTCCAGATCAGGTGATGAGTGTATTGTTTCGTTAGAAGACCAGTGGTACATTGACTATGGTGAAGAAACCTGGAAGGCTCAAGCTTTGGATTGTTTGGCCCACATGCAAACCTTTGCTAAGGAGACCAGACACGGATTTGAAGCTGTCTTGGACTGGTTGAAGAACTGGGCTGTCACCAGAAACTTCGGTTTGGGAACAAGATTGCCATGGGATGAAAGATACTTAGTTGAGTCTTTGTCTGATTCGACCATCTACATGGCCTACTACACTATTGACCGATTCCTCCACTCGGACTACTACGGCAAGGTGGCTGGTAAGTTTGCCATCAAGCCAGAGCAAATGACAGATGAGGTTTTTGATTTCATTTTCACTCGCCGTGAAAACATCAAGACCGATATCCCTATTGAACAGTTGAAGGCCATGAGAAGAGAGTTTGAATACTTCTACCCTCTTGATGTGAGAATTTCTGGTAAAGACTTGATTCCAAACCATTTGACCTTCTTCATCTACACACACGTGGCCTTATTCCCCAGACAGTTCTGGCCCCAGGGTATCAGAGCCAATGGTCACTTGATGTTGAACAACGCAAAGATGTCCAAGTCCACTGGAAATTTCATGACCTTGGAACAGATTGTAGGGAAGTTCGGTGCTGATGCCTCGAGAATTGCTTTGGCTGATGCTGGTGACTCTGTAGAAGATGCCAACTTTGACGAGTCCAACGCAAACGCTGCTATCTTGCGTTTGACTACTTTGAAGGAATGGTGTGAAGAAATATCCAAGAACAAGGACTCGTTGAGAACAGGTCCAACTGACTCTTTCTTTGACCTGGCTTTCGAAAACGAAATGAACAGCTTAATTGAAGAAACTTATGAATTCTACAACAACACCCACTACAAGGCTGCCTTGAAGACGGGTTTGTTTGATTTCCAAGCTGCCAGAGATTATTACAGAGACTCTGTCTCCAACAACATTGGCATGCACAAGGACTTGGTCTTGAAGTATATTGAAACTCAGGCTTTGATGTTAGCACCTATTGCTCCTCACTTTGCTGAGTACGTCTACGTTGAAATCTTGGGCAACAAAGGCACTGTTCATAACACTTCTTTCCCAAGAGCCTCCAAGGAAATCTCCAAGTCAATAGCTGATGCCTTGCTGTACGTCAGAGACATTTCAAGATCGATTCGTGAAGCTGAGGCCAACGTCTTGAAGAAGAAGAAGGGTGGCAAACCATCTGAAGTCGACGCTTCCAAGCCAGCAAAGTTGACCTTGTTTGTATCTAACTCGTATCCAGACTGGCAAGACAGCTACATTGACCTCGTGAGAGAGTTGTACGAAAAGAAGTCTTTGGAGGACAACAAGGCTATCAGAGAAAAGGTCGGAAAAGACATGAAGCGTGCCATGCCTTTCATTTCGCTCTTGAAGCAGAGATTAACTGCTGAGAACCCACAAACTGTCTTCAACAGAAAGTTAACGTTCAACGAAACCGATGTGCTTAAGTCTGTCACAGCCAACATCAAGAAGGCTACCTACTCTGTTAATGTCGAAGAAGTAGAAATTATCTCGTTTGAAAACGGTGCCAAACAGGGCCAAAACGTTCTCACGGGTGAACCTGTTGATATCACCGTCACTGGCAAGATTGTAGACTCTGCTATTCCAGGTGAGCCAGGTATCATGCTTAACAACCTCTAGATTGTTCATAGAAGTGGATACATAGTAATGTAGACGATAATAAATAGTGTATGATATAAAGAGTGGTAGTTTAAATGTGAATAGAGGATGCTGGCGTGTAAGATATCGAGTACTAAATAAATAGTATAAGATACTATTTCTTAATGGTAATGCTGTGAGATACAGTGCAAGCTATATTTTAAGGAATACTTACTTGACTTTCGTTACATTTCAAATATGAATATACGAAGTTTGGCATATGGGCGCCTTGTCTCTAGTTTAGGGTATGTTTGCTTTGGTGCCACCCGATAGCACATGGCAGGATCTAAGGGATCTAGGGGATCTGCAACCACATGTAAAAAGAAACCACTCTTTCTTATAATTAGACAAATGCTAAGTGGTTAGTAAAGTATCCGAGATACAAGATAAAACAAATATTGAACGTCGGCTATTGACAGTATTCGAGTAAAATTTTGGAAAATGGGAAAAATTTGCACCCATTTTTGACATTCTTCACGGAATAACAATAAATTTGTGCGTAATAACGAAGAGTCATTTCACTATAAGAAGAAATTGAAAGAGTACATTGGTTACTGGTAACTTTGAATTCAGATATAAGTTGCCAGAATCATTGCCATCATCTGTCTATGTCTACTGGTGATTCATTTCCATCATTGAATCATCGTAGTGTTGCAACCAAAGCTTGCTGAGACTGTTGCAGGAACAATATTCCTTTTTTTTTGTCTGGTTTTTTCCGCTTTCAAATCCCCGATATTCTCAGAGAAGGGGCCACTGAAAAAAAAGACATGTCGTTTCTGCCTAGATTACTTGCCAGAAATCAATAACCACCACCACAGTCATTTTTGTCAACCCCTCCCCACTGACACAAAGTTTTGAGTAACCCTCTAGGACGAGCCGTATTTACACCCAGAAGACTTTGTGACCCTTGTGGCTCGAAAAGAAAAGAGAAAAGCACCGTTTCCGCCGTGTATACTATTATATTGTTTACTTAAAACGGCAAGTAAAGACTAGAACATCCAGAAAACGACAAAAGACTTCAAAAAACCGAAAAATATCACCAAATAGACTCTTATATCGTACAACAATAACTTAAGGGCCACACGTATCCCTGTCTTTAGATATCGTTTGATATCATAGCAATAGCATCTAGAACTAAGTGAGACTAACAATTTCATAGTTTTCACATCTTCAAATTCCAAAAAATACCAATATCAATATCATTAATAACAATTTCAAGAATACTTCTACATAATGAGTAATGTCAACGAACTTGTCAAAACTGATAGCGTTAACGTGCTGTCAAATCTCCCACCTGTTTTCCCGCTACTTTCAGCCGTACCCAAATACGATTACCGATTATTCAACGCGAATGGCAAGCTTGCCGACGTCTGGCTACAAAAGGAGTACCAAAAGTTGTCAATAAATTCGAGCTCGAGAGAAAACCGTAAACGAAATCGGACGGGCGGAGAACATGACACCGAAGAGGTGTTTGACCAGGACCGTGAATCCACAGAGTCATGTGACGACATGATAATACTGGACACCGATTCCAACAGCCAGTTGTCGGCGGCACCTTCTTCTTCGATCACATCGATTGTAGCAGCAGTGCGGGAAAATGGCTTGGTGCGTCCCCCCAAGAGAAGGCTCACGTCCTCGACCTTCACGGAGGCCATCAATATTTCTAATACAGTAGCACTTGGTGGAACGAACTCTAGTAGTATAGTGTATGAAGCTA
The DNA here is from genome assembly GCA_030564745.1 of Scheffersomyces segobiensis. NCBI lineage: Eukaryota > Fungi > Ascomycota > Pichiomycetes > Serinales > Debaryomycetaceae > Scheffersomyces > Scheffersomyces segobiensis. The sequence goes on along the minus strand of JAKTZB010000012.1, from coordinate 108,833 downwards.
TAAACAACAGCTCTAGCACTGTTACCAATACCGCCATATCCACGTTACAGCCTCAGCACTCTCAACCTCAACGGCCACGTACACCAAATGCTATCAACTCTCCTTCTCATACGCCTATTTCTGACTATGAGGAAGACCAGCCTAGGCAACTTCCGCTTCCTTCTCCCAGCGCCTCGCCAGTGCAAAGCGGAGAGACCAAGATATCAACGTTCGACCCCATAGAGAATCAGCTAACTCGCATACCTGCGACGCAGGTGGAATTGATAGAGTTGATGGTGAACTTATCTGGCTACTTTAACGACCGAAACCAGAACCATCTAATATTCAGATTGCTTCAGAACGTGAACCGGTCTTCGTTAAGCACTTTCAACGAGCTTATCCATAACAATTTGCGCAGAGACTTGATCAGCAACTTGCCTCTTGAGATCACGCTAAAGATTCTTTCTTTCTTGGATCATAAGACTTTGTTGTCGTTGTCTAGAGTTTGTAAAAACTGGAGCAAAATCATCAACAACACGAGCATCTGGGTCAACTTGTTGAAGCGAGATAAGTTGATAACGAGTGATGAGGCTATTAACAAGGAATTGGAGAACTCAGAAGAACTTCTAGAAGAATGGAGCGAAGACTCCCACGATGTGAATGTAGCACAAGTATTGTACAAAAAGCGGTGCATCATCGTCAACAGGTGGATGGATCCTAACTATGAGCCGCTCAGAAAGAGTGTGCCTGTTAAATCAGATGGCAGCAAGGTGGTTACATGTTTACAACATGACGACGAAAAAATAATTACGGGAGTTGACAACAAGTCTGTATTTATTTATTCTACAAAGACCGGTAAGTTGTTGAGGGAACTAGAGGGCCATGAAGGTGGAGTCTGGGCATTGAAATATACTGGTAATACTTTAGTGACAGGATCCACAGACAGAACCGTCCGCATATGGAACATGCGATCCGGAAGATGCACCCATGTCTTCAGGGGTCATACGTCCACCATAAGATGTTTGGATATCATGCATCCTGCGGTCATCGGTAAGGACGTCAACGGTGCGGATATCGTATTCCCTGAGTACCCGTTGTTGGTAACTGGAGCTAGAGACCATAATATCCATGTCTGGAAGTTACCTATAAGTAATGAGGATGACCCAGAAATGGACGAAAGAACTTTCGATTCCAACGAATCAGAGAATCCATACTTAATAGCTGTCTTGTCTGGTCACACTCATTCTGTCCGCTCAGTTTCCGGCTATGGTAACATCATAATATCAGGTTCCTACGACTCCACGGTGAGAGTATGGGATTTGATGGAAAATGGGATATGCAAGCATGTCTTGTCTGGTCATCACGACAAGGTGTATTCCACAGCCCTAGACTTCAAGTCCAGAACCTGTTTCTCTGGATCTATGGATTCCAACATCAACATCTGGAACTTTGATACGGGGAAGCTTTTGAACACTTTGGAAGGACACACTTCGTTGGTAGGTTTATTGGATTTGGTAGAAGGAGTATTGGTATCCGCAGCAGCTGATGCATCACTCAGAATCTGGGATCCGAAGACTGGCAAGTGTTTCAGCAAGCTTGAAGGTCACACTGGAGCTATCACCTGTTTCGAGCACGATGGGCTCAAGGTGGTAAGTGGTAGTGACAAGATGTTAAAGTTGTGGGATGTGAAGGAAGGAAGATTTTCTAGAGATTTGCTCAACGATGTTGCTGGCTCTATATGGCAGGTGAGAATCGATTACAGACGTTGTGTTGCAGCAGTCCAAAGACACAGAAGCGAAGAAGAAAATGAAACTTTTATTGAAATTTTGGACTTCAGCGAACCACCAAGAAAGAGATTCGAAAGGTTGGAGGAACAATAGATTTGTATTTTTGATTAGTTACGTATAATGGAAGATATATCTTCTTGATTCTCTTGTTAATGTTTAATTATATTCATATAATCTCATTTATCCCATGCCTTTAAAAAATAACCGATGTATTAATGTTACATAACCTAACCATAATTGATATAAATCCTAATAATATAAAATATTGCAAGTTTCAAGTTTCTTTCCTATTCCTCTAGAAGGTACAACTTCCGCAACTTGCTTAGCCTGTCCAAGCCTTCGCTGATATCAAAACTTTTTCTTCTCTTGAACTTGCAATAACTGCTGTTTGCTATTTCCATTTTCATGTCTATTTCAGGAACGAACTCCCCATTTGCGCCGAGATTTTCGGATGAATTAATAACCATTTCTATTAGATATTCGTATAGCTTCAATTTGTATTCCGTAGATGCCATATTGTGGACATTAGAACAAAAATGCTTGTGTTCGCCAAAAGGATCAAACTTGTCCAGATCGACTTCTGCATCTGCTGTGAACTCAGGAGAACCATCTGAAGCGAGCTTAGAAGACACGGGAAACGTACAAGGAGAGAGTATTTTGGACGGAGAAAGATTGAAAGCATTATCAGCAGTAGCCTGTGATGCTACAAGTGATTCCTTAGAGTTAAGAAAGATCCTTTGATTGCATTTGTCGCAAATTAAGAGAAGAATCAACTCGTATGAAAAAGACTGGACATGCAATGACCAGCCCAACATCGCAAGCTTATAATACCATATCGGAGTAAATTCAAGAAGAACAGAGAAGTTCTCTTTGTTTTCTTTGAAGTGTCTTTGAAGAAGCCAAGTATTAGAGGCTGATATGAATTGTTTGAAAGTTTCGTCTACTTCACCATTTACAAAACTGTCCGTAAGACTGTCCGCATACTCATTGAGAATCATCCCGTTATCCATGAGATTCTTCAAATTTTTGAGATAATCTCTAAGCAAAGGCTCATTGGTTTTATTCAAATAGGGACGGGGGTAGTAAATGCCCTCTAAAGTGGTTTCAAAGTTCCTCCACGAACACAGTGGGGAATGTCCTTCACAAACAACCTGGTCTAAGTACTTATTGCGCAAAGCATTGTTGAGTTGATTACAGCTGGCTTCAACACCGCTATTTTTCAAGAAATCGTAATCAAAAGCCGAGTATTCTTTTTGTTGCTGTCCTTCGCTGAATTTGAGGACAAGCAGCTGATTGCATGTAATACAGAGTAAGTGGTTCTTTGTGTTGTTGTTTAACGAGAAAGAAACACATTTCCAGCCATTTCGGGCACATTTTAGCTCGTTGAGAATGTTCTCAGAGTCTGCATCTTCACAACTAGGAAAAGACGGTACGTGCCAGTTCATAGCTGTGAACGTCCTGAGTCTGGCTACTAGCTGGTCAGCATTGAATGGATCAAACACTGTTGACGTCATTTTGTTGTGAAACCTATCAACAGTTATCGTGTTGCTCTTACTATTTTGTTTCGATCTATGGTAGTTGAAATGGTTGCGGTTCTTGATCTTCTGGAAGTACTGGATGTCTGGATGTTGGCTATAAGGAGACTTGGACGAGAATATAGAATTTCTAGATTTGGAGTCACCAGTACTACAATGGCTCTCACCTACATACAGATCGTGGGTGGGAGTCAGGAAGATATCGACACACCTGTTGAGCACCTGCGGAGTTGTGGCTGTGATATCATCCGAATTCATGTCGAAAGTGAAAACCATATTCCTGTAAAGCTAGGTGGGAAACAGAGTCCATATATAGGCGCTGCAGAGATAACGAATGTGGAAAAAAACGCTCAAGAATTAAACTGAAAGAAGGAAGACAAAACTCCACAATTGGACGCAAGTGGACCTTAAATTAAGCACCAATATCCACAGCGGGGATGTTATAAATTGTTTATCTAGTATGGAATAGCTGTGGATAGATTGAAAAATTTGGAAAATCGGGTGACTATGTTCACGTGAGAAGTGGAAGAGGAAAGATATCGCGGGCAAACAACAGGGCTGGAGATTTTTAGTATGCAGTTTGAACTAGAGGTGGACAGAAGTAGTCAAGCGACTTTGGGTACAGAATGTATGGTTTGGATGGTCAATTTTCTTTCCTAAGCGAATCTATTTAAAAGATGTATTCTGAAAAGAAAGGAAGGTACAAAGTACTTTTTATTACTGCGAAGTCCGGAAAAAGAACAAATTCTCCGCAATACCAAATCTCAAGAATGTATCTCGATTAATATAGGTATTTCAGGCAGCTGATCATTTCCACGTGATTTTCCATTCATTTTTTCAACGTCCTTACAACTCCATAGTTAAGACTTTCCATAACAAGAGCACCATTTGAACTTACTACAAAAAAGTCAAAACGATAGCCAGAATGTCCAAAAGACCTGTATTGGAGGAAGTTGATGATGACATCGACAATATGGACTTGGATATAGCCGAGTTTGATCCGTCATTAAAGACACCCATTGCACCTTTGCGTCCAGAACCTTCTGTAAGCAGATCACAAGACCTGGAGCCTCCACTCTTTCCCAATATACCTTTGACCGGCTTGGACCAGCCCATACAACATCAGGGCATCCGTGCTACTAGAAAGGATATCGTGAATCCCAACGATTTTTCGCAAGAGGAAAGAGAACATTTGAAGAACTTCCAGATAATATATCCCTGTTACTTTGATTTGAACAGATCGCACAAAGAAGGCAGAAGAGTCGCTGTTTCCAAAGCTGTGGAAAACCCCTTGGCCAAAACTATTTCTGATGCTTGCCGTTCTTTCAACTTACCAACTTTGTTGGAATTGGATAAAACTCATCCACAAGATTTTGGTAATCCAGGCAGAGTCAGAGTGTTGTTGAAGGATCAAATCAATGGAGGAAAGATCACTGACTCGAGATTCAAGACTAAGAGATCTTTGTTCAACGCCATTGCGGAATACTTGGAAGATCACCCATCCACTGTAGAAAGTGTAGGTAAAAAGAGCGGAATTGCTTTCCCTCCGGAATTCGAGACTGGGTTTGAGCCTGAAGAAATTCCTCTTGTTAAAGGTTTCAAGATGAACACCATCGTTCCTGTTCATTCCAACTTCACCCTTAAGCATCCCATGACCAAGAGCATCTATGATCCTCTCCCTGAACAGCCAGAACAGGCTAAGTTGCCCAATGTTCCTAAGCAACAGAAGAAGAAGGTCATGAAGATCAGAGGTTAGCCAAAATACATAGTTCTCGTCATCCATTTAATACATATATTGTAAAGGTAGCTGTACAAAATACGAGCGAAGTTTCCACATAACCTCAGTCTATGTAATTGACAAGAGATAAATCTACTACAAGGTATTGATATTATCTATTCAAGTATCGTATTGCCTCCACATTTGCAACTCCGTTTACATTCTCAAAAGGACATGGCAATATTGAATGTCGGCGAGAACCTTTTTGGAAAGAACAGAGAACTGACGATACTATTCAGATCTGCACGAAGTATCTTCGGTGAAAGATTATAAGGATAGACGAAAATAGAAGTGTACCATCATTCTACCTGAATGCTGCGGCACGGATGCACTATCTTCACTGCGAAATGTGCTTGATACACTTGTACATATACATTACTGCTCTGGGTTTCCCCAAAGAGTAGACAACCCTTACGTTAGATAATTGGCTCTTCTAAGTAAACTACAAAGCAGATAAATCACCTGTCTTATACGAACTTCCATATCCATTCCTGGCGACGTACCTCTTCTGATCAAATATCCGTTCGCCCACAAAAAAAACCAGGTGGGAATTTTCCAGACTTTGAAAAGGCTTGCAGAATTTGTACAGTATGACGATTCGCGAATAAGTGAAATTAGGCAAACTTAGTTGACACTGCCATCCAAGAAAACAAGCACAATTTGCAGGGTCATAATGACGTCGTGGATATTTCGATGCAGTTTAATACAGTCTAGTAACTTTTGTAGCAATCGACTTGCTTCGTGTTGAATGTGAATTTCTCAACTACTAGAAACAGCCTTATTTTTTGTGTCACTGAGGGATTTTCAGCCATTCTGCCAGTTGATTTTTTGCACCTATTGGACAGCCATTCGAGCAACAGACGTTTATATTGGATAATTAATTATTAATTGTCCTACTCCTCTCCCTTTTTCGTATAAAAGAGGTTTGAACTGAGCTACTTGTTTCCGTTTGGCCAGTGACGAATAGAAAAATTGCCTCAACCTTAATTTGCAATTTTTCACACCTATTTCCAGAGCCGTATAATGTAGTCTGATATTGTACAATGAATATTTGGTGGATATGTCCACGGACTATGTCTTCTCCATACTCTGATAATGTCCCTATATAGTTGAATAGCTAGAAGAAATCCTATAAAACCCCATAATCCACCCTTGTTTGTTAAAATTTATTTAATCTTTCTTTACTTTTACAAAACACCTGCAATGTATCCTACTGAGTCGGAAACAGTTCAGTCGAAGTTGGATGACAGTGAAATCACTTCTGCCATCACTGTCGAAGAAAATATCAGGTACAAGGAACAACCAGAAAGGGGTCGTTCCAGAGTACCTAGAAAGAGAAGATTGTCGTTCCACGCCAGAGATGATTCTTCTCTTTTCACAGTGAATGAAAGAGTGAAACCGGAAGTTGTGTTACCAACGGTCTTCAAGACTGTCTCTCACAAGGTAGAAAGTGATCTTTTAAACGAAAGCAAATTAGAATCAACCAGCACAAAGTTTACTAGATACATATATCACACTCAATCTCCAGAAATACTAGCCAGTAAGTTCACTACTAGTTTGTCCAATGGTTTATCTGATTTTCAATACAAGAAGAATGCTTTGGAGTTTGGTCCCAACATTCAGTCCAAGCCACCCTCCAGACTTTTGAAAAGGATCTTCGTGTACTTCTTCGGTGGTTTTGGGGCTTTGTTGCTAGCCGGTGGTGTATTATGTATCATATGTTGGAAGCCTTTGGGTAAACCTCCAGCAGTTGCAAATTTGGTTCTTGGTATCATCTTGATTGTTGTTTTCATCTTGCAAGCAATGTTCAACTTTTTCCAAGATTATTCCAGTTCTCGCGTTATGGACTCTATTCATGACATGATTCCAGCCGAAACCATTGTCATTAGAGATGCAACACCTATTAATGTTGCTTCCAAGCATTTGACGGTCGGTGACTTGGTCAAATTTACAGTCGGTTCCAAGATACCAGCTGATATCAGAATTGTCGACTGTTCACCAGATCTATCTTTTGATAGATCTGTTTTGACTGGTGAATCCAAGCCTGTCCCTGCTACTTTTCTAGCAGATTCAGCAAACTCAAACTACCTTGAAAGCAATTGTATTGCTATGCAAGGTACATTCTGTGTTGCTGGTTCTGGAAGAGGTATTGTGGTATCCGTTGGTGATGAAACAATTTTTGGTTCTATTGCCAAAATGTCCTCAGCTCCAAAAAAAGGATTAACTCCAATGCAATATGAAATCCTTAGATTTGTTGCCTTGACTTCTGTGGTTATCGTCATCTTGGCTGTTGTTATTGTCATCCTTTGGGCAACTTGGTTGAGAAAGGAGTATCCTGGTTGGATAAGTGTTCCTACCTTGATCGTTGATATTGTTTCTGTTGCTGTTGCTTTCATTCCTGAAGGTTTACCTATCGCTTTAACAACATGTTTGATTATTACTGCTAACCAAATGAGGAAGAATAATATTTTGTGCAAATCCTTAGCAGTTGTCGAAACTTTGGGTTCAGTCAGTGTTTTGTGCTTTGACAAAACTGGCACATTAACTAAGAATGCCATGGTAGTGACAAACATTTGCAACGGTACTACTGAGGTAGAACTTGATGAAGTTGATGAAACTCAGTCCAAAGATAAACACCTTTTGTCTGTATCGGTCTTGTGCAACGAATCCTGTTTGGTCAATGAAAAGGCTGTTGGAGGAAATGCTACTGATAGAGCTATTTTACAATTTGCCCTGAAGATGACACTGACTGAAGCAATTAGAGATGCCTGGGTAAAGAAACTCGATATCTCGTTCAATTCCAAGGATAAGTACATGATGAGTATGTACGAGCCAAAGATCAACAATTCCTCTATTTGGAGTGATATCTGTTTGAATACTAGCTACATTTACGAGGAGACATATTTATTGATGGTGAAAGGCGCACCAGATATATTATTGGAAAGGTGTGAATTGTTGTTGCAAAAGGATGGAACTTGCGCTCCTATTACAGATATTCAAAAGAAAAGAATTAGGGCCACTCAAAGATTCTGGTCTTCGAATGGTAAGAGGGTTATATTGTTGGCTTCCAAATTACTTCCCAAAGAAAGCGTTGATTTGGCCGATAGATTGCAGACTACCAAACAATTGAAAGAAGATATTAACAATAATTTGATCTTTCTTGGTTTACTTGGTATAGAAGATCCACCAAGAAAGGGTATTGATCAAGTTATTGGCAAATTAAGACAAGCTGGTATTAAAATTATTATGATCACTGGTGACTTTGAATTGACTGGCTTGTCAATTGCAAAACAGTGCGGTATAATAACAACAGAGAAGATTGATAATGTCTCGGCATTGACTTTCTACGCTGAAGAAGATGAATTCATGGAAAAGTCTATCAGTGTTACTGGTCCAGAGTTGAACAAGTTGGATGAAGCTCAATGGGAAAATTTGATCAAGTACAATGAATTAGTGTTTACTAGAACCACTCCTGAGCAGAAACTCTTGATAATCAAACAATTCCAAAAGTACAAACAGGTTATTGGTATGACGGGTGATGGTATCAATGATGCTCCCTCATTAAAACAAGCTGATGTTGGCATTTCGATTGTTGATGCTTCTGATATTGCCAAGGAGGCATCCGATTTGATTCTTATGAGCGGCGACAGTGACGATCATCTATTCTTCTCGATTATCGAAGCGTTAAAGTTTGGTAGGTTGGTGTTTGAAAATCTCCGAAAAACAATCGGCTATCTTTTGCCCGCAGGTACCTACTCGGAACTTTGGCCGGTTCTCTTGAACGTCATTTTCGGTATGCCTCAAATGTTATCATCCTTCTGTATGATTATTATTTGTTGTATTACAGATTGTATCGGTGCTATCGTGTTGGCGTATGAATCGAATGAGAGAAATTTGTTGAGCAAAAAGCCAAGAAGTGTGACAAAGGAAAGATTGGTTGACTTTAAGTTGTTCTTGCATTCATATTTCATTGTTGGTACATTCTACACGTTCACATCAATGTTTTTGGCATTTTTAAACCTAAAGAGAAAAGGAATAAAATTTGGAGATGTCACCTTATCCTATGGCACCTACGAGGACATCCCACATATTGACCATCACATCAATGTCTCTTCTTCGATCTACTTTGTCAATTTGGTTATTATGCAATTGTTCAATTTGATGGCTATGAGGGCAAGATACTTGAGCATTTTTCAGCATACTCCATGGCAAAACAAGAGATTATTTATTGTTATGCCAATTGCTCTTGGTGTTACATTCATCATCAACTACATTCCAGCTATTCAGACTGGATTGAATTCTGGGCAAGTGCCAGTGGAATATTATTTTATCTCTGTCGGTTTTGGTTTGATTGTGTTGGTGTACGACGAGGCAAGGAAGTTTATCTCCAGAAGATATCCTAAGGGTATCATTGCCAAGATGTCCTGGTAGTAAAGAAATGCAGGGATTGAGTACAAAGCGGTTATTAAGTAGCATATACAATTGATGAAGCTGAGAAAATCTGTTAATAAATGCACTAGATACAATACTATAGAGAACTTGCCCAGCTACTTCTTGCAGAATGGGTGCGAAAATTGCACACGGTTGCAAAAATTGCCAATAATGACAGGTTGCAGGCGGCATCTGAAATCACCCAAAATGGCCCTAGGCAAATGGCCTGTCGTCCATGCGACTTTGTAACGATGGTTCTGGTGGAAGGCTTACGACGTAGACGGATGTGACGATAAGCCATTATCAGCATTTGCGTTGTGCACTACATGGCATCTAATAGGACGGAGTCAAAACAGGCTGCGACATCATCTACGATTCTGCATCGATAATCAACATTATTTTACCGTACCAACATTTTTATGCAGCGGCACGTGCACTTTCACAATAGCATGTGAAAAGACAGAAAAGAAAGCTCATAGGATAGAAGAAAATAGAACCGCTAATAGACGAATCATTGCAAGACGTCCACGTGATAAACCCACAAGCACAGTGTGGATCGAATTTTTCACTAAGCGAGCGGCCGTGGACTCAACCCAAGATTCATCAATTGAAGGAAAGAAGAAACGGTGCTCTACGGCTGAACTTGAACATCAGTTTTATGGCCATGATCCTATAGTGAATTTGACCCCAGGCGTTGCTGGACCAACGTCCGTGCCTCATGGCCGGTACAGCTCTCATGGGCTGGATACGATGGGAACGACAAAGCAAGAACTTTTTGCTATGCAGAAAATGCCCATTACCGGCATGCTATATGCAGGGCTTTCACATCGATATTTTTTCGACGATTTACCCAATTTTTCACTATTTAAGGAGAGTTGATTTCCCAAAGGCGTGGCCATATTTCAGTTTCTTGATCTCTCTTTTCTTCAGTTGTTTTCCAATAGAAAATATCCCCACTACACCATCATCACAATGGTCAGCTCCTCTATCTTAGGTTTCCCACGTATCGGTGGACAAAGAGAATTGAAAAAGACTACCGAAGCCTACTGGCAAGGAAAGGTCTCCGTCGACGAATTGTTGGCTCAAGGTAAGCAATTGAGAGCCCACAACTGGCAATTGCAAAAGGATGCCGGTGTCGACGTGATCCCATCCAATGACTTCTCTTTCTACGACCAGGTCTTGGATCTCTCGTTGCTTTTCAACGCTATCCCTGAAAGATACACTAAATTTGACTTGGCTCCTATTGATGTTCTTTTCGCCATGGGTAGAGGTTTGCAAAGAAAGGCCACCGAAAGCACCGCTGCTGTTGATGTCACCGCCTTGGAAATGGTCAAGTGGTTTGACTCCAACTACCACTACGTCAGACCAACTTTCTCCCACTCCACCGAGTTCAAGTTGAACACTGCTGCTGGTGTCAAGCCAGTTGATGAATTCAACGAAGCCAAGGCTTTGGGCATCCACACCAGACCAGTCATCTTGGGTCCAGTTTCTTACCTTTTCTTAGGTAAAGCCGACAAAGACTCTCTTGACTTGGAACCAATCTCGTTGTTGGAAAAGATCTTGCCAGTGTACAAGCAATTGTTGGCTCAATTGAAGTCTTCTGGTGCCAATGAAGTACAGATCGACGAACCAGTCTTAGTCTTGGACTTGCCTGAAGAAATTCAGGCCAAATTCCAACAGGCTTACGACGCTTTGGTTGGTGCTGACTTGCCAGAGTTGGTCTTGACCACTTACTTCGGCGATGTCAGACCAAACTTGTCAGCCATTTCCAAGTTACCAGTTGCTGGTTTCCACTTTGACTTTGTCAGAGTACCAGAACAATTGGACGAAGTTGCTGCTATCTTGACCGATAAGCAGTCCCTTTCCGTCGGTATTGTTGATGGTAGAAACATCTGGAAGACCAACTTTGCCAAGGCCACTGCTTTCGTTCAAAGTGCCATTGATAAGGTAGGTGCAGACAGAGTTGTTGTTTCAACTTCTTCTTCATTGTTGCACACCCCAGTTGACTTGGAAAACGAAGCCAAGTTGGACGCTGTCATCAAGGACTGGTTCTCGTTTGCTACCCAGAAGTTGACTGAAGTCGTCACCATTGCTAAGGGCGTTTCTGGTGAAGATGTTTCTGAAGCTTTGGCTGCTAATGCTGCCTCCATCAAATCCAGAACTGAATCTTCCATCACTACCAATCCTAAGGTTCAGGAAAGATTGGCCACCATCAACGAATCCTTGTCTACTAGAAAGGTTCCTTTCCCAGAAAGATTGGCTGTCCAGAAGGGTAAGTACAACTTGCCATTGTTCCCAACCACCACAATTGGTTCTTTCCCACAAACCAAGGACATCAGAGTCAACAGAAACAAGTTCGCTAAGGGCACCATTACAGCTGAAGAGTACGAAACTTTCATCAACAAGGAAATCGAAACTGTCATCAGATTCCAAGAAGAAGTTGGGTTGGATGTCTTGGTTCACGGTGAACCAGAAAGAAACGATATGGTTCAATACTTTGGTGAACAATTGGAAGGTTTCGCCTTCACCACCAACGGTTGGGTTCAATCTTACGGTTCCAGATATGTCAGACCACCTATTGTTGTTGGTGACGTTTCCAGACCAAAGGCTATGACCGTCAAGGAGTCTGTATACGCTCAATCCATCACCAAGGCTCCAGTCAAGGGTATGTTGACAGGTCCAGTAACCTGTTTGAGATGGTCTTTCCCAAGAGATGATGTCTCTGGTAAGGTGCAAGCCTTGCAATTGGGTTTGGCTTTGAGAGACGAAGTCCAAGACTTGGAAGCTGCTGGTATCACCGTCATCCAAGTCGATGAACCAGCAATCAGAGAAGGTTTGCCATTGAGAGCCGGTAAGGAAAGATCCGACTACCTCAACTGGGCTGCCCAATCTTTCAGAGTTGCCACTTCAGGTGTTGAAAACTCTACCCAGATCCACTCTCACTTCTGTTACTCTGACTTGGATCCAAACCACATCAAGGCTTTGGATGCTGATGTTGTTTCTATTGAATTCTCCAAGAAGGACGACCCTAACTACATCCAAGAATTCTCTGACTACCCTAACCATATTGGTTTAGGTTTGTTCGATATCCACTCTCCAAGAATTCCTTCCAAGGAAGAATTCGTGGCCAGAATCGAAGAAATCTTGAAGGTTTACCCAGCTGCTAACTTTTGGGTCAACCCAGACTGTGGTTTGAAGACCAGAGGATGGCCAGAAGTCAAGGAATCTTTGACCAACATGGTTGAAGCTGCCAAGTACTTCCGTGCCAAGTACGAAAACTAGATGCACTAGTTTCTGGTTTTCCATGCTTGCCGTGTGCATTATTCAATTCTTCATTGTTGATGCTGTATCCTTTACCGATTACATTTATTCAACATTAATGTAATTTTATTATTAACTAATACTATCTTTTTATTGTGATGAAAGCTTTTCATGATTATATGAACTTGTTCATAATGCTTTTTTGTTTTTTGTTTTAAGAGTTTTTTTTTGAGGGTGGGGAGTATGGGTTGAATTGAATTCTGCCTTAATTCTTACTATCCTACAAGAAAGGGGTTTAAAATTTTTTGGGATTTCAACATCGGTTATACTTATATATTATAAAAATTGATATATGTTAATTTTTAATCAGACGTAGTTTTTGTTGCATGGAAGTTGATTCCAAGGGCAGATTGGACTATTATGTATTATTGCGGCAGCTAGGCCGATCGCTACTTTGAATAAACGTATTTATATTACTTATCATCGCGACAATAATATATCGCCTAATTCATCTAGTTATTTTGCCAACGCCGGCTGTTCTAACCAATAACGTTACTATTGTTGATAATCATTCTAGTTGCAACAGGCAGATATTCCACTCAATCTGCTTGCGCACGACTTCAACTTTCCAAGAATCAAAATTGCCATCCTTCTCACAGTACAATTTATGGGGAACCACTTTCTTCACGTAATATTAGATTTTGAGAATCTATTTTTTTAATACAGAAACAGCTATTTATGTCGGAACAAGATCAAATGATTGACCAGTTCGTCTCGGTCACCAACTCGTCCAAGTATTTGGCGAAGCAATATTTGAGCCGCAACAAGAACGATTTGGTAGATGCCATTGAGGACTACTATGCAAACAACAAGCCCAATGCATCTGCTGAAGAGGACGATGTGCCCAAAATAAAAAAAGTTTCATCGTAAGTATAGAAGATCAACTAAGTGAGAGGGAAACGAACGATGAATAATGATTATTATATGAACAATGTGATAGTAATATCATTTGGAAAGTCTTGCTTATACCATAATAGTACTAACATTTTAGCTCACGTGGTGTTAAAACATTCAAAGATTTAAGCAAGGAAGACGAAGATGATGAAGACGACAAAACTAATACAAACTTCTTCACAGGTGGTGAGAAATCTGGCTTACAGGTGGAAGATCCTACTAATAGAGACAAAAAAAATGAGCAGTCAATAATCGACCAGATTTTCCAAAGAGCAAGAGAACAGATGGACCAGCCTGATACACGCCCCTCGGCCGACGATGAGGATGAGCACCTGAGTCCACATTTCACAGGTACAGGGTTTCAATTGGGGGATGGTACTGGTCCTTCTGCTCCTGTAGTAGATCCTACAAGTGCCATCCCGCAAAGACCCAGTAAAGTGACCAGAGAAATCACGTTCTGGAAACAGGGGTTCACTGTGGGAGAGGGACCCTTGCATAGATACGATGATCCCAACAACGAAAGCGTCTTACAGGAACTCAATCGCGGAAGAGTGCCAATGTCATTGTTAGATGTAGAATTTGGGCAAGATGTAGATGTATCTGTGTTCAAGAAAACTGACGAAGACTGGAAGCCGCCTAGGAGAAAGATTGGTGGATTCCATGGCCAGGGACAAAGATTGGGTTCGCCAGTCCCGGGAGAAGTTCTTTCCAACTCGTCATCTTCTGCTAATTTAGGTGAATCTCCTTTAAAGGAAGAGTCGTCCGTAGTAAAGCCACCATCTGATGAAGGCGAAGGTGACTCTTTGGTTCAAATCAGGTTTGCTAACGGGAAGAGAGTTTCGAGGAAATTCAGATCTACTGATTCAATCAAGACAGTCTATGACTTTGTGAGAAGCCATCCCTTTAATGAACTGCATAAGCCATTTGCTTTAAGTCACTCGTTCCCTGTTAAGCCTATCGAGGATTCAGAAGAGGCAACTGTGGAGACGGCAAAATTAAAGAATGCCGTCATTGTCCAGAGGTGGATTTGAATGCTGTATAGTAGAATACCACGATCCAAAACCTTCCCAATGTAATGTAGATGTACGTACGAATGAATTTTTGTTTTCCAAAAAGAGAAACCGCATCTTTCGGTTAGTTTGGAAAACATAATAGACGCTTTAGATATCTTATATATAATAAAAATATATTCGAGTATCATCGACATTGCCTTTCTAAACCTACTTATTATTTTCTGAGAAATATTTCGCAGCCATTTAAATTAACGAGAAGACCAAGTTAAGCGCCTTAACCTAACTGCATTTCTTTTTACAATCAAGAATGAAAGACTTATCCAGAAAAAGAAGCTGGAGTTTTCGTGAAAGCTTGGGCTATAGAAGAAAACTGGATCTGAAATCAGAAAACTCAGAAATTTCAAAAACCGTAGGCTCTACTGATAGTTCTGACACCAGAAATGCCAATTGTGAATTCTCCTCCCTGGAAAGTTCACTTTTTAGCGAAGACGTTTTGAATTCAATAATATCCAATTCTCCCTATTGTGGAATTCCTTGTAGTAGATTGGCACTAATTGACCCTTGTCAAAGAATTTTATTCAAAGACCTCTTAAAGAAAAGTCTGATTAACTCAGAGTTTGAAGATAATTACTACTTCACTTGGAATGTATGGACAATTTTGCTGGATGACGAAGAAGACAAGAAACTCAACCTCTCTTCTGTTATAGAAACAGAAGCAGATTTGAAAGCATTCATTAAAAATGATCTTCCTAAAATTCTTTATACGGAGCATACGCTACCACCGAAAATTCATATATTCAAACTTGGAATGAATCCCAATAAAAACGAGCTTCCTAATGGATTCACGATTGAAGTCCGAGTTCATAAAGCTGCATTGAGATTTCTAAACAAAATGGCACACTTCGTTTTCAGTAATCAAGTTTACAATACAGATGGATTGAAAGGTAAGTATCACCTACAAAATTAAACGAAAGCAAGATACTAACATGTTATAGTTCTGATATGTGGGATCTCTTTGAAGTTACTTGAGCATTATTCCGTTATATCAGTTTGGATCCATCCAACTTCCAAAGTTTCGAGCGAAGAATCATTTACTCAAGAACAAGCGATGATATTGGTTGAGATATTTAGAAATAGTGTACATGATGATGGAGAAGATTACTGGAATAAAGTAGTAATCATACAAAACAATAATTTGGAATCTACTGTACTAAATCAAGATAGCTACATATATCACTACTAATAGCTAGGTCAATGATCATGAATTGTGGACTTGAAATTGTTCCCATTTTCGTCAACATGTGTAATAGTTGGAGATCCACATCTTAGATTCATTTTATCCTCTGTTCCGCAGTAGAATATAGGAGCAGTATCAACAAGATACTTTATAGCTTTGAGTGGTTTCCAAACTTCGTTGAACATATATCTTCTGACCCCATCAATAATTATATTTCTGGTCTTAGGTATAACTTCTAAAACGCCTGGTCTGTAGAATAATCTAACCCCAGCTCCATTAGAAGAAGAGCATGTGTGAGTTCCCGTAATGGAGAATCTCTTGGTTACTTTCAAGTTCGTAGAGTATGAGATAGCAAGTTTGACTGTAATATTCTGGTCAGTGCCAGAAGGTGAATAAGAAATTCCACCTTCACCATTAACGTTCATTTCGAGTCCAACGCTATAAGAGAACCCTACAGAACCGGTTCCTCTTCCTAATGGAAACTTTAAGCATCCAGTCAATGGAACCATAATTGGTTCGTGTTTGATTTGGCTTTCAAAATCATTGCTTAAATCAACTTCTGAATATTTGAACTTATCCCCAGCTTCCACTCTTTTTCTTAGCTCGTCATTACTCTTAGAGAGAATGTCATTGGGATCAGCAACTACAACCTTTTTGGAATTTTCGAAGACTACCACACCCTTGGGGTTTGTTTCAAGAATATAATTCATTCTTATTTCGTTTAAATCTTCACGACGGCTTAATCTATACTTAGTTATTTGAGAAAAATCAATCAGATCGTCAGTGTCTGTCAAATCAATTATTGTTTCTTGAGCAGTAAATTCCTCATCTTCATTATTGCTAAAAGCGGCTGTAGGTTTGCGGAACTCTTTCAAGTCCCTTTCGTATCTCTGTGCGTCCAAATTAATGTTCGTGTAGTTAATATCATCGCTGAGTAGGTCTAGGTTGATTCCAGGAAGAGAGTATTTGTTAGCAGTTATAACAGTATCATTGGCTCTGTTTGCAAAGAGATTACCGTAGGTAGGAATAGTGACTGCTCCAAGCGCAAATAGATAGGCAGTTCGAAGCTTCATAGTTTCTCGTTGGTTAAAAACGATATCCTGTTTTTGGATAAAATTCACTCCCTTTTATATGTTTTGCAGACTCCATAAGTGAAAGTTTCAATGCTGAGCAACTAGTTACGTGGGACTAGAAATGTATGGAGCAAGTGCAAGCAAGCAGAGCATAAAGCTCAACAATCCTAAATACACTATAACTACTCAGTAAGCAGAATAATTCAAAAATGATGAACACTTTTTTCACTCGGTGGGAAATATTAGAGAAAATAATTATCAGACCATATTATATTTGATAGATCAGTAATTCCACATGAATATTGGTTGCAAAAAGCAGCAAAGCAAAAACAAATGCGCAAACCCGGAATCGAACCGGGGGCCCAACGATGGCAACGTTGGATTTTACCACTAAACCATTTGCGCGTTTCTTCCTGGATATTGTGTCCGTATTTTCCAGAAGCTCTTAAATTACCTATATACAGTAAATAAAATATTTCCCCATATGTTAATATGAGCCAGAAAGGAAATACAATGCCACTACGTTAAGAAAAACAATCTTAGGGTTTTCTCCAACCATTCGGAATGGCTTAGAGGAAGATTTATATACTATGAAAATGATATGTTAGACATTAATATATACAACTTATTGAAAAATATAAACAAAAAGATACATAGCTTATCCTAATCAAAAGTGATTTCGATCTAATTTTCATGGATTCATTAGATAATCTGCTTAATATTGCTAAGTTAGACGAATATGAGTCCACAAAAAAGATATAGTGCAACATATATTCGTTTGATTCAATTTTAGTCTGTACGGTGAATGCTGGAGTTTAGTAACTTGTTGAATCGTTGTCGTCGCAAGTCTCCTTCGTGCCACAAATTTTGGTTTGAAGTAAATGATTCACTCTTGAAGGGGCAAGTAAATGTGCTCCTTGTCCAGACATTAAAGTTAGTCTAAAGACTGAATGATAATTCGTGATACCTATTTTACTAGAAGCTCATGAACATGTGTTGGATATTGTAGTTAGTATCCTACATTTGGATAGTAGTTTCAAGAGGTTGATGGTTCAATGTAGTTGTTGGGCTGTGTATTGTCTGGAACTTGCAAATAATAATACTAGACTTAGACCTAAGAAACGCTAGAAATACTAATAGGTATGGATGTAGTTTTGAAAGTCATACTACATATTTGACAAGGATTTGGAGTTCCAGGAAGGGATCGTGCAATTCAATTACGAACCAGAGTTTTCGAAAACTTTTTACAATATCACACCAATATAAAAAGAACCAAAACTCAAATTACAAATACCACAATTTACCAATACCAAACAAGATGAGTTATCAGGGGCAACATTTTCAATTGGTCATAGATCTACTTTCAGCTTATTTTGATGGTTGCGAAATCCATCTAACCTATTTCATTTTATTACTCGTTCGCACGAAAATATCTCCCGATCTTTCAGATAGTGAGATTGGGAAAAAAAATTGAAAAATTCAGAAAATGATTTCTTCGAAGAGCAAAAGCAAGCAGAACATTACTTCATTCTTCTACTACAACTAGGAAATAATGTCTGCACATACTGAGATTGAATTAGGAATAACTGCCGATTTGCATGTTCATTTGCGTGAAGGTGCCATGATGGAGTTGATCACTCCTACAGTAAAGCAGGGTGGGTTCTCAATTGCATATGTCATGCCAAACTTGGTCCCTCCAGTGACTAGTATTGAAAGAGTGACTTTCTACCACGAACTGTTGAAGAAATTGAGTCCTACCACGACTTTCTTGATGTCGTTCTATTTGAGCAAGGAATTGACTCCGGAATTGATAGAAGAGGTTGGCTCCAAGAAGATAATCTATGGTATCAAGTGCTATCCTGCTGGAGTCACCACCAACTCCAAGTTTGGTGTCGATCCCAACGACTTTTCATCATTCTATCCTATATTTGAATTAATGCAGAAACATGGTTTGGTATTGAACATCCATGGAGAAAAGCCAGCTGTCAAGAATACTACGCAATCTGAAGAAGATGACATTCATGTATTAAATGCTGAGCCAAAGTTCTTGCCTGCTTTAAGAAAATTACATCAAGATTTCCCTAAACTTAAAATAGTGTTGGAACACTGCACTACCCTGGACGCAGTGGCATTAATCAGGGAACTCAACAAGAACACGAAGCCAGAAGACGAGGTGTATGTAGCTGGCACAATTACTGCACACCATTTGTCATTAACAATCGACAATTGGGCCGGCAATCCGATAAATTTCTGCAAGCCAGTTGCGAAGTTGCCCAAGGACAAGCGAGCTTTGGTTGAAGCAGCAACCAGCGGCGAAAGATGGTTCTTCTTTGGGTCTGATTCAGCTCCTCATCCAATTGAGGCCAAGAGCACACATGTTGGAGTATGCGCCGGTGTTTATACGCAAAGTCACGCACTCAGCTACCTTGCTGATGTATTCGAAGAACTGAACAAGTTGGAAAACTTGGTCAAATTTGCAAGTACGAACGGCCTCGGTTTCTATGCGCAACCACAAATTTTGGAACAGGCAGCGAAACTTGACAAGCAGAGGGCATGGGTAGTCAAGAGACCTGTCCAGGTACCGGAAGTGATTGCCAACCTGCAATTGAGGGTGGTACCATTCAAAGCCGGAGAGACATTAAACTGGGCTGTGGAATGGAGATGAAACTATACTAGTATTCGGTTAAATAGACAATTGCGTATATGCCAACAACGACACAGCAACTGGTGGAGCGATGGGGTCTCCATCGCTTGTAAAGCTTGTAGGGAAGCTGAAACTACAAGAGCCCACGATGGCGAAAATAACCAGATGTAAAAATGACGGGATCTGTTCCGCTACCTTAATTAGCTTAGTCAATCTCTCAATAGACGAAATATATTAATGCCACAGTAAGGCTTCTGAGCTGCACAATACCTATGTAGTGCAAAAGGTGCCAAACTTAACGTCTAGTGTATAAGAACCACTACAGTATTGTAGTTGCAGCAAGGGAAGGGTAATTTTGGAACTGTATTTTTAGTCCGTATAAATATGCACGTCTTCGAAAATAAATAGGGACTGTTCTAACCTGCAGTTTCTTTTTTTTTTTCTTCCACTACCAGTTAAACGTTCAGGCCCACGTTTTCCTCTGAAGTACTTTTGCGTCAGAAACTGGTTAACGGAAGTCCATTCACATATCCAGGAGGCTCAAAGGAATACCTGGTCATCCCCTTATTTCAAGTTTTCCTGAGAGATCTAATTCCCATGAACAGGAGATATTTTGCCAGGGAAATCAATGTTCGTAATGTTATCTCTACGGCCAGCGGAGAATCAGAACACAAAAGTGCAGCGAGAGATAGTCTCCACTTTTTGGAACAGTTTCTCGCTGAAAGCACACGACTCTGAATAGATCCAACAGGTGTGCAGACCCGTGCGATGATTGGAACAAGAACCGCGTACTACGAGGGGCGCTTGAGATTCACTGCTAATAGTAAATTCAAAAAGCCCCTCAAAGGGATTTCATTTCTACATTAGGAAAGTATAAGAATAGCATTCTTCGATGTCTACCGGACACCAAGATGTACATGAGGTTATGAATACTGAGTTTATTGCACTTTCGCTTTAAGGTTGGTAAACTCGATCTTCAGTACACGACATGCATGGCACCTGTTGGAGCTGGTTTAGGAATGATGTTACACACCCCCGTGCGCTGCAGTTACATATGAGGAGCTTGCTCTGTCGAACTCCTGGAGTTGTTTCGTAACGTCTTCTAATTGCGGCTAACTCTCACGCTGAGGATAGCTGAAAGATAACGAGAGATAACTGGTGGAAATATACGCCCACCAAAAGCTGCCAACAGCAGGATTCGTGTATTTCCATATATCTCACCACTGAGGGGGGGCGGTGGTGGGAGGGTGCTCTAAGCGATGAGCTTCGCAGTTAGACTAGATGTCTTGTGATGTGTGAGCCCCTTGGGATACAATTAGAACGTAAAAATATTAGCACTAGTTCTCAGCTCCTAACGTGCCGAAGAACTTTTCACGACATTATTATTCCATCACCCGAAATGTATAATAAATTTAAGTAAGCAACGTGCATGGTGGACTATTTCCGAGGCATCGTATATTGTGTAAATACTGTAGGGCATATGTTAAGCTGCTAAATGTGATAAACACGTTGGTCTCCAGAAAAAAGAAATAATACCCCAATCAGACAGGCAAAGGTTGTGACAAAGTATTTATCAACTAAGCGTGGTGCCAACGGGGACTTGAATGCGCTCGCAAAGAAGATTTCGAACTATATTGTGCTGGCACAGCCGATCAGTTGAGAAACGACTCGCAAGTAATTGTGCAACAGGTCAGATCGTATCCATATATTTCATTAGCAGACCCGGAAAATGTTATCACTCTCCGCCTGCCAAAATGAATTTATTAGCCGCTGAAAGCTTGCACTGATACAGTAATTTTTTTTGCCGTACCACTAATTTTTCAGTGATTTTTATTTTTTGTATCTGTCTAACATAAGAAAATAAATTGGAGTAACATACAGAACGGCGAAGATATCAAAGCGGGTGGTATCTCCAGAGCCATTTCCAGGAGAGGAATATATAACTAGGAGGAGATTTCCAACGATTAAAATTTTTGAATTTGAAACTCATCATCATTACGTTCAGAGAGCTTTGAATAGTTGTTCCTGTCCATTTTATCTTTGTTAGTTTGACATCCAAACCCTGGCAACTTTATTCTTGTCATTGCTGAATTCTAAATATCTTGAATTTGCTGCCATTAATATTTTTTCTTGCTTGATTCATAACTATCGATAAACGATGTCGTCTAGAGATTTGCCTAAGTCCCTTAGTGATATTGCCTTTGGTTGGACCAGACACTTGGACAATGAAATTACCTTGAACAAGTCCAGCCAAGAGTTGGTGGACAGAGATATGCAACCAGATGATATTGAGAAGGAACACAAGGTCAAGATGAACAACTTGTGGCCTGCTTTCTGCTCTGGTGCAGGTCTTTTCTCCGACGGTTACGTTAACAATTCTATCGGTACCGTGTCCAGTGCCTTGAAAACTCTTTACCCTATCAAATATGGACAGTCGCATGCAATCTCCAATGTTTCCTCTATTGTTTTCGTTGGTACAGTGGTTGGTCAATTAGGTTTCGGTTACGTTTCTGACAGAATTGCCAGAAAAGGGGGAATGATGGTCGCCAATGTGTTATTGATCCTCTTCACCTTGTTGTGTGCTGTAGCCACCTGGGGAGCTCATGGTTCTGTAGGGGGCATGCTTGCCGCTTTGACCGCTTTCAGATTCTTCTTGGGTATTGCCATTGGTGCTGAATACCCAACCGCTTCAGTCATTGCTTCTGAATTCGCCAACCAATTACCAGCCGGTAAGAGAAACAGATACTTCTGTTGGTTCACAAACGCCATGATTGACTTTGGTTTTGTCGTCTCTGCCTTTGTTCCATTGGTTCTTTTGTGGATTTTCTCTCCACGTCACTTGACTGCAGTGTGGAGATTAACTCTCGGTTTGGGTGTTTTCCCACCTCTTATTCTTTTCTTCTTGAGAATGAAATTGTCTAACTCTGAGTCTTTCAAGAGGATGAACATGAATCATGTTAAGACCTACCCATACTTTTTGATTCTTAAGTTCTATTGGTTCAGATTGACAATTGTATCTTTGATCTGGTTCATCTACGATTTCTCGTCATACTCTTTTGGTATCTACTCCAGTTTTATGATCGGTGCTATTATCCCAGATGGGGACCTCTACAAGACTTGGGGTTGGAATGTCGTCTTCAACTTATTCTATATGCCTGGTGCCTTCTTAGGTGCCATTGCTGCTGATTATTTTGGCCCACGTTTGACAATTGCATTTGGTACTGGTATGCAAGGTGTTGTTGGATTCATTATGGCTGCTTTATACCCAAAATTGAAGCATCATGTTGGTCCATTCGTAGTTGTCTATGGTATCTTTTCCACTTTGGGTGAATTCGGTCCTGGTGATAACATTGGTTTGTTAGCTGCTAAGACATCTGCTACTCCAATCAGAGGTCAATACTACGGTATTGCTGCTGCTATAGGTAAAATTGGTGCTTTCGTTGGCACATATATTTTCCCAATCATTATTGACAACGCTGGAGGAAGTGAAACAGACAGAGGAAACCAGATGCCATTCTACGTATCTTCTGCCTTGTGTATTTTCTCTGCTATTTTAGCTCTCTTCTTCTGTCCATCTGTAGGTCAGGATGCAATCAATAAGGAAGATGAAGACTTCAAGGAATTCCTTAAAGCTAACGGTTATGATATCTCCCAATTGGGTGACGGTGAAGTTGTTGAAGTCGAGTCCTCTGAATTCGAAGAAGACCTTAAGTTCAAGAAATCTCCAGTCAACGTTCAAGTTGAAAAAAGGTAATACTATTTTCGATTCTAACACATTCACTTCTACGCTGATTAGTTTATATTATGTAATAATTTGATTATAATAAAATGGTATATTTATTTGCAATTAGTTTTGAAAGACGAGAACATAGTCCACGATAGAAATATCTTTATTCTTAGATTTAAGTAATCTCATGCCACTCGTTTCATGCACCATAGATAGCTTTTTGGCACAGCTTCACGAATTTGTATTTGCCAGAGCTAGTATCCATATGTTCTACGCGTATTTATGAAGGAATAGTAATCGCAAATTGCGGACACCTAGTTCATCTAAAATGGTAAGTACACGTAAAGTGTAATCAAGTTGATTCATCTCCTCCCATGTTCGAAAGACAATCCAAAAGGAGTTCATTCTATCAAGTTGATTGTATCTTAGACCATTTTCGTTTGGATCTTCTAGAATTCTGTAGATTAGATAAGGGTGTATTGGGCTTGCTCTTTTATACCAAAAACAGTGACAACAACCCTTCTATTGTTTTAGCAGTATTTCCCAACCACTATTCCCAACTTCCTTACCATTCAGCCACAAGGAGAAGAACATGTGCAAACCAAGGTAAATTTATGTGCTCAGCGTATTAAGAAATATAAATTTTCACCAATATTTAGTTTGTGGTATTGAATTCATATCTTTTTAGAAGTGAAAAGCCTACCAAGAGAACTTATGATTAGAAGGAACAACTGACCTTGGAGTAGTTGTATAGAACAAGATCCAGAAGTCATTTGGGGATTGCCCATAGCTTTCAGCTACAGCGCATGGTGAGATGCATTTATCTGAATTTACCCCAGTTTCCAGCTCCCAAAGCCGGCGAATTAGCATAATTGTCTCAGCCACAGCACCTAGATTAAAGCAACTTCTTAAAAGTAATGTAATTGCAGACAGGATTTTGTACGAGGCTTTTCAGTTTGACATCCACTATGTAAACAACCCTGGTAAACGCTTATCCATATTGGCGGGGCGTAGAACAATACTTAGGAACTAAGATTATTCGATTCCCCCAGAATTGATGCCCAAGTACAGGATTGCTCTTACAGGTAATAATTGCAACTGACACTAGACCCTTAGATCTGGCCCTTTAGATTCCATCATTGTTGATTGTAACCAGCTAGTCTCTAGAAAGGGACTTTGTTGAAGATGCCGTATATGTAAATACTTACGATTATTGCTTAGACAATTGGTACAACTAGAATAGTTGATAAATATTGATTGTACTAAAATGAACTTTTCCTCCTTTCTCCATCTTCTGCAGATCCGCTTCTATTTTTTGGGGCCGGTCCAAATGTCACCGAGACTAAAAGTGGAGACGGAGAATCGAACACCCTAAATGCAACTGCTAATCAATTAAGGCTGTTAGTTTATGCGAAAAGTACTAAATTCTGAAGTGTTGGCTTACGAATACTGCGAGAACCCCTTTAAATAGAGTTATGACCGTCTTGAAAAGTCGTTGAATTTGGTTGTAGATCTAGTGGTAGTAAGAGGCATAATCAAACATGTCAACACCCTTCTCCAGAGACGACAATAAGCCGCGTGTCGCTCATTTAGATGTTGAATCTGAATCTTTTATGGAGGAAAGTTTATCCGAACCAAAGATTTCTCAAGAACATAAGGATTATTTGATTGCAAGACATGGAACTTTCAATTTGCTGCCACTACCATCTATGGACGAAGAAGATCCACTCAACTGGCCCAACTGGAACAAGAACTTACAGTTGGGTATCATTGTATTTCATGGATTCCTCGCCATGTTTTATGCTTCTGGAGTCGTATCAGTTTTTGGCAGGTTGGCAGAAGAACTTGGCCAACCGATGTCCAAGATCAGTTATTTGACCAGTTGTCAGATCGTAGTACTAGGTGTTGCACCCTTATTTTGGGTTCCATTTACCAACAGATATGGTAAGAGAAATATATTAATTTTCACTTGTTTGATGTCAACAGTGTTCAATTTGGTTTGTATTTTCATTACTTCCTACGGACCCATGATTGCAATGAGAGTGTTAGCAGCCTTTTTCTTCTCGGCTGGATTAGCCGTAGGAGGAATTGTCGTTGGTGAAACTACTTTCAGTCATCAAAGAGCTTCTCGTTCCGGTATTTGGGGTTTGATGGTCAACCTTGGAACTCAGGCTGGACCTTTGTTCATGGGGTTTGTTGCTCAACGCCAACCTTCCAAATATGTCTTCGTCGTATTCACTGCTACCAACTTTGCACTCATGTTGCTTTATATATTCTTTGGTAGAGAGACCCTTTACAACTACAATGACAAGTCAAGAAATGTTAGGGGGCGATTTGCGCTGCTTATGAACTTCAAACCTATTGTTCCTGAAAGAAGAGTTGATGTTGCTGCCATTTTTGAACCCGTGAAATTGTTCAAAAGCTGGAAGGTGACTGTAGCTGCTGTAGCATATGGGGTGTGTTTTATGTTTGACAATGTTGCAACCAACGTGGAGTTGCCCATAGTTATGGGTCAAAAATTCCAATTGGGACCACAGGCAACTGGACTTCAGTTTATTTCATTTATGGTTGGGTCTCTCCTTGGGGAGCAATGTGGAGGTTGGATGAGCGATAGATTTATGATATGGGGAAAGTCTCGCAATAAAGGAAAGGCATTCAGATTATGGCTAGGATACCCTGGGTTCATTACTTCCATAGTTGGAGTTATAGTGTATGGAATTCAAATCCAGAGGGCCACAAGCTGGAACATCACTCCCTTAGTAGGCTTGGCTATTTGCTCCTTTGGTATGCAAATTATTACTACAACCATGATTGCTTTCTCTATGGACACCAAGCCATTGATCAAAGAAGACGTAGCTCTTTTCCTCACTGCAATAAGACAGACTCTTGGGTTCATTGGCCCCTTTTTCTTTCCAAAAATGTATGACACCCTTGGATATGATGTAGCATACGGTTTGATGGCTGCATTGGTTTTCATATTCGCCATGGTTCCCGTGGTATACCTACATATCGTCGACTCTCGAGACGACAAAAAAGGTTAGGGATCTTTATACAAGACTATGTAGTACTAACATGATACCTTTCACTACCTTCATGATTCGGTCTGTAGTATTATCCGATACTACTCTATTAACAGACCTCCCCTCCCTAATGTACACTTTACTATGCAAAGCATGCCTTTATTATTGGTATCACTACTAAATATCATTGATCAGCTTGACCAGGATATCGCCCATACTCTTTCTGGCATCACGACCACCAGAGGACACATCCGCTCCGAATCTAGACAATGGCCATATCACCGTGATCACTTTCCCCACAATTAGACCCTGGCTGATGGGACCAAAGTTGTTTGAGTCAACAGAATGAAATGTGTTATCCCCTTCGACCCAAAGATGGTTCCGCGGAACTCTTGCTTCATCCCGTGGGTACGGGGGATGCTTTGGTTTAACTATGTCGCCTTGTAATCCAACTACTCTTTTGGTTAATACTTTTTCCGGGTCTGTGGGCGAACGGAACAAGATAATGTCACCTCTGTCAAACGAATCTGAGTTCTTGAGGTTGTACTTTCGAACAAGAACAATGTTATTCATGGTTGTTTCAGTGCCCGCATTAAATGTCGGGGTCATGGATGAGCCTGTGATCTGGTAGGGCAGAAATAGATGGTTGGAAAATGAGTATAGAACTGGAAACCAACTGAGCGTAAGAAGGGTCGTTTTCACTCCGTAGGGAAGAGACGACATTTTCCAGAAGGACATAGACAAATACGAGCAACAATAACTAATGAGACCAGAATCTTGGAAAAGATACGGAAAGAAACAAACTGCTTAATAAGTAATACTGAAGAAGAAGTAGTGAGGTTGCTACTTTCGCATTCTATTTGAAGAAATTCATTGGAAATCCGCATTCCCCAGAGTTAAAGATCCACATAATTTTTTCTTTGAGCATAATATACAGATCCAAAATCATCGACTGAAAATTCAGTAGGTCTAATCCTTTGCAGGCTCGTAATTCGTAACTATTATATATATACTTTCAGAATGGCTCCACAATCCGGTCTCCTCGACCAGATTCTCTTGGAGGATATAGCTCGTTACTGTCCGCAGCAGTTCCTAGCCTTCCACACATGTTTGTCCAAAGATGGAGATAATCCTGAGTCATGTGTCCAGGAACAGTTCCAACTAGCAGGCTGTATCAAGAAGACAGTTCCGTCGTTCCAGAAAATTCAGGAGGTTTGCGCTGGAAAGTTGCAGGCGTATGAGGCTTGTCTCAGGATGTCCGAAAACGACACCAAAAAGTGTGCCTCAGATTTGCAACTGTTGAGGGACTGTGCGTTCGGAACACTTGAAAAGTGAAATACCGTTTCTTAGGATTCCATGCTAAATGTCTCTACTTAGACTTATACATTTTAAACTTATCTATAGCATCTAGATAGAGCTGTATATACATATAATACTACACTACTAGTCAATATTACGTCTGTACTTGAATGCTACGTTTTCGAGCCTGATGTTGGAACTGAAGTTGTCCGTGATCTTTCTGAGATCTGGATGTTCCGTATGCGACTTTTCGATCTCGTGTTCGTGATGGAGCAACTCGTGTTCAATATCTTCCTTGTGTTTTATCAAAACATCTGGGTCGTTTTGGGCGTGGTACTTTTTCCAGTGGTGTTCTTCAAACTCGCTTTCAAAGTCTAGATGATGACCCTGTCCATATCCAAAATCTGGCAACTGTCCACCATTGTGAGTAAAGTCTCTCCATTCCTGGATCGAAACTTCACCATCTTGGTCTGCATCCACCAATTTGAGAATGGTATTTACTACATGCTCCTTGGCTTCGTCCGATATCACCTCTTTGTTGTGGTTGTGCTCTCCCATTCCCGAGCCATCACCTACTACATGTTCGCGCAATAATCCATACAAGTTAAGTATATCTGATCTAGACCACAGATTCTTGGCATGGAGGGCATGAAGATGGAAAAATGAATCGGCGTCGTAGGTGTTCAAGCCATGTTCCTCGAGCATGTGCCAGTTTTGCCACGTAAGATGCTCTGGTTTTTGTTTTATGGCACTATCGTGCAACCCATGGGCTGAGATGGCTATAATAAGCGCTGAAATCGTATACACTGAAGAAAGTCTCATAATATGATCCGTTTAGCAAAGGATAATATATCAGAATATGGTGGTTATTGTTGTCGTTGTTCTTTTATTGCTTCTGATGCTGTAATTTTATGAATTCCAAAGTGTAAAGAATCAAATGAAAAATAGAAAAATCAAACAAAATTCGTTTAGATTAGCAATCGTATGTAAACGTATACTGTCGCACGACCTCCGGAAACAATGAGGTCTTCAAGTATGTCAGCCTATTATATCCAATTGCTATCAAAATAATCTTTATTGATCAATCTTGTCAATAGTCAATTTGGTTCTTAACCAGATCAAGAACAAATCCAACTAAATCAAACTTTCTTGTTACGACACAGGTGTCGCGAAAACTCGTCTGATTAGCGCAGCCGATTTTATTGTTGGGGGAGTGTAAATTGAAACTTTTTTCTCCACGTTTAAATTTAAGACACACAATGATAGACCAAATAATCTATATCTGTTTTTCTTGGTTATTTTCATTACATTCCTTGTTTACTCAATTGACTTACCATGTCAAAACCCACGGAAGCTAGAGTAGGCAGAGATCTTCAGCGTTATAATGAAGAAAGCGGAGCTCGTATGGTCGCTGGGTGTATCTGTCTCAATGAAACTAAGGATAAATTGATTATGATTCTGTCTTCGTCACATGAAGGAAGGTGGGTTTTGCCTAAAGGAGGTATTGAGTTGGACGAAACCGATGATTTCGTTGTGACTGCTACCAGAGAAACCTGGGAAGAAGCTGGGGTCGAGGGAAAGATCACCAAGAAGCTCCCTATAGTATTGGACTCTCGTGGAAAAAAAGCCCCAGTCATAAAAGGAGAATTCGATCCCCATGTAATGGTTCCCAAAACAGAGTTCCATTTCTACGAAATGATTGTAGACAATTTGAGTACAGAATGGCCCGAATCACATAAGAGAGACAGAAGATGGTGCACCTATTCTGAGGCCAAGCATGAGTTGACTAAGGGTAAAAGACCAGAGTTGATTGAAGCATTGAACTTCACTTCCATCATTAGAGACGGCCTCGACGGACATGAAGATGATTACTAAAGTTGCAGCAAGTTTATAATGATTTAGCGAAAAAGATAATACGACTCTAATCGCACACAACATAATTAGTATAAAAAGTCAAAATTACACTACAGGTGTTAAAGAGCTTGCAAATGTTAACATAATATATAGCAACAAATTCCATATTTATTTATACTTTTTTCTACTTGAAAAAATCGCCCATCAAATTAGCCAACATGTTCAGTCCGCCAGTGGCGTTGCCGAGCTTTAATCCAAAATAGAGCTTGCCCAAATATTCTATCGGAGGAAGAAGATCAGCTGCAGACAAAGTTATCTTGTAATGGTCATACAACTTGACAAATTTCTGACCGTTGGAGGAATCATTTTGTTTCCCAAGAGTAACAAGAAGCAATTGCAAAAACGAAAGAAGTGGAAATTGTTCAAAATAGACCAATTCCGTTTGCCCGTCTACGATGGTTTCCGAACCAGATTTATCTTTTGACAATTGTTTTATAAAAAGATCTCTAGCTTCATTGGCAAATTTGATATTCTTCAAGTAAGCGTAGTTAATGACTGCTCTACTCAAGAACAAGCCAGCATCCATAGAAGTATCAACCTGTGACCATTGGTACAAATAGTTAACGTATAATGGCAACGATTCATAAGTTCCCAAGATGAGATGCAATTCGGTGATGGCAAACACCTTTTGTCTTTCATCATCATTCTTGATAGTTTCTCCATTGTCGTTTTTCAAGTAGTTCAAGAACTTAGCACCAAAGATATGGTGTAAATCTACATCACCAAACTTGTCCTTCTCGTCTTTACCTTGAGACCACTTTAGAGATTGTTTGGCCAAGTCGTTCAAACTAGGGTTTGAATCTGGCAAATGGGTAATCAACTCGATTAACTTAAGCTTGAGGTCCTTATTGTCACCAACAGTGACTCCACTTTCAACGAAAACCTGGATCAAATACGATATCAAATCGCTGGAAGAGGCATATTCTTTGTTTTTCGACAAGATAGAAGAACCTTGATAAAGCAAATCTATGGCTTCTTGGTATTGCTTAGACTTTACGTATCTGTTTGTGATAGTTCTCAATGTCTGATGAGCTTCGTAGAAGGCACCTCCGTCAATTTTACTCTGGAACCGTTGTATGGTTTTTTGTAATTTGAGATCAGTCATACTGAATTTAGAATAAGATATAAAGCAAGAAGATAAACACAGACCTAAAAACTTGTCCTAAAAACTCGTCCTAAAGTTGATATCTGATCGTCTGCTATGTAATTATCTAACAAGATAGAGACGCGATTAGTAGAATCACAATTGGCAAACAATAGCTGCTAATGATTATGGTAGTGGACTTTTCTTTTGTACGTCGAGTTACCTTTTCAGAAGCATTCGATAAACCTGCACCGTCTCATACTTAACGTTAACTATGGAACCTATATTCTGCGAATTTTCGCAGCCATGTTGAACAACTATATTTTGTTTTATTCCTTTACTAATTGCTTAGATCGAATTTCTTAATATTTTTCGTTGCTCTTCTTCATATCTGAAACTATTTATTTTCAATATTCACTAAGGCAAATCTTCTGTTTTTTCGCTTTTCAAACAATTGTACACCTCTCTATTCATCTACTCCAAGGATTCGCCTCATGACTTTCAATTGAAACAATGGCCTGTCAAGCATAAGCCATCGAAAATGTTGATTAGGAGCAGACCTGTGGCATGGTCTACCTAGTAAAACCCCTCCCAAAGTGTGATGAATGAAAAAATAGAGCGGCAGACCACCAGAACTAGCACGTTGACGAATATTCAGGTTTTGAAATAGAAATACCCAATCGTGCAAATACATGAAAGAAGTCATGTCGAATACAAACATCCTTAATTCAGGAAACCGGTAGTTGTAGTTTTCCGGAAACCTCTTATTAAACACTAAGCTGATGTCAATGCGTTCAAATGATGCTAACTTGAGACTATCGCGACTCCGATCAAGAATGGAATAGAGAAGATAGCCAAACCAAATCAACCCCATCTTGATTGTGAGATTGATTTCTTCATACAACCTTACTGCTCTCGAGTTGAAGTAGTTTGTAAGAAAATCTTCCAGATTCATGTGTCTATCCATCATCCTCCAGCAAAAAATGCTGTGCACCATTGTGGGCACTATGGGTGAATCACTGGATATCTCAAATGTTCTCAAGGAAAAAGCTGTCTTGGCAACATTATGGATATAGTTGAGTATTTGATTCTTATTAGCAATGTTGAACCTTGCAGATCGATATCCCAGAATTATAATCTTTAAGTTTTGAAGAGTTCGAGGTGAGCGGTGATCAAGAAACCGAAAACAATGTATAGTGTCTGTTCTGAGAGTGAGTGTTGCCAATCTGTCGAATATGAAGAAGCTGTCCATCAAGGTCTTGTCTATATTATTTGAATTTCCTCTCCTAAGAAGCTTTCCCAAGAAAATTTTTCTTTTTGAAAGAGAGTCATCGTCTTTCCAATTGTATATAATCGCCATGCTAACGATATTGTGAGCAACATCCTGATTGTTCAAAAATGAAGCAAGTTGGTGAACATTGAGACCTGGACCTTCTTGCTCCGAAGTAAGAGTTAGCGGTTTAAGCGTATACAATAGGAAGCAGTATTTGGTATAAAATAGCTTGTTTGTAGATATGAAAGCAACAATATGATTTAAACTGTTGTTGGATTGGAGGAATAGAAAGTATAAAATCCTGGCCACTAATTCAGCGGGTAGATGTTCTAGAAGTAACGGTTCAATGGGACTCGTCTTGGGAGTAGGAGTTTTGCAACAGTCATTTTGTTGGATATCAACAAATTTGGATTCTTGATTTTCTGAAAGACTTGTTTGTACCTGCTGCTTTTTTGGTATGGACATTATGGCGTTGTACTAGATATCATTTTTTGCAATCATACTGTAATAATAAATGGTTGCAACTTTGTGCGAAGATAACTTTTACAAAAAGTCAGCCATACTAAAATAGACGGGAACAAATAAGTTCTTTATGATTCAACAGTGCATTTTGGTGAACATAAATCGGTTGTCCTTAATATTGCCACTATATTGTAGAATATTAACCTTTCATGGTAATAAAGCTCTTCGACGAAGCCATAGATCCCTTGCAATACGTGATACTTATCTGCAGTACTTCTCGGTGAAAAAAGGACGAATCAAAATGACTACAGTCTAATATCGGAACCATCAATTCATCTTCAATTCGGTGCTTAATAGCAGAGGTATTTCTTTACGAAGGCATATTTACTAGTTTACACAATGAGAATCTCTACCGCTTTATTAAATCGTATTCCCCTCATCAAGTTTGTTGGAGGTCCACATCTCGCCCCAAGTATGTAGTGATGAATGTGAAAAATCCCGGACAATCCTCGGGATATGCTTAGATTGTCCAAAACAAATCTGATACTAACTAAGTCTTTAGAGAACGTATCGTCTGCTGTCAAAGCACATCCTATGGCGCCTAACGGCCAGATTCCAAGTGGCGCTGCTGTCAGCATATACTTCAACAGCAATCCTATTGAGCCTAAGGAAGGAGAAGTCTTCTCCAGGTCTCAATTGTCAGCTAGATTCAGATACAAGGCTCCTAAGGAGCTTGAGATTGACGATGTTCTCAGTGGAGGTGCCGACATCGTCTATTAGAGGGGCAATGATGACATTCGCTCGACTGTACAAAACGGAGAGAAAGCAGAGGTTGAAAGAGAAATTAGCACCCAGAAACTACAACAAAAGTAGATAAGACAGTCGTATCAGCCAGGCTCAACAAACAGCATTTGATTCTTATGTAGATTATGGTGTCGAGTATCGATTCTGTACGAGAAGCTAAAGTCTACGATATATTACGACTCGTTTATACATTTATATATATATTTATTACACAGCAATAAAGTCCATATCGGATCCTGAAAGTGACATGATGGTTTACCTATCTCTATGTTATGCTTTTTTTGTTTCAATGTCGTAATTGCCAACAGTTACTAGGACATGTCAACGTTAATGTCAACGTCCATGCCAATCTGTCTATTTGTTGTCCTGCAGATTGCATGAAAACTACTCTCACCAAACTGAGTAGAAATTATCGCCACTCAACAGAAGCTTCGGAACCGCCTATTCTTTTCGAGTAACAACAATCAGCTTAACGAGCCAATTGCCTTACTTCGGTATAGAGTCACGTCCACATATCGTCCACATATCGTCCACATATCTTCCACATATTTGTGATACACTTCAGAACAAATTTATATTGGTAATCATTTTGAATTTCATTGAACTTCATTATCCAAGAATAATATATTAAATCTGATACAGTTCTTTTCCGATAAGAAGATTATTTGATATAATTAAATTAGACTTATTCTAGTAAAAACTCCAATATCTGCATTTCATCAATAGAAGCAATTTGGTTGTTCCTGAATCTTCGTCTGAATTGTATTGATCTATAACTCTATATCGTGCTATTGTTACTCATAACCAAAACTCCACAATGAACCACGATCCATTCCAATGGGGAAGACCCAGTAACGAAACATACGGTGCCTACAATCATCATATCGCCAAAGCTTCTGTGCACGAGGCTGATCACCAGAGCTTGGACAACTTCCCAAAGATGAACACACAACAGCCTATCATCACTGGTACGTCTGTGATCTCTGTCAAGTTCAAGGATGGGGTCATATTGGCTGCCGACAATTTGGGGTCATATGGATCCTTGTTGAGATTCAACAATATCGAAAGATTGATTAAAGTTGGTCAGGAAACCGTTGTTGGTATTTCTGGTGACATCTCAGACTTGCAACAGATCGAGAGAATATTGGACGAGTTGGAAACGACAGAGGAAGTTTATGACAGTGATGGAGGCCACAACTTGAGAGCTCCACATGTACATGAGTACTTGTCGAGAGTATTGTACAACAGAAGATCCAAAATGAATCCCTTGTGGAATGCCATTATCGTAGGAGGTTTCAATGATGACAGAACACCTTTCTTGAAATATATTGACTTGTTGGGAGTCACTTATGGTGCTTCAACGTTGGCTACAGGTTTTGGTTCTCATTTGGCCGTGCCCTTGTTGAGACAATTAATTCCTAACGACGTAGACTATGTAAAGGTATCGGAAGAAGAAGCCAGAAAAGTGGTAGAAGACTGTATGAGAGTATTGTTCTACCGTGATGCCAGAGCCTCTGACAAGTTCTCGTTGGTGACAATCAAGAAGTCTGTTGAAGAGCCAAATTCTGCCTACACATTCAACTTCGAGAAGGAATTGAAGGTAGAGAACCAGAGCTGGAGATTTGCAAAAGATATCAGAGGTTACGGAAGTCAACAACAGTAGAGACCATAGTAAAAGGCACCACTAAATATATATGTCACCTATATAACCCATATAGTGTCAATTATCAATCTATAATGATTATCGTCTAGAGGTTAACTAGTCTGTATTAATTATTTCAATCTAAATGATAATTACCGAAATCTTCAAAAGTCTTTTCCGTACAGATCGGTTCTATTCTATTTTGAAACTTATTAACAAGAACGTAATTCAATATATGATGAGGTTCTCGTTTATAATCATCATTACTCCGTTCAGCCCTTCTGTCTTCAGTTCAGATTAAATTTGAACTGCAATAGCAAAATGTCGATTCCATGTACATAACACTCTTTATGCCTGCAGTTCTCATTGAAAGTGGTACAAACAACCTGACTATTTAATTTCGTTTGGATATGACGACAATTCTTTGATTTTTCGCAGCCACACCGTGTATTCTGTTGTCATAAAAAGCGAATTCATATTATTCGTGAGAGCATTCTGAATACTGAAACCAATCGATCTCATAATATACCACAATACATTTTTCCACCTTGTCAACTTCGAGGCTGGCCCTTGCTTGGACCGAAGCTCTATTGTGAATAATCCAAGAAAGATCAAATGTTCAACTAGAATTTGAGCAACGAGAAACTGACTTTTTCAACATGACAATAGTTAGACTTTTCTTTCTTGCTGATTGGTTGTTTCATCCATTTGAAATTGGTACCATAATACTCAGATAAGTCAAAACTTTTAATATTGACACTTTGGAAGGTATTGCTTCCTTTTAGCTGGCTGGGAATGAGCCGAAACAGGATTCA
Source organism: Scheffersomyces segobiensis (assembly GCA_030564745.1). Lineage (NCBI taxonomy): Eukaryota > Fungi > Ascomycota > Pichiomycetes > Serinales > Debaryomycetaceae > Scheffersomyces > Scheffersomyces segobiensis. The sequence continues at coordinate 73,102 of JAKTZB010000012.1, read as the reverse complement.
CTAAAGACGGTATATATTCATCTAGTAGCTTGGAAGCTATATACGCCGGTGAAAGATGTTAGTCTATAAGATATGAGTTGTGTGTATGAGGGGTTACGTTTTACATTGGAGATTCTTTATTCGTGGGACGGGTGTCCGGAAAATAACGCTTCCAGAAGAGTCACCATATCGGAAGTTGACGAACTTTCTTTGGATTTTCACATTGCATTGATTATTTTCTGGGGTCCGATCCCCTTACACAATTTGATAATTACCTTTCTACGATTGAGGGGAGTGGAAGGCGAAGACATATAAGCCAATACGAGAACAATTAACTTATCTCAGACAGAGTCACTTAGGAGCGTGTGTAATTTACGTCGTAATTAGATATTTAGCAGGATACAGAGCCGTGCCTACAGTAGGAAGATGAGGTTACCGTTTTCGTTTTCGTGGCAGTTACGGAGGGTGGGAATGCAGTTCTGGAATATGTCCGAAGATTTCCAATCTGGCAGAGAACAAAAACTTAACCCAGACAGAATTTGACATCAGCCATCGGTAGGTTCCAGACAGCTAGCGTGCCCCCCATAGGTATCCGCCCCTTTCAATTGCAGGGAGATAAGGTGGAATTTTCACCGTGGCAGTAATGTTGAAGTCAGTCTCGACGTGATGTCATTGCATTGGGGTTTGTTTCTAGAATCCTTCCTATTCTGGGATAGGTTATGAAAAAAGCCAACATTTTGTCCAACTTGCATAGAATGTATTAATATTTTTGGAGATATTTTTGAGAAGTTTCAGCGATCTACACTTTGAAACAGTTAAAGAATTGAGACAAGGTTGGCGGATCAGAAGACAATTGTTGTTGAGGTCTTATTGTGTGATTTCAGAGGATTCTACCACGGAACTGCCTCTCACACGAATTTTTGGCCCTCTCCCTTAGCTTCCAACAGTCGACATTCAGCAGCGAGCAGCCGATTTGGAAATTGTACAAAGACGGGGTTACTCCATATAGTGCATGAGATGCCTGAAAAATATTTGCAAGAGACAATCAATAAGAGCCAATCCAACTTGGAAATTGTGAAAATATACCGTACTGTAGCAATAACAAATATTATAGTATTGTGGAAATTATCTGGCTGAGGGAAATGAGTTATACACTATGTATAAATAGTGGTGTTGGCGTGGACTTGGCTTGCGGGAGCCTTTAGCTGGCATATAATAGATTGTAGTACTATATAAGAAGAACAGTTTCTATACAATCACCCAAGAGCAATTAAACATATCTTGTCACCCCATACTCGGAATTCTGTGACGCTCTCCATTTGGTAGGCACCGCTGTGCATATTCCATACATCACTAGACACTTCTAAATCCTTGTTGCAGTTAGACGCACCGCTGTGGAATTCCGCCCCTTCGAAACAACAACTCATCCGGTGATCCAACTTCTTTAAGTCCGTGGTATCAGATTGTTCAATACAAACGTTGTATTGGAATTTGCTACTTGTACCTTTCTTCTGCTTATTTACCACTCGTTATTTTCGACTGCTCTCGCCAAACAATCTTCGTTTTGGTGGATCTCCTCTCCTTTGTGGCTTCCCCTTCCTGCCCAGTGCCAACTGCTCGTATCCCATACGCGCTCCATACTTTGTCCGATATACGTTTCCCCATAGTCACTCATAAATTGTTATCGCAGAAAAACCGTTTTTTCTCAATACACTCACAGTTGTAATTGCATTTGACACGGCTACAATCAGCTACCATAGATAGCCAAATCATCAGCCAAAGCATTGGCTGCGTTTAGCTACTTCCAAGTTCAATTGTCATCCCCGCATTTCAGATTGCATTTCATCTCTGTTCTAGCAGTGGCACATCGCAATTGCATATTTAGCTATCAACCTATTCCTATAACTGATAACCCTACACATATATAAACCAACAGAACAAACCTTAACGCAACGTATAACCAGAGTTGGCGGATTTAAACGACTAAGATATAAAATTCTACTTCTAATACAGCTCTATTAGCTCCAATTATTGTAATTTATTCTTCGTTTACAATACCAACGACATCACTATATTCATGAACCATGTCGTTTGAATTAACGTTTCTAGGCTCTTCCGGTGGCCCGTTGGAGGGTACCACCTGTGCAATACTCCTCAAACCCAGCGGTATCGAATATGCGGATATCGTTGCCGACGAGCTTCATGATGAGCTCGTCTGCATCGACGCTGGTTCAGGGCTTGCCCAGCTCACCGAGATCATATACAATGAGATGCTACACCAGCAACCGACCAGTAGGCTACTGAAATACTATCCAAACTCTTTGCCAGTCCACAGCTATTATAGTGCCGAAGTGATAACCCCGTTCAAGGGCTTAAAGGCTGATTCGTGTTTCCAGGCTTCACAGGGTATCTTCAATTGCATGAGTACTTACTTGATCACCCACCCGCATCTCGACCACATCTCATCTCTAGTCATCAACTCTGCATCCTTCTCTAAGCTCAACCCCAAAACCGTGTACGGCTCTGTCTATACAGTGTCAGCACTACAGAACAACGTCTTCAACGGCATCATATGGCCAAACATGCCCAGCTTCGATATCTTGAAGTTGGCACCACGCGACTATTGGAAACAGTTCACCATCAATAACGGCAAGTACACGATTACCATGTTCGACTTGAGCCACGGCGAGTTAGTCAAACACGACTCAAAGAAAAATGGCACTGTAACTACTACTCTAATACAGGAGGAACAGTATAGCCACCAAAAAAAGCATTACATTTCGCTGGCATTCTTGATTTCGTATAATCCCACAAATGACCTTATACTAATCTTTGGTGATTTCGAGAGTGACTTGGTCTCAAAACTAGATAATAATAGAAGGATATGGCGTCACATAGCACCCATCATCACTTCTGGCGAAAAGAAGTTAAAAGGTATAGTGCTAGAGTGCTCCAATTGCAACGGTTACCCAGAAGCTGAATTGTACGGCCATCTCACTCCATCCTATTTGGTTCTGGAATTGTTGGCTCTTGAAGCAGCCTGTCTTGAAATTAGTCCTGGTTCTGTTCAGCCGCTCGAGGGTCTTAACATCATCATAAACCATGTAAAGGAGCCTATATTAGGTGGATCTTGTGCTGCTCCTGAAGATGAGTGCTCAACCAAAGTTCCAACAGAAGAGGAGGTCATTCTGGATCCAAGACAGAAGATTCTTCATGATTTAAACGAGCAGAACAGGTTGGAAAAGTTGGGGTTGAACATCTCCATTGGTTTAAATGGTATCTCGATAAAGCTCTAACTGCTGGTTAGCTAGAGTACACTATTTGGGAAGGTGTCGGAACAGACTATGTGAACGGTGTATTCGGTTTTTTGAAATATCATCAAGTCTATTGTTTTAAATGTACGTACTTAATAGAATATCTAGAAAGGGTAAAAAAGTGTACTTAGCATCTAGAATGGATATAGCATTTATAAATTATATAAGCTACAACTTGAAGAATATAAAGAACTTTACAAAGGGTTTAAGAATTTTCTAGTGCACCTACTCGACTTGGTAAGATTCTGACTGCAAGTTGTAGTGCAAGTCGAATGGTAACGATATCTCATCATCGTTATTGGATACAATGTCTATAACTTTGATTTTACCAAGAGCCAGGTCTGATTCTGTGACTTCAGTAGAAGAGAATTCTACTTGTAATTCCATGGGGAACAACGAGTCTTCGTCCTCAGAAGGAATGGTAAACACAAACGAGCCCAGTGGATTTTCGATGGAAAGCCCTTCAATGTTAAAGATGACACCGAACTCGCTGATATCGTACGATACGTTTTCAGCTTCCTTCAAATTGACATCTGGCGATGCTATTGGCACCAACACCTTTACGGTGCCAAAAGACTCGTTCGAAGAAGTATGAGAATCCAAGAATTCCGAGGACAACTCGTATTCTAACGTGACTTCGGCAGTTCCAGCATTGTCAAAGTTAACCCAGGCAATGATGACAATTGGAATGAGTGACAAGTCGTCCTTCTTTCCTACAGCTCTCCATCTCAAGACGCCAAGAGCGTGGTCGTTGGCTGGGAAAGGTTTAGTCTTGTCCTTCAAGCCAATTACCCCTTGAGAGGTGAACAAGTTACGATCCACCTTGGGATGTGTGTTGTATTGGATTCCCGTGGACTTGTCGCCTGTTTCCAACAAGATCTTGGAATGAGCCAATTCTACGTTATTTATTCTTAACTGCAAGTCACCTTTTACTTCGGATGATACAGCGGTACCTTCACGAGACAACACCACAGAGACCTTCTCGTTGACAGTGATCAATATTCCATTGTTTGGCACCTTGGGGTTGGCTGGAACAGGCGAAGCACTTTGTGAGATTGGAGGAGTGGCGTCAGCCAATTGCACTTGCTGTGGCCTCGTGTGGTGGAAAATGGGCTGTGATTGGGCAAGTAGGTGTTGGTTTGACTCTGCTGCTGGCCTGGCCGTCTTTTTACCCAACTGCAAGCCACCTCTGCCTGTCAAGGGTTTGTTACTTAACGAGTGCGAATTGATGGCCGAAGTGTTTGTTTCAATAACAGGTGTAGGTTGGTACGTGGGTTGGTAGGACTGCGTGGCCTGAGGTGACTGGAACGAGTCATAACCTCCAGAAGAGCCCAATTGAGATAACTGCTCCAAGTTTCGTTTGGCCAACTCCTTTCTCTGAATCTCCTTGGCCTTTCTCTTTCTCTCCTCGGTAGCCTCCAACTCCTTGTTACGCTCGATGATTTCCTGAATCTTTTCTTCATGCGAGTCCATCTCCAAGAATGTTTGGATCTGGCTCAAAGTGAGGTTTTCCTTGAAGCCCAAGCTGATGATTTCGTCGAAGGCGTCTATAATTTCAAAAGCGTGCTCAAACACCTCACGTTCGTCAACGTTTCTCAACAAGTTGCTTACGGTCGATGCGAAAAGATGCAATGTATCGATGTCTTGCAAGATGTTAGACGTCTTGTTGGTTATTAACACGATGTAGAATTCCTCTAACGGCTGGTACACGTATCTGACGCTGTCATCTTCCACAGTGGTGTGCTGACTTGACGAATTGGAGATCAACGAGGGAAAGTTGGCCAAAAGCGCTGTGATTCGGTCGTTGCTCAATTCCCTAAACTGTCTTGACAACAATGCCTTACCCCCACGGGTGCATATGGAAGCAGCTAACACTACCATAGCTATAGATTAACAATTGTAGTTGGATTTTACGACAGTAGTTTCTATTTCCAATTTTGGACTTCAATCTTATAAAGTAGTAATAGAAGATTGATGACTAACTGTGATATGCTAGAATTTTTTTGCAAATTTCCACACCCGCTTTTCAATCTGATTCACTTTTTCAGTTTTTCAGATTCAATTTTCACTTTTCAGCTCGATCCAGGTTTCTTTGAATTGAACAGTTTGCTTTTTATATCTGCAACTGAAATACAGACAGATATACAAAGGGATATACAAACGGAGTTGGGCTGTGCGATGTGTCGAGATCGGTTGGTCCTGATCGGTAGAAAGCTTAGCAGTGGAACTAGTACTGTTGTTGACAGTAGAAAAATCGATATTCGTGTCAACAAAAATGCTGATCGAGCGGGTCGTGTGCGCATCGAGTCTGGTGGCCCACCACACGCATGGGAGGATATGGGAACAAGGACAAAAGAAGAAGGTTGCTTGTTATAGATTGTATGGTTGATATGGCAATGCTGGATGTGCTGATTGGGTTGAATCAAAGTGATACGTCTCCACTTTCGTATCTTTGCAAATTTTTTTTTGTGGGTTATGTTGATGTAACTGTGGTTTTTATAGAATATATCTGTAAATTGACAGAATTATTGGTGTGCGATTATAGTCAATTGTACTTGTGAATATTCTTTAGCTTAAGCGCGGTGTACAATGGATTTTTCACTATTATATAATAATGCTTTACATTTCTTATCTAACTTTAGTCTGACCAATAGATATCGAACAATTAGGATCTTAAACAACGTGGATATCTAACAATAAGACACTGTCACCGACAATTAGTACATTCGTTTCAATGCACCGGAACAAAGATAAAGCTACTCAAATCTAGAATTAGTTGCGAAAAATATACACATACAAAGTCCTCTTTATATACCCTCTCTGTTGCGAGATTAGATATATCGACTCTTTTCGATACAATACTCTAAACTGATTAGACTATACTTGTATTTTTAATAGGAATTTTGGTTTCACATGGTAGAGCATTGTTGCTACTTTTCAGGCTTGCGATATAAGTCCAAAACTTTACATGTCTCGTAGGCATGAAAGAAGATTAGACAATGGCGACGTCAATCTACATCTACGCCATCTAGTCCATTTGAACCAAAGGGCACGATGCTTCCAGAACCTCTCTCTATCAATTCACCCCACCACTGTCCTCTTGACTATTGCACTTTGCTTTCCCTCATATTTCCTTAATCTGATATGGTCCACTAGCTAGCCCGTATATCAAAACTAGTAGAGAGGAATATTTTATCACTATAATTGGCGATTCTCCTCTGCCGACTTCCCTGCCGACTCCTCCATCAACTCCTCTACCAGCACCGACAACTCCACATTCAATTCTCCTCTGTTCACTTGGTTTCCCTTCAGACCATTTCATCTGTGAGGACCATCCCGCCAGCCTCAATGTGTATAGAAATTGTCTGCAGCACATTTCCGGGTTTCAACCATCTTCACCTGCACGTCCCTTCCCCCCTTACTTTGGCACCAGTATCTGTTAGCTGTTGGTGATACTCTGTAAAATGTGGGGAGCGGCTAGGATGGTGATCTAGTCTTCGCACCTAACGGTATTTTCTTGTAGATTTGATACGTTCATCCCGTACTCCTCTTCAACATTGTATATACGTAAACGTTCCGTCACTTTAAGCTTTGTACAATTGCACCTTCAATTTTTCTCGTGCATTGATGTCACATTAGGTATGTTGATCATACATTTGGTATCACTAATCTAATCACCCTATAATTTCCCTATTTTCATCATTCAGTCGCACCATTGCCTCAGATACATCTGCACTTAAAATCTCCCAAGTCGCATACATAATCCCATATTCATACGTAATCTGTAGGATCATACATAGCCAAGTTTCATACCCCGTATCACCGACCCACAATGACAGACCGACTCTGTGATCTACCCCCGGAGATCGTTCAACAGGTGGTGGATATGCTCTCGCCAGATATCTTACGGTATTTGGCCGTCACATCTTCTTGGATTTCGCCCCTAGCCACCAACGCTTACTACAGCGATGTTCTAATAACTAAGTTCCACCGAGGCAACGACTCCTCATTCGATATCGATGATGAAGAAGAGCAGTTGATCCACTTCCAGTACTGGAACAATTATCCGAACGACAATAGGCAGTATGTTCATCTGCTGCCAGTGCGCCAGACCAAGATCAATGGACCCAAACATTTCATAGAGTTTTCGAAACGGTATCCTGCCCTCCGTATTATTCTGCTAACATTGTGCGATATGGAAGATCTAGATCTTTTGGACAGACTTCTCCCACTGGCACTTCTTCGAGCCCTGCGCATCCAGTTGGCTCTTTGCTGGTCCGATATCAACACCGTAGAGTTTCTAGGTAAACGATTTGACTTGCTCAATCGCATATTGCAAATGCCCTACAACTTCTATGGACTTAGTCTTAGCGTCTTCAACTATTCGCATCTTTCTATAGACTATTCCATGTTGCGCATTCCAGCCAGAGTCAAATGCGTTAGTTTCCAGGAAAAGAGCCACGACGACTCCATCAGGGGAATGATTGTAAATAGGCTCGAATTCTTTGACCGCATAAGTCTGTTGTGTGAACTTTCTGTCAATAATATTAGGCTCCAGCTTCTGGACCTAGAATTGCTTCCAAGGAGTCTAAGAAGACTCCTGATGAATCTTCTGCTCTTGTTTCTGAACTCAAGCTACAATCGGTTGAATATTCCTCTGTCACTTCTAGATTTGGAAATCGTCTCGTGCTCGCTTGATAACAAACTCTTACAAGATAAAGCTGTCATCGACATTTCGCACTTACACCGTCTTCAGACCTTCAAGTGCACGGGAGGTATATTCGAAGACTTATGGTCATTAAAGCTTCCCGCAAATCTCCAAAATTTACTTTTATTCTCTTGTGAAAGATTTAGACAGCTTGACGGATTGGAATGTCTTCCACAATTGCGTTCTCTTGTGATTCGCGATTGTCCATATTTCTTGTATATTCATGCGATCACCAGCTTTGCCAACTTCCCCGAAAAGTTGCAGACTATCTTGCTCGAAAACAGAAGGAGAATATCTCCCGAGCGGCACATGGAATGTATCCGAGAGTTCGCTGCTAACTTATCTACTGACGGGAGACGCTCATATTTGGTGCTTGGCAAGAACTGTAGATTACCGCGTGGCTTGCAACACTTCGAATTGGGTGCGTTCAACACTGTGAAAGTAGACAGCGAGTTTGTTCTACCTGACAGGATCCAGACCTTGTACTTGAAAGAATTGGGCGGATTCACAAACTTCACCAACTGGAAGCTTCCCCAGTCCATCCTCAACATGGATCTACTGGATCAGAAAGTCGGCTCGATCGACTCGTTTGATTTTCCACATAAACTTCATAGTATCAACTTGGACCGCAACGACCTCACATGTATTAAAAACACAAATCTCCCGAGCTTCACCAATCTCACCAGTCTCTACTTGGGCTCTAACGAGTTGAAGTTTAGTTCTTCGTTCAACTCTCAGCTTCCACCTAGTCTACGTATGTTGGACTTGCTGAGCAACCATCTACAGGACTGCATTATCACAAACTGTCCCAAACTACATACACTACGTTTGTACAACAACAGAATTGGGGGCATTCTCAACAAGAGTAAATTCAACGTCCCTGGTAGCGTAATTGTACTCGATCTTCTGAGAAACAAAATCGAGGGTTTTGACCGGTGGTTCAAATTCCCAGCTCAGCTACGAGACTTGAATGTTCTTGGAAACTCCATCCAGGTTCTCAATGCAACATTTTTTGATAATTTGCCAGAGAACCTAATTCATCTCAATATGAACTACAATAACATCTCCTTCCAGCTGGAGGAACGAGTGCGACTCAAGAGAATAAAAACATTATCCTTACGCGACAACAATTTGTCTGTAGAAAAACTTCCTTTGTTTGAGAACGGCGGGCTCAGGAAGCTTGATGTGGGCAATAATTAGGAGTAACGATTCGGGTTAAATTAAAAAATTTTCCTATTGCATTAGTTCGTAGGAAGAAACTACTGGCAGTTCAAACAATTGAAATGGGCAATCCGTACAATGGCTGCGAACAAAGAGAATTTGTTACACGAAAAGGTTGGAAAGGGAACACAATAGTTCACCTTCTCGTGGAGACGAGAAAATCCCGCTCCGCTGAAGTGGTAGATGCCCTGGTTCAGTATATACATTGGGCAATACATGTAATACAAAACAGGTTTAATTCGTACAATATAGTGTAAGTCATGACAATACAGAGCACATTCTGAAATACAATATAGGGTATTCACTACTGTTACGCATCAGGAAGATACCAAACATCGGCTGTTCTTATGTCCCAACCTCATAACACATATCGAGACGTAACAAGGTAGATCATTAACGTCTAAGGAACGATTCTCCGATGTTGCAGGGTTGCTTTCCAAATGTTGAAAGAACATCAACCAAAACGGAAGCCCCGCGTGGACTAGCAACTCCAAACATGACCATATGTCCACACAAGAGCAATGTGTGTTCCACATTTGTTCCATGCCAGGGGCATAAAACCTCCGATTTGGTTGGGACCCCTGAACTAACCCTACTAGGAAGTAGAGATTCTAACCGAACTATAGTTCAAGACTATGACGTACTGACATTTCCCTGTTTACGTGTTCCACCTCAATATGTGTTGTGTGCAAGTCTGACGACACGCACCATTTCCAGATTGCCCATTATTGGTAATTGAGTTTGTACCCCTTGCATTGTTAGCCTTCGTTTGTTGTGTGTACCTGAATATAACCTTTAATTGTTTTAACAAGACATGAAGTCCACGAATATAATCTTGAAACAAACAACAAAAAAATGTGAAATAGCATGTACATGAGTGTCGGTCTCTATGTGACAATATATATAAAACACTGAATCCATGACTTTTTGATTCTCGAGATTTCGAAGTTCTCCACAGATATCTTCATAGCATTCACTTTATTTTTCGTTTGTTGAATTACCACAGTCTTCGCTTGCATTACTGACATTTTGTCACATCCAGAAAAATTATCTCACTCTGCGCTTTTTAAAAATGTCCATTTCTACAGCTCCAACAGTAAAAAATTTGGTGCTTGACACATCTGCCACAGTTCTGACCACGCTTTTAACAGGCTCGTTGGTGAATTTGCAACTCGACACAGACGTCAGAGATAACGAGGCTATACTCACAAGTTTCACCACCAGTTTCACAAACTTGATCGTCGAGAGTGGAGGCTCTAACGAAGATGCCATCGGAAGCTTCAGTGTCAGCTCTGATTTGAACACACTCACACTCAGCACCGACAAACCAAACATTAAGTCAGGATCTAACTCCAGTTCGACTGGTCTGGCATTGACTAGAGGTTCAGGCTTGAGAAGCTTGAAGTTGACCTTGGTTTTGAGCTCATTGATAGTCACTGCATGTCTAGTCCAAATTTAAATGCACCTTTAATTCAAGCTTAATGATTTGATGACTTTTTTTAAATTTGTTACCAACTATGAATGGCGCTTCATAGTAGCCGGTTCTCAGAACCCGTTAGATGGCCCTGCTCCCCTTGTATATGCTTATACTATCTTAATAATTACATCCTTATCCGTTCATAGACAGCTTACTGTAGGTACAATGGGTGCGAAATTTCTTCACCCTTTTTTTCCAGACTTCACATGAACTCTGAAACGCTTTTCATATTTTCCTTGATTCAAAAGTAGCCTCATAATGAATTGTTTCCAAAGTGAGGCGGAACTTTACATGCTATTTATCATCGCGTGGTTTCCACAATGGGTGTAATATCCTCAATAACCCTTAAACAAGTTAGTTTATTGTACCGACTATTTCATTCTACCCACACCAGTGCATTGGCTCACCTTTGAATCATCTTTTTTGGCATTTAAATCAATACCATTCAAATGTACCCATTCCCCGAACAACGTTGCCTGAACAGGTAACATCTAAAAACTATTGGCAAGTGCACCGTGATCCAGGTTCTGTTGACCACCCCTCGCTACAGAAACCAAAACCAATGAACACCAGGAATATGGCAAATTTAAGATAGCAATAAACCTGCTTCGTTGTTGTTTTCTGGAATGACGTCCCAGGTGGGCCATAAACTTCATTTGTCAAAGATGTCTATATCCTAATTGGTGAATCTCACGTGACCTTGAAAGTAGGGGATTCAGGTGAATAAATTATGGAAAGGAATATCGACGGTCCTAAATGCAGAGAGATCCAGCTCATAATGACTTTTCTTTCAATATAATCTGCTGCTGCTTAATGGTTAAAAGATAATTTCGTATATGAAGTAACTAGGAAAATTACGTTCTTTATGAGGCTTCTTGTGCCTAAAAAGCAAACGTTTCCGCTCCACCCCATTTCTCTGTTACCGTAGTCAATCTTGTATATCCTGCGTGGCTCCCGCTACAATTGATCACACGTGAAGGTGCTCACGTTTATTCTCTGCAGCATTTTCGATCGTTTAAGCAGGCTCATTTTCCAGATATTTGGATTTTATTAATCGTTCATAAGCTCTAACATTTACTTCAGATTCAATTTCCAAATTTCATAACACACATCTTCCTATATCCGTCAATAATATCTGATATTATCCAATGGCGAGACCCCATAAAGAATCCGCCTCCGAGTCGGAATCGAACAAATACTCCAACACCTCTTCCACGGGTACGGGGACAAAGTCATCACAGAAAGCAAAGACACAAGCGGCAATTCAAGCACAGCAGCTTTTCCTTTCTAAGCATATCAACTCTAATGGGCCCCAAGATCAACCTAAGATACATCCGTTAGATTTCGAAAAGTTTGATGAAGAAACCCTAGTCAGATACAATAAGAAATACAACTTGAATTTGCCCAATCCAGTTAGCATCAACAATGATATTTTGAATAGTGAAATCGGAAAAAAGACGTTTTCCAAACGTAACAGAAGTAGAGCCTCATTTGGTGGCATCACCAAACCAGAGATGGCCAGTCACTTGAAGACACATTTCATGAACTTGCCCACAAAGGAAAATGAAATTCTCACCAACTTCTTGTATAAGGTGAAACACCAGGAAAACGACTTCAAGTTGACATTCAAGTGAATGGAGACCGCTCTCTGAGATCATTCTCTGTATATTAGCCAGTGTAAAATAGAGTATCGATTAATTACATGCATACAAAAGATAAAGGAAATGAAGTTAGTCAACGGTATACTTGCTGTATTGGTAGACACTCTGTAGTGAACTGAAGTGTATCATGAAAATGGTTTGAAGTGTATTGCTGTCAATATCAATACTAGACTGGTATCATTGTGTATTCACACTGGATATCAATGGTATTTATCTTAATATTGAAATATTTCATTTTAGACGATATATCCTTGGTCCCTTCAGAATGCAACTATTACCCTAATAAAATAGTTAACATAACACACTGAAATAAAAAAATATTCACTTCAATTTGCTAACACCCTAGAAACGAACCTATCTTATTGCCTCGTTTAATCTTTACTTTCATATCTCTTATACTCTATCTTTCGCTCCTATTTTCCTCTCTTCTCGTCTTCTCACTCCAACTCCACATTATTCAGCTTTGCGCGTGAAAAAAACTGAACACCACTCTTGTAATCGCTCTCTTTCTTTTTCTTGGTCATATCTATCTTCTTCACCTGACTTTCACTTTTCATCGCATATCCACACGTATACACTATGGACTCGTCAACCGTCATCTTTGTCGCCACATTGGCTATAGCGTTCGTTTTCTTGAGATGGTTGATCGCTCCCATTCCTCAATCCAACGAGTTTAACATCGCTGAGGCTGCAGGACAAACCTCTACTGGACAAGAATCCAACAACTCTAACAATAACGGCAATGCCAGATCCAGAAGAAGACCAGTCACTGACAGCATGGTCGAAGTAGTTCAGACTATCGCTCCAAGTTTGACACGCGATCAGATCGTATTCGACTTAACTAACACAGGATCGGTCGAACTCACCATTAACAGATACATGGAGTTGGGCAACTTGCCCTATCCGCCAAATTCAGCCAGAGGCACCACCTCTGGATCCAGCAGCGAATCCCATTTGCATTCTCAATCTCAAACATCTTTGAGATCTGCTACTGAAGCTACTCTGGAATCTAATTCTAGTTCAAGTTCAAAGAGCATCCCAAGGAAATCTATCAACTTGCTTGAAAAGTACAACATCAAGGAAGAGGACTTGGTCGAAGGCAATTTGACATCCACGTCGTGGGAATCTGAGAAGTCGGAGAGATCGGTGAGCTTGCACCGTAGAAAACAGGAAATGATTGTCGCTGCCAGAAGAAGATTGGAGGCTCTGTTGAAAAACGAACTTGACTTGCAGAACAAACTTGATTTGCCCCAGTAGAAGTTAGCCATAATAGTAAGCAAGCCATTATTATGTTCACATAAACTGTGACTATACATAGCTAATAGATTCACCCCACGAGAAGGAACATTCTCGCTCGTCATAATTTAATGTTGCTAGCTGGTATCTAATTCTAACTAAATAACCTATGGTTAACATATTGTTGAGTCATTATTTTTTAACTATTGCTCAGAAATTCTTATTTGTTGACTATGTAATTAATGTTAACAGCCAACCAAATGCACTTGCTAATTAGTCACCAATGTAGGCACAACTCTACGTTTGTTCTTGTCTTTGGTGGGCGAGAGCTCTTTCAGTCTCATGAAGAACTCATCTATTGTGCGCAGGGAAGGTGCAGCTCCTCCAGTAGTTTCTTCTACGGGCATCATATCTACTATTTCAACGTCAGGACTGGTGTCGCCCAGTATCATTTCTACGTCCTTTGCTTCCGAGGAGTCGAAATCTGACTTATAGTGCTCTGTTTCCCCCACATCCCCTACATCACTGGACAAATGAAGAGCATTGAGAATACTGACAGGAGTCAAGCTTCTCGAATTTGCAGCCACGAGTGTGGGAAGATCGACAGAAACAGGCAGGAGTACAATTTCCAATTCCTCTTCTTTCTTTATATATCTCTCGCCAAATATTTTGTCATCAAATGATATGATCAGACAGAATCCATCCGTTGAACTCACGATGATCTTTGTTCCGTCGGAATCCCATTTGAGATCAGTTATGGAACTGTAGTGTAAGTTGGAAACGTATCCCAAGGGCTTGAAATTCTCGGTATCATATACAAGGATCGAGTCGTGGGTTGCAACAGCAAAGATCATCTTGTAGGCCAGATTTAGAACCAGACTGGCTTCACTTTTCTCGTATAGATATGGGTTGAATGCCACGGCGATAGCTGGTTTGTTCAAGTTCGATATTTTGTAGATCGGAGTATGCAAGAGACTGTGTCTGGAATACACATAGACAGTGTTGGTAGCAGTCGAATCGTCTGTTTTGATTGTAGTGGAATTAATGTTATTGCTGTTGAAGTTATTACTGTTTTTTACATTAATGATGTTAATGTTGGTAGCATCAGAAGAATCGAATTCGAGATTTTCATTTGCTGACGTCGTTTCGTCGTGCTGAGTGTTAGTATCACTTTCCAAACCTGCTGGTGTTATCACCAAACTCCCATCTGGTGAAAAGCACAATCTTCTGAAGAAAGATTGCAATGTTTCTGAATGGTAAAGGTACTGGTTATTAAATTTAGAGAATCTGTGAGCGAATTTTATGTCTTCTATCTCGTCCTTCTTCTTATGCTTGACAATTCTGTACACACAGACAGATCTGTCTGCTGATTGTGTAACTATGTACTGGTCAAGTGGGTCCCAGTAGACACCTTGGATGTAGTGATTATGGTTCTTGCACGATGTCAAAAGAGTGCCAGTTACTTTATCATTGGCGTAATGGATATGATACACTCTGGTGATGTTATCCATGGAGCCAGTGACCAAATACTGGGAATTTGATGACCAGCAGATATCATTGATTTCTGAAGTCGACGACCGGAACTGACATACAGCCTGCCACGACTCCTGAACATCGTCATCGTCGTCTTCCTCAGACTCAAAATCCTTCAATATCCGATCAGCGAGTTTCCAAAGAATCAATGTTCCATCATCACCAGCGGTTGCCAATATGGTGCCCAAGGGATTAAATCTGACGACATTGACAGCCTGTGTATGTTTTCTTAATGTGCTGAGATACTCTACGCTTGTATTTTGTAGATTTCCTTGATACTGTTGAGTTTGGCCTTGTTGGCTTTGTTTATTTTGATTTACCTGTTCATGCTTATGGTGCAATTTCCAGACTCGGATATTGTTGTCCCCTCCTCCTGTGACCAATCTGGGAGAAGGACCAGTTGCTGAGGGCTGGAAGTCTACCGAGTAGATGGGTTGGCTGTCGTTGTGCCAATGCACGGTTATGGTGGACGCGTTCATTGTGCATGTGTGCACAGAAAATGTTGTGTAGATAATCTAAGAAGTGAATTGTGAATCAGATTTGAAAAACGTTTGGAAATTTGGTAATGCTAGACGCGTACCGTAATTGTGGAATAAAAATACTAAAAGCACGGAGAATATTTAGAGTGCTGCTTCGAAATGAAAGGAAAGGAAAATGTGCGAACGTGAGCAAAATCACGCTGGTAAATAGAAGTAATTGTGAAGAGTTTAGGGAACCTAAGTGTTCTACGGAATCCACCCCCCAATACCAGAATAGCAAAACATATATGTATATATCGATTTAGGCAAAATCTTTCAACCCATATATTTCATCATATATCTACCTGACCCAAATGCCTTAGCAGTTTTTTTTTCTCTTTCTCCTATCCTCGGCTTTTTTTTCTTATCGTCTCTCTATTTCTCCAGGTTGGCTGGCCAGATTTGCGCGCGCAAACCGCATGGGGAGGCCCCATACTAAACTCATAACTCATTTTCAACTTGCCTACTTTTATTCTTTTGCAACTTTTATTCTTTTCCAACTTTTATACTCAGTTCACATTTTCTCAAACTACAATTGCCCTAATTGCTATAGTTCATCTTCAGGATGAGCACGTCCTGTTACTCAAGCGATGAAAGCTTTATGATCGTGAACAAAGATGGAAATATCATTTCCACTGACGAAGACTACAACAGTGATGATTACAATTCCGATAACCACAATTCAGAGAACGACCTCGAGCTGCCAGTTGAGCAGTCGCAAACAACACTGCATTATATTTTCCAGATCCCTCGTATGGATGTCTCGAGCTCGAAGTCGCTTTTTGTGAAACCGGTTACGGCTATAGAAGTTCCTATCGTGTCTGACGAAGAAGATTCTAACGTGACAGAAGTGGATCACGCAGAAGAAATGGTAGAAACTGAAATAGATATGGCTAAAGATATTACGGGTGGTAGAAATTCTGAAAAATCTGGGATTTCCGTTGAAATTCCAGAAACATCTGAAGAACAATTTCCTGTGCCAGGTCTGAAGCTGGCAATTCATGCTCAACAATCTCAAAATGACTCTAAGAATGATACACCACAGATTCTGAATGACCTTGATCTGTACTACGAGAGCTATGCTGAAAAGTATATAGATTTCATGTCACAGAACCCTACAACTTACCATGTTGTGACTCATTTTAAGTCGTTGCTTATTAACAACGGATTCAAATATATTCGGGAAAATGAGCCCTTCACAGCTAAAGAACCCGGCTTTTACTTCACTTCCAAAGACGACCTGACCCTTGTTGCATTTGTAGTAGGTGGGAAGTGGGAGCCTATAAGAGGTAGTTGTTTCATAGGAAGCCATTGTGATGCATTGAGTGTCAAAATTAACCTGGGAGGTCTGATCAGAAAAGGCGTAGAAGACTACTCTCTTCTAGGGGTAGCTCCATACTCAGGAAGCTTAAATGAATTATGGCTCAATAGAGACCTTGGATTAGCTGGGTCGCTTTTGGTTAGAGACCCAGTCTCTGGAAAATTGGCTCGAAAATTGATCAATTCCGCTCCTCATCCAATTGGTTTCATACCCCAGTTGGCTCCGCATTTCGGAATTGAAAAGAAATATAACAAACAGACAGAAATGGTTCCTATCGTCTCATATTCATCGGATAAGGATCTTGTACCAACGGATGAAGAGAAGTCTTCGCATCTTTACTCCAAGTACCCTTTATCCATGTTACGTTACATCACCATGTTATCGGGATACTCACTTTCTTCCATAGTACAAATGGATTTGGATCTTGTGGATGTTCAGCCTGCTGCTAGAGGCGGCCTTGGTAGGGAATTCATCTATTCGTCGAGCTTAGACGATAGATTATGCTCATTTGATTCTGTGTATGGTCTCTTAGAATTCAGCCAATTGTTCTATACCTCTGAGGACATTAATGAGTACAATGGATTGAGTGGTATATACTTGGCCAACCACGAAGAAATTGGCAGTGCAACTAGAACAGGAGCTGCAGGTGGTTTCTTGCTTGATTCGTTGAAGTCTATAGTAGGCTCTCGATACAGAAGAAACAATGCAGAGAGGCTACTAGAGTTGACTAATAATTCCGTGTTATTGTCCACTGACGTTACGCATGCATTAAACCCAAACTTCAAGGACGCATATCTTGACAAAAACTTTCCTCTTCCCAACACTGGCCCTAGCATTAAATTTGACTCTAATGGCCATGTGTTGAGTGATTCCTTTGCCTACCAGTTCTTGTCGTCAATTATTCAAAAGCATGTTCTTGGAGTTAAGTTGCAACATTTTCATATTAGAAACGACGGTAGATCCGGTGGCACCATAGGACCCATTATGAGTAATGCTACTAGAGGTTTGAATGGTGCAAAGTTGATTATTGATGTTGGCTTGCCCATTCTCAGCATGCACTCTATTAGAAGCATTATGGGCTACAAAGATGCTGGTATTGGCGTGAGATTCTTCAAGCAAGTGCTCATTAATTGGCAAGAAGAGGTAGCAGCATTGAATATTTAGAAGAATAGGTTACAATATAAAAATTATCAATATGATCTTTAGATGGTTGCAACTTCAATAGAGGAAAAAAAAGCGACAACTGCAGGACTCGAACCTGCGCGGGCATAGCCCAAAAGATTTCAAGTCTTTCTCCTTAACCGCTCGGACAAGTTGCCTAATTCTGCAGGAGAAGGCAGAAGAATATCATATTTTGAAAGTGTCGCACGAATTTTGTTAGTGGCATTTTCAAAATCTATATTGTGGATTTTGCTAGCAAATAACAACATTTTTGAAACTTTAGATGAGTTTAAGAGGTAAACAAAAGTCATTTTGAGTCTGGAGTCCAATAACTTGCACTTTGACAATACAAATAACCGGTTTATAGGCATAACCATAGTATCAACTGTTTGTAAGTTGCAAATTGACATTTCCTTGCTGCCAAGTATTTCCAAATTGAAAGCAATATAATATGCACTAGAAGAACAATAAGGTAAATAGTATAACCTGACTAATGAATTTGGTACGTTTTTGAGCTGTACTGTCTTTATTTGGTTCCAGTGTTCGACGTACCAACTTATTCTAGGGTTGTCCTCAATGTTCCGAGTGTAACTATCCACGTGACTTGAGTCAGTAAAATTTTTTCTAGAATGTTATAGAACTAGTTACAATTTGAATGAAGATGATCCTCGATGAGTTATTCGTTCGAGTATTTAATCAATTTAAAGGTTTGTGATACGTCTGTAGCTAGAAAGTACATTGAACTTGTAGAGAATATAACAATCTTGGTCTGATTTAAAAATAAAGAAATCATTCTTATCTAAAATTCGAGATTAGCAGTCATTAAATTTTTCAGTTTATAGACGGAAACATCCACAATTTTCACTGGGAATTCCACAACAAAAAAACGACAATAATGACAAAGTACAATCCATTTGCTACAGCATCTATGCTGCTTGCTGCTAGAAACTTTAGCAGGTTCACGAGACCCAGCTTAAAAGGTTCTTTTAGTGTTGCTTCCAGAGTGATGAGCACAAATAGAAGCCAAATAAGAGGCTTCCATGCCTCGCTTACTAGAGCAGTAGATTTTGATCCCTACAAAGTCCTTGGTGTGGACAAATCAGCTGACCAGAAGGATATCAAAAAGGCATACTACACTTTAGTGAAGAAATACCATCCGGATGTGAACAAGGAGAAGGATGCGGAGAAGAGGTTTCACAAGATCCAGGAGTCGTACGAATTGTTGAGTGATAAAGAGAAGAGAGCTCAGTATGATCAGTTTGGCTCAGCGGCTTTCGATGCCAATGGAAATGCCAACCCTTTTGCTGGAGGTCAGAATCCATTCGCCAGTGGTAACCCTTTTGGAGGAGCTGGTGGACGTGGAGGAAATCCGTTTGGAGGTATGGGCTTTGATTTTGAAGATTTGTTTAAAGAAGCGTTCACTGGCGGTGGCAGATCCGGTGGTGGAAGAGGTTCATTTGTTACAGAACATG
This sequence comes from Scheffersomyces segobiensis, assembly GCA_030564745.1. Classification (NCBI taxonomy): domain Eukaryota; kingdom Fungi; phylum Ascomycota; class Pichiomycetes; order Serinales; family Debaryomycetaceae; genus Scheffersomyces; species Scheffersomyces segobiensis. The sequence goes on along the minus strand of JAKTZB010000012.1, from coordinate 53,501 downwards.
TGGGAGACAATATCGAAGTGTTGAAGTCTATCTCATTCAAGGAATCCATATTCGGTACAAAGGTGCAAGTTAACTATAAGGCTGTTGATACCTGTAATACCTGTCAGGGTAGTGGTTTGAAGACTGGAAAGAAGAAGTCAACATGTCCTACATGTCATGGTACTGGCCAAAGCACACACATATTAGGAGGCTTCCATATGTCTTCTACCTGCAACACCTGTCACGGTTCTGGGGTTACCATTCCCAAGCAGGACGAGTGCGGAACATGTCATGGGCACGGTGTTCAAGAAATCCCCAAGTCTACAAATGTAGAATTGCCCTGTGGAATCAGCGATGGCACCAGATTGCGAGTACCTGGAGCTGGTGACGCTCCATTTGTCACCAAGGATCCATACAATCAGACCAGAAACGGTGATTTGATCATCAGGGTCAATGTAGCTAAAGATCCTAAGTTTTCCAGAGTCAACAATAACATTGTAGTAACGGAGGACATATTGATGACTACTGCTGCCTTGGGTGGTGAAATTGTAGTGCCTACTATCGATGGCCAGAACATCAAGCTTAAGATCCGTCCAGGTGTTCAGAATGGCAGGAAGTTGACCATTCCAGAAAAGGGAGTGCCTATTAATAGAAACATGAACAACAGAGGAGATTTGGAAGTGGAGTTGAATGTCAAGACACTTATTCCTGAAACTCCTATCCAGACAGCATTGTTGGAAGCTTTGGCTGATGCATACAACGACAAAAATGCCAAACGCACAGATGCGCACTGGAAGTTGGATTTGGATGACGACAACAAGAAGGTTGACGAAACTTACGACGAGGGCGATTTGAATCCATCCAAGTTGAACAGAATCGGCAAGTTCTTGGGCAAATTTTTCAATATGGAGAACGTAGCCAAGGAAAAGGGCAAGCAACAGGAAAGTAATAATAATAACAATAGCAAGTGAACGTGCACAAAAGGTTGGAACACGGAACTGTAAATAGGACGTTATTGTAAATAGTTTGTAAATAGTTAGTACTACAACCTGATATCTGTTTGAGAGAAATGTAGATATATTAAGTAAATTAGATCTTTTGTACAAGTAATTGCAAATTGATCTTTTCCTGTTGTAACGATAGTCTGCTTGCAAGCGTTTTGTATTCGAATAACTACATTTCATTGAGAAATAAGTAGAAACTAAAGTCATTTGTGTTGCAGCCAGAAACATAATTCCAATCAGTTTGAACTGAATTGGTGACCGAGATCTGTAGATCGCAAATCAGCACGATGTCGGTAATCTGGAGAGGTGGCTCCAAACTGAAATTCCACCACAATGTTGTAGTAGTATCAGGATGCTAAGCTTGTAGGACAGAATCTGCAATTGGATCTAATCTCGGCCAAGTCTGGAACCAACTTTCCAGAAACAGATGAAATAGGGTCGCGAAAAATCGTGAAATATGCACATTAGACAAACAGAGACAAAAGCAAAACAACGCGCCTCGAAAAAATATTACATGTAGAGTTCGCAGACGTGAAGCGATGTAAATTTTTCAGGAAATGGCATGGTGAAATCTGTAATATGGCGAGCCAGGCAAGCTCGGGAGGGCCTGGGTTCGCTGGTCTCGGAGCGAGAGCGGTTCCGAAAAAACTTGTTCCGAACAGTATGTAGACATACCTATTATACTGAGCAGCAGACTGAAGAAACTATTTGCTCCGATTCTCATTTGTTCCCTTGGCACGAAGATCTGAGTCGTATTCGCTTAATAGTACTATGGCAGTACAATCTGAATATGTTGATTGTCGCCTTATGATAGCCCTACACCTGTCCAGTTTGCTGAGGATAATCCGGCTTTTAGACAGCGGGCCATGCTTAGCGCGTTAAACAATTCGGAATGTGGAGTTGTGTTTTGTGGCATTGGCTATTTCAGCACCTTATAGATATTTTTATTCGATTCGTGTCGTGTAAAGGGCACAATTGCAGTTGCAGGAGTACCTTTCGACGCCTTCTCGGTATATGATATATATATGAGCTGAAGAGGAGACATTAGTCCAACGGCTGCTTGACTTGTCTATATTCGACTTTCTTTAATTTCTTGTTTTTTCTGGAGTCTGTGGTTCAACAGAAGCTAGTTCATAATCTACCACTCCGTTACAGCTGGATAGAGTTGCGCCATAATATCTGTGGAAAGCAAATAGACGATCGCTCTTTCATGGAAATTGAAATTGAAAGAACCCTGCAACTGACCAATTTCTTTGGGATCCAAACAACCTACGACAACAATCATAACGCGGTCCAAACGCTACTAAAAAGAAGACCGTAGCTTCCAGGACAGTTATCAATCTGTCTAATCTATGTAAAACCCTTTCACTCGCTAGCCTATTTCGTCATTCGTTAAACAACAATCATCTTTTGGGATCGTATCATTCTCAAAGGGCAACATAACAATAGCAATAACCAATCCAATATAAAAAATAAGGCACATCTTAAAAACTTATTTACACAAATTTGACAGACTCTATTATGATCACTGTCCAGAAAGATATACTTCCACGAGTTAGTGAAGCAGACCTTGAGGAAATCGATTTTTCCAGCTCTAGGAATAGCAAGTCGCTCTCAGCAATGGTAGCTGCTAAAAGGTCTATAAATAACAGTCACACACCCTCTCCTTTACAAAAACAGGTGCTCGCAAGATCTCCATCAATCAGCAGCAATGGCTCCAACCATTCTATTCCAAGTTCTGCTCAGTCTCAATATGTAATCCTGTTGGACAAGACTCCCCAGAATTTGACCCCTACTCAGAGGTTACAATTGCGCAAACTGCAACTTAACAACAGCATTTCTAAGTTCAAATCAGACGACACGAATATCAGTTTACCAGTTACCCGATCCATACCTGAATCCAAATCGTTTTCTCGCTCGGGCAATCATTCCAATAATCTCGATGTCGTTATCGATGATCAGGATGAAGAAATCGACGTCGCCGATGTTCAGTTCCTGATGGCTCTATTCAATGCTCCACTTTCGCAACAATTTACTTCTATCAACCACCGTGAAAAGTTTCTATTTGATAACACCGAAAGAAAGTGGTCTTTGACCAAAAGCGACTCTACAAGATCGTCGTCTATTCTCAGCCAGGATAGTTGTAACGAAACTAGCTCATCAGTTTCTGACTATGAGGATGTCTCGTTTGCATTCTACAAGAGTGTAAATAACTCCTTTTCTAGCCTTGAGTACAGCTCCATCTCCAGGGATGCTCAGGAATTGACTCTTTTGTTTAATAAAGATGAGTCAGTTCAGATTGCAGAAGAATCAGCTTGCCGCCAACAGATGTTGAATAGCTTCAGAAAAGTCTCTGGACCGCAAGGCTTGACTGCCTCGCCCAATTTCTCAGTCGTATCTACTTCTCAGTCGTACTGCTCTTCAAGACCTCTTGCCAGGAATCATTTAGACTCAAAGCCTCAAGCCCCTAAGCAGAATCTTCCTACACTTCCTGTATCTCCTCATCAGTCCCAGATAGGGCGTTCAACTTCGGTTTCCAAATACTACACTTTTACGAGACCTACATGGTTGCCTCCTAAATCGTCATACGACAAACGTAAGCATCAAAAGGAATCTGAAGACATTCTTTTACATGCAATGAAGATAGAAGCCGAGCAGCTGCGCAAAAAATTGATGCAATTACAGATAATCAAGAAGCAAAAACTCAAAGACTTGAAAGTTTGGGAAGCATTGGCTGCGCTCCCAACAATGGAAGACTATGAAGAGAAGGTTTCATCGATGAAAAATCTCGATGGTATGTATTGGAGGGGGATCCCAGAAATTGTTAGAGGCAAGGTTTGGTGGAGAAGCTTGAATTCAAAATTTAAATTCTACCCCAATGGAAAGAAGGATGCACATATGAACAAGTTCAATGTCCAATTTTGCGAATACTACTTCCAAATGTATGACAGCGTTGTATTACCAAATGTCAAACAATTGGAAAAGCTTTCACGCGAACACAACCAGGTGAAAGTAATAGTAGATCAGTACGAAGGTCAGGGTGCAAGAACTGCGAAGCGATCACTTTATTTGGATGCAAAAGCAGCCGAAACAAAGGCAGCTCAGAAACTCAAAACGCTTCAAAATATACACATCAGTGATTGCAACAACATGAAGTTGTCCACTTTGAAAGCCTTGTACGATACAGTTTCTACTGGCTTGTTGGATGTGTACCCAGATTTGAATTATTTCCAAAACTTTGACATTATTCAGAAATTAACCAAGATTATTACTTGTTTTGTTTTGCATTTGCATCAGAATTCTGGCTCTCAGGATGAGGATATCACTAGGCTCTATTTCCCAGGTTTGAAAAATTTGGTCGCTGTCTTTCATTTCAGCTTCAAGAATAGTTACAAGACATTTGTCACCATTTGTCAATTTTTCGACGACCATATTCCAAGTTTGTTATTGAACTTGAGAGTCCTCGAAGATAAAGCTGCGCGGGCTATTTTGTTAGATTCCTTCTCCGATTTGTACCTCAATGGTTTTGAGCAACACTTTATGAAGAACTTGGAGAGATTGTATATTCACTTTAAGGTTGTTCATTTGAATCCAATCGACTACTTACCTAATTTAACATTGGGTTTGTTAACTAACCTTCTTAATTTTGAACTTTCCAATCACATTCTCGATATTTATGCTTTTGAATGCGGAAATTTTGACGACTTTGTTACAAAACTTGTTTTGGGTTTTTTCAAGCAAATAGATCATAAATTTTACGGTTCAAGAGACGAAATTTTAAGCACTCTCAAGGGACCCGATTTCAAAGTGGATGGTAACGATGATATTTATAGATATTTCAACGTCGGTTACGAACATGATTTTATAGAATCCATCAGGTCTATTAAGATATAGATGGTGCTGACATTAATATGGTAACGTTTTTTCATGTACAGTTAATTTATAATACATAATTATCTAATAATCAGGCACTTACAGCTTATTGTCATCCAAATGCTTCAAAAGATCAGCACCGTCACTTGGTGTCTTCACCTTTAGCACATAAGTCTCGATCTTAGAAGTATCAGCAGGGTTGACAGTTGGAATGCGCACCATCGAACCATTTCCGATCTGCGTATACGTCATATCCTTTGAAATAGCTATATTCAATAACACTCTTAATCCGCCATCAGCTCTAATTAATACTCTTGATTTCTGCGTTTCCTTGTTTTTCAATACTTTTAAATCGCCCACTCCCTTGTTGATGTATGGATTTTCCTTCGAGCTTGGATCAAACAACATCAACTTGGCACGCCTAGTATAGAGAGTATCTTCCAATTCTTCTCCAGATATACTGTCCACTTTTTCAGAGCCCAATTGAGCAACTGGGGCAAAATCTCCTCCTGTTTCTTCTTCTTGAACTTTTTCATCATCTTTATCAGTACCCTTGGACTCGACTGTTGTGGATCCTACAGAAAATGCATTAGTTGAGGAAGAGTTTCCGAATACTGACGTGCCATTAGTGGAACCAAGCGAGAATGCTGGTTTAGCAGAAGAGTCGGATCCGGAACTTGCCGTTGGGTTAAACGAAAACAGGAAGGCTTGTTTAGTGGCAGTTTCAGTGTTTGAAGAAGCGCCAAAATTCACTGAAGGCTTTTCATTCTCATCTTTTTTGTTTTGTGAAAAATTAAAGGCGGATGCAGAAGTACCAAAATTAAATGTAGGCTTCTGTTCTGATGCATCCGAGTTATTTCCAGCAGACCTATTGTCACCGCCAGTACTTTGGCCAAAAATGAACGTATTTCCATTGTTTGAGCCAAATGACAATGTTGACGACGGCTTTACTTCGTCTTTCTTTTCAGAAATTGCTGAACCGAAAGAAAATGGACCCGGCTTAGAGTCAAATTTTTTTTCGGTAGAAGCTGGTGGATTAAAACTGAACAACGGCTTGGGTTGTTCATCCTTCTTCTCAGTATCAGTTGCGCTGAAACTGGACAAAGGTTTGGTATGTTCTGCATTCTTTTCGCCATTAGTATTTATTATACCGAATGAAAATGTTGGTTTTGTCTCTTCTTTCATTTCAGTAGTTGTAGGAGCAGAAGATCCGAATAATGTGGTTGCTGGCAGTTGACCAAATGAAAATGCTTGTTTAGGTTCAGTTGTAGCCGGAGTAGAACCAAAGGCGAAAAGTTTTGGAGTTTCCTTCTTTTCATCGCCAGCAGTCAGTGCGTGTGAGTGATCTGGTTTATGGTTGCCTTTTACTGAAGAAGATCCAAAGGAAAATGGTGCCAGTACTGTGTCCTTCTTCTCAGTAGAGGTAGTAGTAGAGCTGGTACTTGGGGTAAAGGAAAATGCAGGTTTGGGTTCATCTGGCTTAAGATCTTCTGCTTTCTTTTCTTTTGACTTGACAGCGTCAGCTGTAGTGCCAAAGTTGAAGAGGCTAGTTGTTTTATCAGAAGGGAGCTTGAATACAGCATCATCGATAGGCTTGTTAAAAGTGAAGGTAGGACCCTTGATTTCGATTTCAGAGTCAGAGTCAGAGTCATCTTTTACGTTCTTTTTGGCAAGTTTCTTGGGATCGAAAGTGAATGGAGAGCTTTTAGTGGTAGGATTGGCTGTCAACGTGAATTTTGGTCCTTCCACCTTGACTTCGTCCTCGGAGTCGGAGTCAGAATCAGATTCAACTTGTATAGGCTCTTCCCTCTTTTCTTGATCTACTGGAATAAACGACTTTGAAGCTGCAGGAACTGTTGGAACTACTGTTGGAAATGTCGTAGCGGTTGGTGCTTCAGATGGTGTGAATTTGAATAATCCATTGGTTCCAGTACTATTACTGGTATTGGTTGCATTAGCAGATGTGGAAGAGAATCCCGTAAATACTGGAATTTTCGTATTGGACTCTGTCCTTGATGAAGAAAGGTATTCCGTTTCAATGTCCTTGTAGTACTGGATGTACTTATTAAGCAACGGAGTGAAGTTCGCTACGCTTCCCTCAGTGTTCTTGCTGGTAAGGGAGTGCACCAACTTGTTATTCAATGCCTTGATTTTGTTGTTCTTTACAGCCTCAGCTGCAGATGAGGTTGGTGATTTTGTTGTTGAATATGAAGTCGTCGATGTACTCGACTTTGATAGCTTGAATGGATTGGCCGGTTCAGCTGCTGTGGAGCCATTCAAGCCAGCAAAGGCTGGTCCCCCGTTTACAGGTACTGATGGAGTTGAAGAAGCTGAAGATTCTAAAGTTGTCGACGCTCCGAATATAGAAGTCGAGTTTGCGCCGAAGTTTCTGCTCTTTGGTTGTATGATTTTTCGCTTGGCCATCACCTCAGCTGAAGCCTTGAAGACTTGAGGTTCATGGTCATCACCTCCGTCGTTGAAATCGAAGTTATCCTTCGTGATCTGATCGGCAGCACCTCTTTTCGACATTATGGTGTATGTATAGATGAATAAAAGAAACTAGGCTAAAAGATAATCTGGTTGTTGTGATAACCCACTTATTGTACTACGAAATTGAGTGGAATTCATCTCGCGAAATTTGTTAGCGGTTTTAGGCCAGTACCGCAGTATTTAATTTGTGAGATATTCACATGAGACGCAGTATTAGAAAAACGAAGTTCTCGGTCTACAATTTAAAAATGGATGAACAGACTTAATCACTGAGCTGTTGTCGTTCTATTCTCAAAACTTCAGGCCAAAATGCTTAAATTGTACCCAATCATGAATGGTGGCCGCTGATCCAAATCTCCAGACTCTCTCAAATCTCTACGGATAAGTAAGGCGCGAAAACTAGCTCGTAGTTAAGTACATATACCAGTGAAAAATTACGTTAATCACTAGAGTTAACAAAACTCAGCTAAATATGAATCAAATCTGGGCTAGGGAAAATGGGTTATAATTTCTTATTATATATATTGAAAATGTCCCATCTAATATTTCTCTCCTCCTATCTAGAGATAAATTTTATTATATATATTCAAAGTGAGGAAAGACTGACGTTATTCAAATACTGGAAGTTGTTATTGAACTTATTATAGGTGTGTCAAATACGTAACATGCCTATTTCTATATTCTTCTACTATGTCTATGATCGTCGTTTTATATTATATGGCTGCAATATTCCATGCATCTGCAGAATGTGTTGCACCCAATTTTCAATTTGAAAATGTCTTGATTAGGGCTGAGCCCTAATCTCTCTATATAAACACCTGACTTTAGTACTGCGTGTAGTAGAGATCTACTCCTCTTAGTGCCAAAACTGCGCGCACCAGCTTCTAAATTACTGGGGGAAAGTAATCATTTACATCACATGACCAGTATCCTGTACACATATTTTACCATAGTGAGGACGAAAATTTTTTATTAGCGGTCTACTTAACAATATTTGTTGAATCTCTTCTTCTTTTCCTTTTTTGGTCTCCAGTACGAATCGTCAAATAAGTATGTTAGAATAAAAAGATTAATGGAATGAGATAAACTTTGAGCACCAACCTTGCAGTCAATAATGACAATATAATTTACCACTAGTGACGAAAATGTTGTGAAAAATTTCCTAGATATTGAAGGGCATCAAATTTTCTATATCCAATGAAATGAAATAGTATAAGGATGATATTGAAGAAGAATGACAACAGTGACATCCAAGTCGTAGACTATGAACTATCATATGAATTACAGCAAAAGTCGAGGAATAGACTTTCATATAGACAACGGTTAATACTTTAAAGTGGGATCTACAATGCAAACGAGGTATCCCATAGATAAGGCCAAAATTTTTTTCAACGACAAATAATTTGTTCGATGAGGAAATGTCACTCTATTGATGTTAGATGATGTGCTCTATCATGTTTTTATTTCCCCAGTTATGATGAACTAGTACTAACAATCTTTAGAATGGCTCCAAAGGTTCAACAAACTAAGGCTGCTAAGGCCGCCGCCGCTTTAGCCGGTGGTAAGAAGGGTAAGAAAAAGTGGAATAAGGGTAAGGTTAAGGACAAGGCCCAGCACGTTGTCATCTTGGACCAAGACAAATACGACAGAATCTTGAAGGATGTCCCAACCTACAAGTTCGTTTCTGTCTCTGTCTTGGTTGACAGACTTAAGATCGGTGGTTCCGTTGCCAGAGTTGCCTTGAGACAATTGGAAGACGACGGTATCATTGCTCCAGTCTTGAAGCACTCCAAGCAATCCATCTACACCAAGGTCGAATAAATTCATTGATTTCTTATCTAAGTAACTTTTGGCCAGGTTTGGCCAATAATAAAGCATAATGGAAAAACATCACTACATTCTTATTTTAGGTTGTCTTATTTAGTATTTAATGAATTTACAAATGTACAAATACGTTCAGAAATGGATTTTGTAATTTCTGAGGATATAGATAATATTAATTTATGCTTCCATATCTATGAGTGGCGGCAGTCTATAGCTATGTATAGGCATTCAGTGTCTTAAGAACAGTAAGGTAAGATTTGTATGTTGAGTATGATTTTCCAATTTGATCTTGGAATTCTACTCGCACTTCCTTGGAATTAGGACAAAATAGCTCGATGCAATTTTGTACGCAATTTTAATATGAGAGCGAGCTCCTTAATAGTTTATTCATGTTCCAGTCTTGTTCTGCCAGCTATTGTCTTCCTTTGTCTACTCTTTAGGACTGATTAGGGCTCGTCCATAGCATCTACGGTCTCTTATAGCTGTTTGTAGTATTTACTTGTGATTTAAGGCATGTATAGAACGACTAGTAAAGGTTCCTTGTATGGAACACGATTCGTACGAAGAACTTTAGCTCCCATCTATAGTCGGAGTTTCATTAACTTGCCCTTCTCTGATGAAAAAGAACAGTCGCATAAAGTCTCTAAGTTAATAGGTGGCAAACAGCTGGTAATTTTCGATATAATTTCAGATGTCCAGAGCTACAAACAATTCATTCCATTCTTGGAGGATTCGTTCGTAACAGAAAGAGATGGAAATGGATATGCCACTGAAGCTGGACTACAAGTTGGGTGGAAGCAGTTCGATGAGCGATTTGTGTGCAAGCTCACGTGTACTCCTCATCAGTCTGTCATTGCTGAAAGCATCACCACATCAGTATTTGCTAGTCTCTATACTGAATGGAGACTTACACCAGTTAAATCCAGAATTACGAATAGTGAGGATTTTACCAATTGCGAGTTGACTTTGAAGTATAAGTTCAAGAACCCTTTGTATAACACCGTTAGCTCTATGTTTGCGGATCAGGTCACGAGCATCATGATCAAAGCATTTGAATCCAGAGTTCGCCAAGTGACATTCCAAAACAGTAGCTTGGATGCGAAATCGAAACTTGCATTAGACAAATAATAGACATATCCAAAGTATAAACAATGTATATAGCCTTTACATTTGTTGTCAATAGATGTAGCATACAAGATATATCTAGAAATACAATAAAAAGTTACTTGCACGAATCGTGTATTCAAACCAAGAATGATATAAAATCATATCGAAGCTCTATAATTATCAAAGTAGGGGATAAAACGAACGGATGGCTAACCAGTAAATAGTAAAGTTTATAGTTTCAAAGAATACATGTGACCTTTCCTTACCCTAACCAATAAAACCCAAATGTATAAGAAAGACTTCAACTAGAATTGAAGCGAATTGAAACAAAAAATGTAGGATGCAAATAATATATAGAAAGTTTGAAGCTCCAGTCAGACGTTCTTTGGAATCAATCCATGGGCGCCAACCACGTACTCCTTCAAGAAGTGGTTAGTGACTTTCGTCAACGCAGAATCGGGTAGGTTGAAACCGTTGATTTCTTTGAAGGAAAAGCTTCTATTTTTCCTGAATCCTGAAGTGGATTCGTTAGTGGAGTTTTGTGAAGAAACAGTCGAATTCAAGCTGATCAAACTGGTGGCACTGCTAGAAATCGACAACTCTCCGTTGTATTTGATGTTCTTGAGGTATGCAAAATTCAATGGCGACAATGTCGTAGGTTTGACAAGCGACTTACTGGTCCACGAATCCTCCATGGTTAAAGGCTTGATGCATCTGAGACAGTTTCTGTAATACTTTCTCTTGCTCTGCACCTTCTCCAAAGGAGGCTGCCACTTCTGGTCTTCGAAGCTTCTTCGAGTAGAATTGGAATTCTTAGGCTTTTGAGGAGATGTGCTTGTTCTGCGATTTGTTTTACGGTTTTGACTAGAAGTAGAAGGTACACCGGCTTCATCGTCAACACAATCATCAACTACATCTTCTTCATACTCGTCTTCTTCGTCTGTTTGGTGTAAGTCGCTCAAGTTCTGAATATCGTCTTCGTCCTCGCCGCAGTCGATCTGGTAGCCTACTTCGTTTGCGGTTTTAATCACCGTACTGGAAAACGAGCCGGGCCTACTAGAGGCACCAACGGACACAATAGCGGTAGTGTGTCCTGGTATTCTTTGTGGAGCCCTGGTTGCTGTTCTAGATGAAGAAGCCTGGTTTCTCGAACTAGTCATGACTTCGTACATCTCTTCGTCATAGTCATCCTCGTCGTATTCATAGGTAGAATTGACGGCAGACTCGTCTTCGTACTCAGACTCGTTGAATAAGGCGAAGTTAGGAGATGAGTTCGATCTGACAATTTCCAAGTTTGGGAAACGAGGATTATCGCTGGAAAAAACAGCATGCGATTGAGTACCGGAGAATCCAGTAGGATCTATGAAATTACGAGAAGCAGAAGCAGCTGAAGCCTGACTTGTTGAGGATTGTGTCAGAGACACAGACAATTTGGACTTCAACTTCGAGAGTTTATCCCTGAATCTACTGTTGGGGTCTGACAGCGAACGCAATCTGAAGCCACGAGATGAGTTCTGGTTATTTTGAGATGCATACTGTTTCGATTGTTGGATCAAAGCTTGACATTGAGCTTCATAATTAGCAGCCTCCTCGCTTCTATCACGTCTTCTTCTACGAGGTACTGTTCTATATCTGGGCAATTCACGCTCGTTCAAGTCAAGAGCGATGTCTTTACCAATGCCAATAGCCATATTCCATTCGATCAAAACTTTAGTTGTAGGGAAGTAGACGAGTATCTGTTCGCTTTCGATGCGTAATCTCAAGACATTAGGCCGTTTCTTGTAGTCTGTAGCCAAACCGACACGGGCATGCTGCAACGAGTACGATCTGATCAACTTCTTGTTACTGTTGTTCTTCTTGCCATCTTCAGCAGAAGAGCCAATCAAGTTCAACCGTTGACACATCCTGTAGAACTGCAAGTCTCCTTCCGTTGTGTGCTGACTCTCGACGTTTCGCAATTCCTCAGGAGCGAACTCGTTATGAGTACGATCTCCGTCATGTAATGTGACAGGCCTGAATGCTAAGAGATGGTTCTCCAAAGTGCTGGGAACAGCGTAAAATGACAACTGGGTCGAGTTCAACTCCATTATGACCGATTTCCATGATCTAGCAGGTGAAGGCTCGTACGGCGTGAGCCATTCCAATTTGCGCGAGACTATACCTAACTTGTATACCGAAGGCGTGTAGTTAGGCAATTTCTCATCTGAGCTGTGAGGTCTCAAGCTGATTGGGAAACGGGGACAGCCGCCTGGAGGAAGCGTGCTGTATTGCGGAGGAAGAACGGGAAAAGGCTCGATAAGCTGGAGAAAGTTATCCTGTTGAGATGTGAAATGCTTTGGTTTTTGGGGGGATATCAGGTAGTTGTTGAAGTTGTTATTCACCTTAGTGAAGGCTGACGTAGATATCAGGGCTGGTGTAGGTGGAGTGTCTGGACGGGAACCCAGATCACTAGCGTTCCTATTGATGTCTTCATTTGATGTGCTGGAAGACTGTTTGATAGGGCTCTGGGCGCGTGAGCTAGACCGGCTGGCTGAAGAAGACAGTGTGGAAGGGGACAAGTCTGACGACGAGGTTGTGGACGATAACAAGGTTTTGTCCTCAGTGTCGGAATAGAGAACCGAGGGAGCCAACGGATCGACTACACTACAGCCAACAACGGAAAGCATGGTGAGCAGACATGCACAGGTAATGTAAGAAATAGTAAAGCAACTGAAGCCTAGTACTAGGAAGAAGGGGAAATGAAAGTGAACTATAGGAAATGTGAATTCAATTTCAGTTCGAGGTTCAGCAGCAGATGATTTTCTGACCAATTTTTGAACAGGCTATGAAATATTAGTATTTAATTTTAATTTTGTGAGGTGCAAAATAGTGAGATATGTTGCTAATGGGAGTCGCTTCAGATACGGTAGAAGGTCGATGTTGCACCTGAATATAAGGCTCTCCGCCAGGGTTAAGTATGAGACTAATAGGTGCAGAAGAGCAAGGTGTTAGCAGAAGTGTTTTCGAACCAGGTGCGATTCCTATTATCGCCTGGGCGTAGTCCAGAAGGGTGGGAACAGATGGAGAACGCGATGGAGTATACCAGTCCAAAATAACGGCAACAGACAAAGAGGAGATGTGGACTCCTCAACAGCTGGTGGTTACCGATGAAGTCGACGTCTCCAACAGCTTTGTTATGGCTTCCGGATGGAAAAAGAAATCAACCTCCAACCGAAAGGGGTAGGAAATTTCACGGGATCCGTACGATGCGATAAGATAGGGGAAGAGCACAAACTCGTGGACGAAGGGAAGTCTCGTGCGGATAGTGAACGTGATTGGAGTGTATGGAAAAGGAGACTATTGCAAACGTGAATCAGCAGCAGCTCAAGAACTGACGGGATGGTGGAACAAGGCAGAAGATGAATACAGGGACCTTTGCGATAGCAGTTTATTCAATATATTAGGACGAAGTATTCTAGAATGTATTTATGCTATTGAAATATACTCTATTAGTGTACCGTACATATATATACAGTGGTGTGCACTATTCTCAATGTGGAACTCACTAACGATCTAAGCAGGGTAATATGAACAAGTTCAGGACGACACTACTTGAAAGGCCAAATAGTGGAAACGACAACAGGAGACCTTTCAAAAGCGAATCGAGTCATATATGTACATCTAAGCACCCCAGCCTATATCATAATCATGAGACAATATGTCTAAGTATAACGTAAGCCTTACCCGCCATCGTTCTTGTGCAGTTCTGCAAACGTCTGGCTAAAGCCTGCTGCGTTTTCCCAGCTTACCCGAGCTGTTTTCCATTCCTAGCCGTTCTTGTGCATAGAGAGCACCGGATCGACACTGAGTTCTTTGAGGACTCTGCTCCATTAGAGCCAATCATAGCGCTGTACCCGCTCGAAGCCGGCTTGCAGCCGTATCGTTTCTTGTGACAAATGGCTTCTCACCGGCTATAGCCTTTAAGCTTAAGCCTTCCAGACAATTGACCCTTTTTGTCCTCGTTCATCTATCTCCATTCCCATGTCATCGTTCCCCCGTCTAGTCCTGGTTCCGTCGCCCCGTTCTGTCTTCAAGAGGCGATTGCATCGTAATTTACGAAGACATGTCATTTACTCATTTTCTTCGTTTCTTAAAACACCATCCGCTCTAACTTTACGGTTTCACCTGGACCTTCATCCCTGCTTTTGACTTGTTATTGAGTTCTCCCTCGTTGGCTTCTCATCATTCCGTGTCCTTTCTCGCAATAGGGATGACTTCTTTCTCGTACGTCTCTTTCTCGCTTTATTTTCATTGTTATTCTCATCCTCAATATTGTACTCCAAATAACGATTTATTAATCGTTCCTTTTTCTCATTCGTCAACTCCGCAATCTCAACCTGAGCTGTCATTTCCGCGGATTTTGTCTAATCTATGACCCCAACTTCAAAAAGCAACTAAACACTCCTTGCCACTAATACTCTATTTTTCAACTCTATTTTGCAATACCTTCTCAGTACTCATCTTGTTATCCGCTCGTGCCTGAAGATTCTGATTTTTTATTGCATCTGGGGTCCAAGTCATCGTATCGCTGAAGTCACATTGATCTCACCCACTTTGTAAACCCAGTCGGTCATCAAGGGCTAGCCTCTCCTCTTTGGCTGACAAATCTACTCCAAGCCAATTTGACATCTCGTCAAAATCGGCTACAAAGAAATCATGTGGTTGGCTCGGATTCCAAGAAATGCAAATATGTCGCAAATAAGGTCGCCTTCTTACCACAGTGTTTAGTCATAGACTGACGTCTGGCAAATTTTATGTCCTGCATGTTATCGAAAACATCCATACCGCGCTAATATTTTGATATTTGTAGCAAGACAAACCCCATTTGCTCCAGTGCAAAATTCCTCTTATCACAGCAGGTCGGGCTCCAATTAGATAAGCACTGTATGCAGCTTGTATTGTTCTTATGCGTATACTATGCAATCATTTTGGTGCCATCCACCAGCGTTCTCCAATGTTACATTTATTTCTATCACCACTTCGCCCAATTAGGAAACTACCTCGTCGAGTTTATTAGATAAGCCTTATGGAAACTGGGGAATAAGCAATAAACCAAGTTTCACTTACCGATTAATGTTTGTCAAGCGGTTACATTTTTTCAATGTTATTACTAACCGGGATGTAAATGTTACATTTTTCTAAGTTTAGTACTCTTTAGTCTTCAAACGGCTTCCATATGGGGATTCCGACTCGACATCCCGCTCGTAAGAGGAAACCATGTATGGATGGCAAAAATACCGTAGCTTGTGCTGAATCTTGCAATGTTGTTGGTCAATACTGGTTTAATGAAGAAATTGTTACATTAATATGGTTTTGTATTTGGAATTTGCACATTTTTCAACTTTTTTGTCCAATTTATTCCCAGTTACTCCTATTTCAGAAAGAAAAATGAACATATTTCTACGAAAATATAGCTTTCTTACCAAGGCATTAATTTCTTGCGGTCAAAGAAATTGACTAATCAACAATATACCTTATTCATTCCTCGGTTAGATAATGATGCTAGCCCATTATGGTTTATTCTATCACTGAAATGGACTACTTCTTCTTTTGTCGTTATCATCGATAAATCCTAAACATCGGTAACCGCAGCAACCTCCACCTTAACGCCTTCACTTTTGAGGCTTCAACAGTGTGTCGTCTCGGTAAATACAGATTGCAAAAAAAACAAATTAGGTCCCCATACTTTCAAAAAAAATACTACATCGTTTTCACAGCCATTTCGTGTATTCAGGAGCAAAAATATCGGCTGTACCTTTTGTTGCATTTTTGAGGGCCGGTCTTCAATTGTTTTAATCCGAATTTGTACCAGATACAACTAAGTGATTATTCTGGACGGATTTCAATTGTAATAGTTATGGTATAAATAGAGGCTCTCCTGGGATTATAAAGGAAAAATTGTATATGATTGGAGGTACTACATTGTTTCGTTGCATAGATCAGACTCGTAGAAATATACGATGAAATTGACTAACTTGGCGGTTGTTCTCGCGCCATTGTTGGCATTTACCCAGGCGGTTAAAGTCAATCCACTCCCAGCTCCTAGACTGATCGACTGGCTCGATGAAAATCCAATTTCTGTGAATTTGGGCAAGTTGGACTTGCAAATTGGAACTGAAAACTCAATTATTTCAGAAGCTTTCTATAGAACCGTTCTGACGTTGAGAAAGTTGAAATGGTATCCCGCCGCTACTGAAGCTCCTATCTCCAGCTTTGTACCATTTCCTACCGCTGATGTTGCAGCTGCTGGTACCAAAAAGAGAAAAAGAGATAGTCAGCGTACCTTTGACTTGTCTGGCTTAAGTGTGGTTGAAGTCACTGTTAACGATTATGCCGCTGACCTTCAAATGGGAGTCAATGAGACCTACACCTTGTCTGTTAACCCTTCAAGTATCATAATCGAAGCTGAAACTGTGTGGGGAGTTCTCCATGCATTTGCTACCTTACAGCAATTGATAATCTACAATAACAGCAAGTTCGTCATTGAGGGTTCAGTTAACATCTGGGATGCTCCTCTTTACCAGCATCGTGGTGTGATGGTTGATACTGGCCGCAATTACTTGAGCATCGACTCCATCTTGGACCAAATCGATATGATGGCTCTTTGCAAGTTGAACTCTTTACACATTCACCTAGATGACGCTCAGAGTTGGCCATTGTTGTTGAACTCGTACCCAGAAATGATTTTGGATGCCTACAGTGAACGTGAAATCTACACTATCCAAGATCTTCAACACATAATCAAGTACGCAAGGAACAGAGGTGTTAGAGTTATACCAGAAATCGACCTTCCTGGTCATGCCCGCGCTGGTTGGAGACAAATCAACCCCGACTTGGTTGCTTGTGGAGACTCCTGGTGGTCTAACGATATCTGGGCTTCCCATACTGCTGTAGAACCACCTCCAGGTCAATTGGACATCATGAATGAAGAAGTGTACGAGGTCATTGCTGATGTCTATAACGAATTGAGTGAAATATTCACTGATAATGTTTTCCACGTTGGCGCCGATGAGATTCAAACTGGTTGTTATAACATGTCCACTTTGATTCAAAACTGGTTCAAGGAAGACCCCTCAAGAACCTGGAATGACTTAAGTCAGTACTATGTTGACAAGGCATACCCAATCTTCATGAACAAGACTAGCAGACGTTTGACGATGTGGGAAGATATTCTCTTGACTCCTGAAGGTGCCCACACTTTGCCTACTGATGTTATCTTGCAATCTTGGAACAACGACTTGGTTAATATTCAAAACTTGACTGCTCGTGGCTACGACGTCATTGTTTCGTCATCCTCGCACTTCTACTTGGACTGCGGTTTTGGTGGATGGGTTTCGAACGATCCAAGATACATCGATGACTACTCCAACGATGTATTCAACACCGGTTTAGGAGGTTCTTGGTGTGCTCCATACAAGACTTGGCAAAGAATCTATGACTATGATTTCACTGCCAACTTGACGGATGCTCAGGCTGAACACGTCATTGGTGCCGAGTTGGCCTTGTGGTCCGAACAGGTTGACTCTACTGTTCTAACCCAAAAGATCTGGCCAAGAGCTGCCGCCTTAGCTGAATCCACTTGGTCCGGTAACCGTAATGCTGACGGATACTTGAGAACGAACGAGTTGACGCAAAGAATCTTGAACTTCAGAGAATATTTGGTTGCTCTTGGTTTCGGTGCTTCTCCTCTTGTACCAAAGTACTGTTTGCTTAACCCTCACTCTTGCGATTTGTACCAAAACCAAACTGCTCTTGAGCAATATGGTACACACAACTACGAGAACTCCACTATCGCTGTTCCTAACTAAAATACTTATACCTTCAAATTTCGAAGGCATTCTTCGTTATATGATGCCTTGTATATTCAAATAGCTGTTATTATATTCAAAATAGTTTAGTTTAGATGATTGCAAAATTTTGTTTTTCTGTACGTATTTATTAAGTATAAAAAATTGTTTCGTTTGGTGCAAAAAAATTCAAGACCAATCTATTCCTCAAATATTTTTCTTTTCTATTCGAATTTTGCACAAGATGACATCTCTTAATGAGCTGGATGTCGTTCTCACTTTGTCAACACTCGCGGCAGATCTCAGTAGCCACAATTATGAATCGTTACCTACTCAACTTACCTCTTTGGGCCTGTTCATCTCAGCTACAATTTCTGATGAACCTTTAAGATCTGAGCTTAGTAAGAGCCAACAAGTATGGAATGAATTGGACAAAATAATAAATGAGAATAACAAGAAGTTCTCAACTACTGATGATATAACTCCTCATATACGATTGTATAGAGCAGTTCTTTTGTTGCTTAGAAATCTCATTATTTCAGCCGAAAACCAGCAAGCGATAGGCATAGAAGTTGTAAATGATCTTGGTTCTTTCATACATTTTTTTCCCCATGATAATGAATTTTATCAAAAGACTCTACTAGTGTATTTCCAAATACTTGCAAATATCTCACATGACGCTTGGGAACATGGCTCTAACAATAAGGCAATCATAGAGCAAGTCAATCTGTTGTTGCATCGCTTGGAAGATAAAATTCCAGTCTTGGAGCTTCCTTTGGTACATTTCCTTGTTAACCTATTGCAAAGTAAGACCGAAGACGAAACGCATCATAACTTAAACCTTTACAACTTGTTAAAAATAGATAGCAATTCTGTATGCGATTTCCTTGTGAGCACTTTTCATCAAATAGAAGACTTTGAATCGCTCTCGCTTGCTCAAACGGTTTTGGTGGATTTGTTGTTTGAAGTTATCACTCATGAAAGTTTTGGTTACTGGTTAACCACTCAACAGGGAAGCGATAATTTCATCCCATGGTTGAAATTGAATCAACTATTGATAACCTCAAAACAAGATTGGAACAATTACCAACTAACTGCACTTTTATCTTGGGACTATGAGTACTTTGTGAAGTATAGTGAGTTGTCTACTAAGATAATCGAAGAAGGAAAGTGGGATGACAAAATCGAAATGATCTCAATAATAACAATTGATATATTATCTGATTTGTGTAAGTACGAACAAGCTATCCAATTCTTACGTCACTACGATGTTATCACTCCTCTTGTTAAATTCTTGCGAGTTGTTCACGAAAACATTAAGCCCATCACCATAAAAGAGAGAGAACAAAATTTGGTAGAGGCAAAGCATAAGAAATACCCTCATGTTAAATCTTTGTTGATTGAAGTGATGGCTTATTTAACACATGAATCATTTGAGACTCAGGAGATGGTTAGGGAGTTACATGGTTTGGAATTAGTATTATCCAATTGTATTATCGATGACAATAACCCGTTTGTGAAAGAACGTGCCATTATGTGTTTAAAGTTTTTGTTGGCAAACAATCTTGGTAATCAAAAGTTTGTGAGGGATCTTGAAGCCAAGAGTTCAGTTGATGACGAAGTACTAAAGGAAGTTGGTCTCGAGGTCGAGATTGAAAATGGAAAGGTCAGTTTAAAGAAGAATTCAACTAATTAGTATAGATTAAAGTATGTATAAAATGTGCACATATAGATGGAGAAGTAAAGGTAATTTAGATTTTATAAATTAAAAGTTCAATTCCTTCTTGATGGCATCCTTGACCTTTTCTATAGAGGCTTCATCGATCAAGTTAATTCTCTTGTGCTTGGTGCTCAAAGCTTTCAATTCAGCAGGTAATACATCCTTCTCGAAAGAATAGCCTGTGATGTGGCCCAATGCCTTGTTGACAACTTCAGAAAACTTGGCTGGATGGGCTGTAGACAACGAAATGTACTTGATGTTGTCCTTCTTCTCGTCCTTCTTGATGAATCTGTACGAAGTCGTAACACCGACAGCAGTGTGTGGATCCAAGACGTAACTTTCTGGATGAGTGGAGTACACTTCCTTTATGGTAGCAACAGTTTCAGCATCATCAACTCTCTCGGAATCAAAGATAGACTTGGCCCCAAGAAGAACTTCTGGGTCAGCGACAACAGAACCGGTTTCTTTCAATTGTTGCATCCACGAGTTCAAAGTCTTACCAGCTACTTCGTCGCTGCCTTTGGCAATGGAGTCTCTGATCAAGTACCATAATAATCTTTCGAAATTTGACGATATCAAAATATCCATAGCTGGTGAAAATGTCGCTTTGACAGCCACAGAGGCATCCTTGTCAGCACTCTTTTCGTAACGACCAGTCTTCATGAATCTGTCCAAAATGTCGTTTTCATTAGTGGCGATGATTAACTTGTCCACTGGCAAGCCCATCTTGTATGCATAGTAACCAGCCAATATATCACCGAAGTTACCAGAAGGAACGACGAATCTTACCTTCGCAGAGGTGTCATTTAACTGCTTCTGCAATTGGAAGTATGAGTAAAAGTAGTATGTCTGTTGGGCCAAGATTCTTGCCCAGTTGATGGAGTTGACAGCTCCAACATGGTACTTATCGTTGAATTCACGGTCTCCAAAGACCTGCTTCACGATGTCCTGACAATCATCGAAGGTACCGTTAAGCGACAATGTGTGCACATTGGCGTCTTCTACGGTGGTCATTTGTTCTTCTTGAATAGGCGATATTCTGCCTGTTGGGTAGAGAATGAACACAGACACATCCTTCTTACCTCTTAAACCGTAGATAGCAGCCGAACCAGTATCACCAGAAGTTGCACCCACGACAGTGATAACATCACGAGCTTCTCCTTCTGCCTTCTTAGCGTTTCTTCTGGTCAAGAAATATTCAAAAAGGTTGCCGACAAACTGCAAGGCAACATCCTTGAAGGCATAGGTGGGACCGTGGAACAATTCAAGTAAGTACAACTTATCGTCAATCTTCTTCAATGGAGTTACCTCTTCCGATCTGAAAGTTGAGTAAGATCTGGAGATCAAGTTTTTTAAGTCTTGGTCAGGAATTTCTGCAGAGTTGATGTACAATCTTAACACATTGAAAGCCAACTCTTGGAAAGACAAATCGGCCCATTCTTGCAAGAATGAAACTGGAAGCTGGGGAACTTGCGAGGGTAGGAATAAACCACCATCGTTGGCCAAACCGGTCATGACCACATCCTCAAATGACAAAGCCTGGGGCTCTGCAGAACGCGATGATCTATACTTTTGAGACATTTCTATTGTTGCTAATGAGTGAAAATTGAAGATATTTCCAGATATTTCCAGATATTTGAGGTCTTGAAAAAGATTCGCAAGTGAAAAATTCGGACTCATGAATCTTCGTCGTACGCATGGGCGCAAACCTGAACCGGCCAACGGAGCAATGATGCGTCATTTATATCATGTGAGTGTAATCATGTGCTATAAATACTGCATTTTATACGAAAGGTTTCACTGCAGGATCGTCTTTCATCTTTACCATATGAGCGAATACCGCGCACTGGATCTCTGAAAAAAATCAAGATTAGTTTTTCGATAAAGATTGAAAATTAGATTGCTAGACTCAAAGAGAGCAAACCTTTAGCTATAGATGCAATGATACGACAATGGCTTTTCAGGATACAAAATAGATACAACAGCACTGTTGTTGGAATCAATGGAGTGAAAAAGCTGTTGTTACCTTCTTCGGGGATCGTATTTGCAACGCACACAACTCCATACAGTGACAAGTTCTATCAATCAATCATTACCGAAGGGTTTAAAGGGTTAGACAAACTCATTATTCCCCGAGATTTTGTAGCAAGCAATCAGGATATCAGTGTCTCTGGTGAATATCCTGAATTGGCAGTTCAGCAAGAAGAATTGCGTGGAATTGTTGATACTTTCAATGCGTCCATCAAAGTATCTATAGGATATGGTTCTGGTGTGTTACCTCAGACTGGCTACGAAAATGAGGCCAATACAAAAAGAATAGAAGAAGAGGCCAAAGAAGACTTCAGTGGTAATAAGTGTAATAGTAATAGTAGCAGCAATGACAATTCTAACAACAACATCGAGGCTCCTGCGCAGATTGATTTCATCAACATCGTGGAAGACAACCAGACATTCCATAAACAAAATCTAGCCAAGAATCGCAGCCATTACTCTATCAAGAGCACTGGGCTCATCAAGTTTCTTCAAGGTAAAAATGGAATCTACTTCAATCCTTTCATTATTATAAACAACAGACTTGTCAAGTACGGTACAACGTCTATAAATGCCAGTTTGCTAGATCTTTGTGAATGGACTTCGCTTTACTTTGCTGGTAGACTACAGAAGCCCGTAAATTTTGTCAAAGACGAAGATATTCGTATTAAGTTCCTCAATCAGTATAATCTCAAAAATGCCATGACAGTGGCTATTCTCTTGATGGAACCCAACCAATTCAACGAGAGACAGTTATACGAGCAAATTACACGGCTCTCGTATTTAGGAGATTTCCGCATGTACATAGGGGGAGAGAATCCCAACAAAGTCCAGAACATTGTTGACAAACAATTAGTCCATTTCAAGAAGTTGTACGAGCCGATTTTGCTGTACTTCATCCATCGCAATTATTTGATCATAACGGACAACGATCTGCATATCCGCACTTTTAAGAAGAACCTAAATGTGAACAATAAAATCAATCTTATCGGTACCCTTCCACTTCAGTTTCGCACTCGGCTCTACCAGATGTACCAAGACAAGTCTCTCAAGGAAATCGCTAAAGATAAGCATTTAGCCGCGAATGTGGTGAAAATCGTAAGTAGAACCATTCAAATAAGTTCAATTCGACAGGCCATTTTGGGCATTTTCAGCTCTGGACTCGTCAAGTCCATAAAATATGCGGTTGCGAAGCAAATAAAGTTTTGGCAAGGTGTGTTGAGAAAAGTCGATAAAGTGAAGTAGCCGGGAGGAATTGGCCGATGCTCACGTGAGTTCCACATCCGCAAATGCAGCATTACATATCATACATAACAGGTAATATAGAAAAAGCACGCAAGGAGGAGTAATCCCCGGAGAAAGAGAACAGTATGACGATGACTGCGACCGAATTCCATATACATTTTGACCCACACTACTATGACGTTGTAGAATCAGTTGTAGTCCCCTTCATCTCCAACATCACGACCTCAACAGCTGCTATTGCCTAAAGAGAACACAAACTTTTTTTTTAGAGTGGTCAAAGTTTTATTTTTCCGGTATAGCTGCAAAGGGATTTGAAAAAAAAATTACGTAAAAAGAAATGTTCAAGAATGCGAGTGGAAATAGTCTGATAATAGAACGGAAAAGTGAAGTAGGTCGAAACGATGATTAAGCCATGGTAAGCCCTTGCACGCTACCTTACATATCGTGGAAGTTGTGCAATGTTTTTGGTGGATTAATGTGGAATGGAACATAACTATTACCTACGTAATAGAATAAATTTCAAGATAACTAATTGCCAGCTAAAATAGGCGATTAAAAGAACTAAAGAACTCGGTCCATAATGCCGACGTATATAAGAAAACCATTGATTTTTTGCCTAAACCATATCTATACTCTA
Organism: Scheffersomyces segobiensis; assembly: GCA_030564745.1. NCBI lineage: Eukaryota > Fungi > Ascomycota > Pichiomycetes > Serinales > Debaryomycetaceae > Scheffersomyces > Scheffersomyces segobiensis. The sequence goes on along the minus strand of JAKTZB010000012.1, from coordinate 29,765 downwards.
AAAGCATAATATAATAATAAATAAAAATAAAACAAGAACAGAGAATGTCCTCCGTACTGTCGTTGTGCTGATGTAGATCCGGTTACCCAGAAATGCTAATGTAACAAATGAATGCTATGTAATGTGGTATGTAATATGCGATGGGAAGCGAACTAGCAACTAGAAAATCCTTTGTCCAACACTTCCAACGTGCTGCTGTCACAACGGCTATAGTTGGCACGGAAGTTCGAGATCGACTTCGGAGGAGGAGGTAATGTTGTGAATGGCTTCATCGCATAAGTGTATTGACGAGGAGGAGATGCAGTCGGTACTACTGTCGTTGACAAAGATGCTGGTGGCAATGGTGTTTGGGTGGTTATGCGGCTAGTCAAGTTTATATTTTGAGAAGTAGTAGATGACATATACTGGCTCAAGGTTGTAGCAATCAGATTTTGTGTTGGTGCAGGTGAAGTCGAAGCCGGTGGAGTGATAACTTGAGGCTGTCCGTTTTCATTGCAATGTCTACGAGAACGAGGTACTTCGAATAACAAGTTGTCGTGGTAAACGTCTGTAGAAAGAACAATATCTTTGAGCTTAGCATCTTGCGAAGGAACAGCCACCTTGGAGTTTGAGTCATCAAATACTTCAAAGTTGTCTTCTTCTGAGGAAGATGAGGAAGAGTAGTTGAGCTTGATCAACTTTCTCTTCTTCCTGAGGACGGTTGGAGTTTCCTCGCCATCGTTTTCAAAGTATGCAATCAAGTGTAGGCGCTGGTTTTGTTTGGTGATGAGTGAAAATGACTGCTTAATTAAGCCTGAAGGGTCAACTCTTTTGTCGAACTTGTTCAACTGTCTGTACATGAGGAAATGAGTATTGTACACTTTGGAGGCCGACCAGAGCTTTCCGTCGGTCCATCTCTTCATACCGCAAGTGGTTTCGTTCCATACAAATATGGTGTTTGGCTTTATGTACTTGTTTCTTTCGATAGTAGTGAGTCTTCTGTTAATGGTGGGGAGCTTCTCCAATCGAGTAGCTTCGAGCAAGATGAGAGCATCTTGAAGAGTTCTGATTCTTCCTCTGTATGTGACAACGTTAGAGCCGTTGGTGTTGAAGGAAGTCGTCGAGTTCGAGTCCTCGAATTCATCATCCGAAGATAACATCTGAGGGTTGAACTCGGAGATGATAAACATGGTTTGTTTGGAAGATGAGTTGTGAGGTCTACTTGAAGGCTGAGGAATTGCGGAAAAATCGGTTGGTGAGTTAATAGCCTAAAGGAATTTACCCGGGTTAGGAGCACCAATATCGAGGGGAAGAAAGTTGTTTAAATAATTTTTTACAAAAGTGTCGAATTGCTAAGAAATTGCAAAAGTATGGCAAAGTCAGCTATATATATGGTTATCGAAAAAGAGGAAGGAATGGCTGCCATGATAAAGATTTATATTTATAATTGTAAGGAGATGTACAGTACCAATAATTAACGCGGGAAGAATTATTCTAAAATTAAAAATGCAGGCAGACAGGAAAAAAATGATACTAATAAGACAACTTAAAAATAAAAATAATAATAAAAATCATTAGACAATAATGTGATGATTATTCTCACTCAGTATTGAGAAAGCCCTTTACTTATTAATCCACATGACGTAGTTCGATGGGCTTTGAATTTTGTCAAGGTTGTCTTACGTAATGGCGTGTTTACCGTCTACAATCAGAGTGATCGAGTTCGGACACAGTCAAGTGGCGACCGAGTGGCAACTTGTCGAAGAAGGCGCTGCTAGCCGCGAATGAAGATGATGGCAATGATCGATCGTGGAATTAAGGATAAACTGCACAAATAGGAATTCTTGTTTGCCATTTATTCACAGGACAATCGTCACAAACAACATGAAGAGTGCGGGCCCCCCTGGATTGGATGATGCAACTTTGGAATTTGGAATTACCATTATCATTTTGTGGGCCATCTGAAACGTCGAATCACCAAAGAAATAGCGCAAGGCGAAACACATTTACCCGAAACAGTACTGGAGTTAAGGACCATCTCAACTTTATTGCTGTTTCGCTCCAGATCCACCTTAGCTGATTAAATCGATGTTTATAACCTAAAACGATTACCCGTCAAACTAGACTTTTAGTTTGAGTGGCCCCATTTTAGCCGTTATTGTTCACTGTCTTTAATTCTGATAGATATAGTATCGAGGGTTCATCTAGGCGTCGGCTGGTGTTCCATAGGCATCGAAAGCGACCTTGCAACGGTCGGCGCATATTCCGGCTACAATACTGCGGAATGGATCTTCTCCCCGGAAGGTCAGGAATGGGCATTAGAGTTGGCCATTAGCCTTGCGTCCGGCGTTTACGGGTGGAGAGGTCGGAAAAAATTCTCCGACTAAAAGCGTAGTTTAGGCATGTGTATATTTGCACGTGATCTGTTCAAATTTCAATCGAATACAATGACCTTATCCCAGGTTGATCTGTACCAGAGGACGACATGTGTTTTGCAAGAGTCAGACTTTTCGATGTTCCACTTTCTTCTATGCTTTTCATGTGTCACGTGCTTTATACACTTTATTGTTCATTCCATTTTCCATATATATTTCTCTGGTCACATGATCATTCTTGTGAGTATTTCGATGCCTGTTCCAGTGTGTAGTGAGGCGATTCTTGCCGAGGTTCAAAGCTTGGGGCTTGTGCGGCACCGAGAGGAACTCCTCTTCTTGTAGGGGATCTACCTGCTCGACTTATTTATCAATTGACTACCCAACCATCTCTTTTGACCCAATCTTATGCAAGGAGGAGAAAAACGGTTGGAACACTTTTCCATTGCCAGCCAAAGGAGGGGAGATACAACAATTAGATGAAACACACACACGAGTCCAAAAGAGGGGAAACCTAAACCAAAAAAGTGTAGCTTTCAATGCTTAAAAACGTTGTACAGTATATATCCGCTTTGGGATATCGTCTTCAAAGATACCGTATGCTTTGGAATACTGGCTATATATCCGGTTTGGGATTTATGAGTAATCTTTGACTCAACTGTCACCTGCATATTTTACTAATCTTCCGTATGTTGGTAAAGTACACCTAAAAAAAATTTTCGAATTAACAAGCAGCCTGCAATCTTGCTATCAGAGCGCAAAATACTAATGCCATGTACAATAGACCCAAATTCAACGGAGAAATAAAACTAGATAGTAGAACCGAAGCAGTACAGTAGTTGTACAACGTTGGATTCTGTTACACTCGATATAAATATATGTGATGTATATAATAAATTTTAATTTGCAAAACTATATAGTATAGGGTGGTGCATTTCACTTTAGAACTTCTGGTCCCACGAATCTAATTTCATTGTACCATTCTCTTGGAAGTTCAAATGCATCTTGAAGGCATCCTTCAAAATGTGTGGCTCGTGCAAAGATTTCTTCTTTTCCGCGTAGAAGGTAGATCTGTCCAAGTATTCAGTCAATTGGGCTCTGTAGTCTGGGTGAGAAGTCTTGTTGATGATCTCTCTTGCTCTTTCCTTTGGTGACAACCCTCTCAAGTCAGCCAATCCCTGTTCGGTGACAATGATGTCCAAGTCGTGCTCAGTTTGGTCAACGTGAGAAGCAAATGGAACAATACACGATACACCGGTTGGATCTGTCTTGGATGGTCTAGCGGAAGGAGTGTGCATTATAGACAACTTGGCATTTCTAAGGAAATCGGCAGAACCTCCCAACCCGTTCAACATTCTTGAACCCATTACGTTGGTAGAGTTGGCATGAGCGTAAATATCCACTTCGACAGGAGTGTTCATAGCGATAACACCTAATCTTCTGATGATCTCTGGGGAGTTGGAAACGACTTGCGATCTCAAACACAACTTCTTGGTGAATTCATCCCAGTTCTCATAAAATCTCTCGAAACCTTCTTCAGTCAATCTAATCGAGGTTGCTGTTGCAAAGTCAAGAGAACCGGATGAGAAGAAGTCCAAGAAGGAGTCTTGCAATACTTCGGTCCACACGGTCAAGTTTTTGAAGTTAGACTCAGCCAAGCCTTCAACAACGGCGTTTGCAATATTACCAATACCAGATTGCAATGGATGCAAATTCTCAGGAAGACGGCCGTACTTAACTTCCTGTTCCAAGAACTCAATTAAGTGGTTAGCAATGGCTTTGGAACCTTCGTCGGAGGGAGTGTTCGGTGGAACTTGATCAAATTGATGAGATTCAACAATGGCAACAACCTTCGATGGGTCTACTGGAATGGCGGTTCTGCCAATTCTGTAGTCAGCAGATGTGTGAGGGTATGGCTGTCTAAATGGAGGGTTGATAGGCAAATCTATGTCATGAATACCTTCGAATGAAGGTGTCTTGGTGTTCACTTCAATGATGATCTTATCAGAAACCGAAAGCATTTCTGGGGAAGCACCGACAGCAGGACCTGGCACGATGGAACCGTCTTCGGTAATGGCAGTGGCTTCAATTATGGTAAAGTCTAACAAGTCGTTGTCTTTCTTGTCTCTGGTGTAATAGCCGTACGTCAAATCTTGTGGGAACATAGACAAATGTTTGTCAAAGAATTGGGTTCTACCATCGTTGATGGCAGCGGCAATTGGTTTACCTACCTGGTGTGGTGTTCTTCTCAATATCATGTCGTTCTGCGCCCACCTAGATTCCTCGGGGCCAGCAGAGGCCCCAACAAACAAGTTGAAGCCTAATTTACCTTGTAACTTGTTCTTTTCTACGTGATCCACCAATGCAGCTGGGACAACCTTCGGAGCACCAACACCGGTGAAACCAGACCAACCCAAATATTGGCCGTGCTTGAACAACTCAACACATTGCTGAGGAGTTCTCAACTTGTTTAAGTAGGGAGCGTATCTAACTCTTTGCTTTAATATGGCAGACATTGTGAATGTGAAGTAAAAATATGACTAGTAATAGTCGACGGTTCTAGTCAGAAAAATGCGATGAGATCAGTAGCCCAACGTAAGAAAGACGCGACACAATGGACCGAATGTTTCTATGAAAGGATATATGTAAGACAAAATAGTTTCAGGATAGATTCGCCAACCTGATCTGGAAAAGCTAACAATTTTTCAATTGTTTGGAATGTGGAATTTTATCTATATTTATAGAGTAAAATCATTTACTAGCTGGTGGACTAATTTTGAGTCCTGCATCGTTGCTATACGACAACAACTGTCCGTGGTTTCTTTTAGGTATCTACCAACAAAATCCTGTCTGCAGGTGAAAACTGTTATTTTTTGGGTGTTCTTTTGGTGCGCATGGAATGATAAGTTGGGTTGGAAAGGTAAAATATTCCTACAAGGACAAATATAGCTTGTGGCTGGAGGTCTGATATCCCCTCTTTTGTATACTCCAATGGCTGTGAAAAATATCACATAAAGTAAGTGGTTATGAAAATTGGAGAAAATCCCCCTCATGTTCACTAAAGAATCCTTTATTGTCTCCTAGTCTCTTGAATTGGTTTCATAACCAAGATTACATTATTGCCATCGTGGCTATAATTTTCTCGTACTAGCTTTTGCTGCTCCAGGATCGGTCGGTTTTCACCAATATCCGGATTCTATGCTATAAGTTGTATTATGTACAGGCATTGATAGAAAAGCCCTCGGAAACCTTGCAGCCGGTTGTATTGTGTGCCGGCTACAACATTTCAGAATCGGAATACTCCTAATCAGCCAATTATAATGGCGAAATGGCTCGCCGGTACTAGTCCACACTTGGTGTTCGGCTAGTTCACCCAGTATCTCTCGGCCCGCAAATTTGTACAGCCCGCGGGAAATAATAGATGTATTCCACTATTCTGAACTGTCCAATCATGAAGATCAATTAATCTTACGTCAAAACTGTGTATTGACTTGGTGGGGTAAATTTGAGGGGGTGTATTTATTCGATGCGGCTTACTTGCCCCTCAAGTGCCCCGCCCTCAGTCTGAGCAGTAATTCATTGTAATTTTCAAACTTTAACGGGTTCAAAACAACGGGTTCTTTCACGGCATTTCATCCAGTGATCTGAAAGGTATGTTCGTGTTTGACTTTTTATTCGCCCTATTTTGTACACCCAAGAAATTATTGTCCCGGAGCTTTTGCTCGATCTTTTTTTTTGAATATTACAGCGAAGTCCGAGGAAAAAGAAATAAATTAATTCTCCCACTTGCCGTCGCAATAACATAATATTATTATCCCTAGTTTGAAAATCATTCCTCCATTCGGCCAGTTACCATATTGGAACATTAGAGAATGGTGGGCGATGGAAGCTTTTTGTAGTGACAAACATGCCATTTATGCTAAATGATAGTACTAGGTACGTATAACTAAAGATTTTCCACAGTAGGCTTTTGAAATTCTTCTCCAATGAGCTTTAAAATTAGAATCGTCTCTTTTAACTTCCCTCCCCAGAGTACAAGATATTGCATATTTGTGCAAGCTCCGATTGGATATAACGAAATGCAATGCAGTACTCCATGTCATGCATGAGGATGTTTCACATGAGCCAGACTCCGAAACCTTGAGATAGTTGACCTGTTTGTTTCAAGATTCGGGCGCTCCGACACAGTGGGCTGAAATGCCGAATCTGCTTTCAATCAAGGTGTTCAAGTAACCCTATTCCGAAGTTTCTGTTTCGGAACTTTCTCTGCTTATGCATGATGTTCGCGCACCACATGATGGTCATCCATTCATTCATATTTTATGGTAGTACGACTGGTTGTTGGGTTTGGCCAATGTGAAATTAGTGGCAATATATTGTCTCGCTCATGAGGTGATTACGGGTTTAATTCTTTTCGTCTAGCAATGCGAATTCGAATCTAGAATCTAAAAGGTGGAATTCAACTATCGCAATACTTCAGAACCTTGAACTCCGAAAAAAATCTGTTCCGGATGGCCGGAGTTTGCTTCACCAAGTCAAATCCGGGCTAATAAAACATCGAAATATTCAGGACGTACGCCTCTTTCCAGAATTCAGACCCCAGACTCCAGATTCCAGACCCCAGATTATGACTCCATAATACGGAGTTCCTTCAGTATGCAAACAGCAGCGCCATTAAAATTGAGTTGTTCTTGTGTAGAGCGACTTTTTTGGTAGTTGAATACTAGGTCTAATTTTTGACTTGCCTAATACAGAGTACTTCTGGCAGCATGTTCATTAATATCGTCATGTCTATGTACATATATATGCTAGTTGGTCATTGTAGCTTTAAATCTACTGACCTTAACCGGGTTACCGTCCTTATCCAAAGGTTCTACGGATAATTCTTCGTCTGTTTTCCTGAAGCCCTTATCTTTACTCTGAAAAATTATCTTCTGTCTCAACTTATGATAATTGGCTACTACTTCTTGGTTTATCATTCCATTTTCCATTTCATCAGGATCTTCGAATTCTCCAGATGTATCAAACTCATTCTCCACAATTTGATCCAACAAAATAGGTCCATCATCCTCTTCGTCGTCATGGGGTCCTTGTTCAGGTGCAATCTCATCGAGCTCAGGATCATATGACGTATCATAATCTTTCAAACTCTTTAATTTTTCTGATTTTCTCCGATTTTTTTCCTGTTCTGAGAGAGACTCTCTGCTTAACATAGAATCTATCATTTTATTAAGAACTTCAAAATCGTCGAGTTTATCAACAACAGGACCCACTGTTTCAATATCATCATCGTATACACCAAGAAGATATGCCTTAGCCATTGTGTCCATATCATCCTCCAAGGAAAGATAATCCAAAGTTGTTTCTTTGATGCTTGGATGATTTCTTACTTCTTCGTGGACGACTTTATCGTCTTCTATCATAATGCCATCTTCGTCAAAATCTTTTTGTAGTGATCTATCTTCTTCTAATGGAACATCTGTGATTGTTGAACTTTTCAATTTACCTCTATTAGCTTTGAATCTTGAAACTTTCTCACAGCGTTTTTCTTTATCACTATTAGTAGTAGTAGTAGAAGTAGTAGTGGTGGTAGTGGTAGCAGCAGTAACAGCAGTAGTAGACATCGTTTTCTGTCTTTCGATAACATCAAGGTGGATATCATCACGGTGAACAGCATCAGTTTCGTCCTCGACAAGCGCAGACCCGTTCATTTCTTCTACTTCAACTATTGACTTCTGGATCATTTCCCTTCTATTCCAACTTTCTCCATTTGCTGTATTAAACAATGCTTCATTCACGATCAATTTTTTTGGGAAATTCTGAAGGATACCCTTTTTAAATCTCGAAACTCTCTTCCCATCGCGTTTACTATCATGGCCAATGTTAATTTCTTTTGTACTTATAACTCTGTTCGGTATGTTCTCTACAATATTCTCCATGATGACATTCTCCACAATGCTATTCTCCGCTTTGGAGTTTCCCAGTTGATCATCTTCAACAAAGCCATCTGGACTTGATGGAAGGTCTTCTGCGTATTCAACTTGATAATCGGAGGAGTTTGCTCTATTCAACGCAATCAAGTTCTGTCTGTATAATGAGAGTTTCGGTTGATGTGAAATATTCCTTAATGATTCACTAATATTCTCGACTTCTTTAATTTGCAAATTCTCGGCAAATCTAACTGTCTTCTTGGGTTTATTAAAATTGCTCTTTCTCGTCTTCTCTACTTCAGCTGGGAGGTTGCCATCTACATCCCCAGTTCCAGCTTCACGCAACTTCATAACTTGATCCCAAAGCATGTCACTCGCTGTCATATTCTGGTTTGGAGTCAATATTGCTGACCTGTCACCATACAATAGCTCGTCCGCAAGGTCGACATCATCATCTATTTCTTCTCCACCCGAAAAGTCAAAATCCCATTCTTCATCATCTTCATATTTTATCACAGAAGCTTCTGAATCATCAAAATCATCGGCAAGTAATTCAAGTTCCAATATATCATTTCTTTCTATTGCAGCACTTTCTTCATTAACCGGTGTACTCGTGGCAACCATATGATCTAAGTTATTCTCCTTGATAATGCTGGCAATAACTTCCTGTCTTTCTTTACTCTTAACCTCGTCAAGTGATGCTTCGGAGATATCTACGCTACGTGAATCTTGTGTGCTACCCCTTTCCATGGCCAGATCGAGCACGCCTATAGTATCATATACCTTGGCGTACTCTTCCAAGCACATTTGTTTCAATTTGAACTTATCGTCAGGACTAATCTTGAGCTCATCAATTTTATTAAGCAAATCATCCTGACTTATAATGGATTCATTGACTGTTTTTAAGGGTCTTTGGATAATTGCCATATCCTCAAATAGTTCTTGTAATTGGTCATCCTCTTCTGCAATTTGATCTGACTCATTAAAAATAGGCAACTCATCTATACCCCTATCTTCGCTTAAACTCTCTTCGATATACTCAAATTCCTTCTTCTGCGAGAGTTCTACTATACTGGCAGAAGATTGTATCGTGTCTTGTTGCTCGGGCCGACGTTCCAAGGGACTGTCATTTATTGTAACATTGATTACATTTCCCTCTTCATCCAATTCTTCCTGAATCTCCATAAAAATTAAGCCTTCTTCATTAACCTTTTCGATCTTGCCGTTGCTTGCAAGCTCATTAAATTGGCAAAATTTGAATATAGAGTCCTCTGTTTCTTTTACTTTGGTATCCAACTCAGAAACGGCCTTTTCCAACGTGCCAACTCGGCCGCTCAAGAACTCCAATGCCTGTTGACGGGTTCGTTCGACAAAATACCCCTCCCCCAAGTACACTGTAACTGTTGCAAGATGCTTTTCCTTTTCCTCTAATTGTCCATGTAGTGCTTTGTAATTCTTTAGTTGGTCTGCGAGTGCATCACGTCTAGCAGAGATACTGGTAATAGTGCGCTTAAGACTGTGCAAGAGTAATTCAGCTTGATCCGGACTACCATCCAACTCTATATCGTTTAATAGAGACGACATCCCCACTCAGTTAAATAAATGATTTGTAAACTAATCTAGATTTTTGAGACGTCAAAAAAAAGTTCTCTTGATCTGCACAAATTCAAGTACACTACTATAAGCCTGCGGGTAGTATTCGCAAAAGAGTTGCAAATTACTTTTTATTGTATGATTTATATTTTGATTAGGGACGTATACAATTCCAATAACACGTATTTGAAAGCTGTTCATCTATAAAGAGTCCCATTTTCTCCTCTATTCTTCTCCCATTCCTGAACAGCAAGCTCCCATTCTTCGTCCTCTGTCAAAGAAGCCTGGGTATCCTCATTTTTGTTAACTCCTTGTCCAAGTCTCTCTTCTGCTTCTCTTTCTTCTTGGTCATACCGATCTTTGTATTCAATCCAACGTTCGTGTATATCTACCTCCGTGTACCCTATAGTCCCACCTTGTCTCGTAGCTTCACTCCAGATAGAGTCACCCCCAATCTCACTTCCAAAGCTGTAGCCATTCGCTTTATCTATTACGCTTAGCAAATTTATCATACTTTGCTTATTTTCTACCGATAAAACCTCAAATGATACAAGGTTGAAATCCTCAACCAACTCTCCAATCATTTCAGTTAATCTTACATAGTTTCTACCTAGAATTGAATTAGACTCTTTTTCCAAATAAGGAGTGAGTCGTTCCAAATACAGAGCTTCAGCGTAATACTCGAGTCTAAATGGCAATTCCCCATAACTTTTCAACATATCTATCTTAGATATAACGTTCACTTGAGGAAAATCAAGCTGTAGCATAGATCTTAAAGTTAGGAGCAAAATCGAAATGTATTGCGAAGGACTGGTTAGGTATAAGGAATCAACAAGCAACACCACACATAACCGAAGTCTTTTTGAATTTGTTAACTTCTTAAATATCTTGTAAATTGAATTGTGATGAGTAAATAATTCCACTTGTCCTGGACTGTCAAATATCAAGTAGTTCAGATCTTCAACCAACTCAGTAATCATGTCGATAAAGTGGTCTATTCCTGTCTCGTCTAAACTTTCAAAGGCATACATAAGACCTCCATTTGGGCCCAATTTTAATTCCTTCATCACTTCTTCCAAAGTTATGAAGTCACGTATGTCTAATGCACAATCAGGATATGGCAAGCGGTCATTAGCGGGATCAAGGTTGATTATACACAGCTTTCTCCCTATTGCAGACATAAATTGGTGCATTCCATAGCAATATGTAGACTTTCCTGATCCTGGAGGTCCAATAACTACTTGCCCGAACATGATTTCTTGCTAAGTTAAACTTTGAGTCAGATTTCTTTATTGTCAGTTTTCCACTTAGATTACTAAGGTATCCGATGCTTAGAACATCTTAGTGCACATACAAACTAGATTTTTGTGTTTGTCGCACGACTCACTTTCCAAGTCAACAACCTCTGGAGGCAAAATCTACAATTGAAACTAACCTTACACGATATCTACGGAAGCAAAATACAAAGGAAGGATCAAGGGCCATTGTACTATATTGGATATATACTCACTTATCTCTAATTTGACAGTAGTCCATTCCTGGCAAAATTACCTTACTACTTAGTCTACTGACTTTCTATAATATTACATTTCATTAGTACCTAGAATCACCATCATGTCAGCTCCAAGTGCAAGTGAGTTAACTTTCTTGAGAAAGACTGTTTCCGTCTCACCATTGGTATTATTGTCAGTTGTCGATCACTTCAACAGAGTGGCCAAGGACTCGAAGAAAAGAGTTGTTGGTGTTATTTTAGGTGACAACTCAACTGATTTAATCAAGGTGACAAACTCATACGCTATTCCTTTTGAGGAGGACGAGAAAAACCCCAGTGTTTGGTTCTTAGATCAAAATTTTATAGACTCCATGGGTGATATGTTTAAAAAGATCAATGCAAAGGAAAAATTGATCGGTTGGTATCACTCTGGCCCCAAGTTAAGACCATCCGACTTGAAAATCAATGATGTGTTCAAGAAATATACACCAAACCCATTACTTCTTATCGTGGATGTGCAGCCAAGAGAAGTGGGAATTCCTACAGATGCTTACTTCGCAGTTGATGATATAAAGAATGATGGTTCAGCTGCTGAAAAGACATTTGTACATGTTCCATCGCTTATTGAAGCAGAAGAGGCTGAAGAAATTGGAGTTGAACATTTATTGAGAGATATCAGAGATCAGGCAGCGGGAAACTTGTCCTTGAGGGTCACACAGACATACCAATCCTTGTTAGGATTGCACCAAAAGCTAAGAGAAATAGCCAATTACTTGGACAAAGTCTACCAGAAAAAGCTCCCCATAAATCATACTATTTTGGGAAAGTTGCAAAACGTGTTCAACTTACTTCCAAACTTATCTAACTCCAACTTGATTGGAGGCGAAGGAGCAGCAAATTCTCAAGCGCCAAGCCAATCAAGTAATCCTTTGTCGGCAGCATTTACGATTAAGACTAATGACGAGTTGATGATTGTCTACATCAGTACACTTGTCAGAGCAATCATAGCTTTCCATGATTTGATTGAGAATAAGCTTGAAAACAAGAAGCTTAACGAAAAAAAGTCTTCTTCTGAACTTGAAACCGGCGTGACTTCTATCTTAAGTAATGAGGAAAAGGGTGAAGGTACATAAGATTAGTGCATAAGATCTTTATCTATCATAAGTAATACATATACTCAATTAGCATATCAATATTGTAGATCACCGCATAATCAGTTGACGGGTTTTCTTTTTGAAGCCTTGACGCTTTTGTGAATCCCATGTAAAGGTCGTGTGGAGGTGAAAAGATTGGTTGAGAAGCGAGCTGCACAAAAAAAATAGGACGAGTGAAAGAGAGTGTTAAGTGAAAGTCTTACAATATGGAATTCTGATCTTCTCAGGTCAAATTTTGAAAGATACATGTTCAGATTACAATAACAGGTTTGGGATAGAATGTCCACTCGAATAATAGCGTTACCCAGATTGAATACAGTGAACAATTTTAATTTCTTCTTCAAGAATACTAAGAAGAACTTACATGTAAATCAGAGCTTCATAGCTAATCCATTCTTGGCCCTTTATGGTCGGAATTCAACAGCTTCAATTAGATGCAGAAGTCTAAATCCCACGTCATCTATCAACGTCACTTCGGAATCAAATAAAAAAACTTCACCAAATTCGATACTAGAAGATGTAGCCACGAAAGTATTGAATTGCCAGGAACCGGAAGCCAAGCTGTCCCAGAAAACCAACTCCAGTCACATTCCATTCAAGGTTATCCCTAGGAAGCCTTCAAAGTCTTCTGAATCCAACATCGCAACTCTCATAGGTATTCCAACCACATCATCTGACCTCCGTAGCAGAATCAATCCTTATATCAAACTTACGAAGCCCAATTTAACTGTCCTTGTCACTTTAAGTTCAATCTGTTCTTATGCGATTTCACCGTATTCGGTATCTTTAGGAGAGTTGGCATTTTTGACCATAGGAACAGCTTTATGTTCTGGTGCTGCCAATGCTATTAATATGGGTAGAGAACCTGAGTTCGATAAGAAGATGCCCAGAACAGTCGGGAGGCCAGTTGTCCGTGGATTGGTTTCTCCAACCCAAGCTTATAATTTTGCTGCTGTTACAGCTACTTTTGGGTGCTCGATGCTTTGGATGGGAGTTAATCCTACTGTTGCAATTCTTGGGTTCACCAATTTGGTATTATATGCTTGGATTTATACGTCACTTAAACGAAAGTCTATTATCAACACTTGGGTTGGTGCTATTGTAGGTGCCATTCCTCCATTGATGGGTTGGGCAGCCTCATCTCCTCTTTCACATCCTGGTGCTTGGTGTCTAGCTGGTTTGTTGTACGCTTGGCAATTTCCACATTTCAATGCGTTGTCTCACAACATTGCTGAGCAATATAAGCAAGCTGGGTATGTTATGACTGCTGCAGAAAATCCCAAATTAAATGCCCGAGTTGCTTTGCGCTACTCATTTTTGATGTTTCCGTTGTGTTTCGGATTAACTTATTACGATGTTACTGACTGGTTCTTTCCTATTGATTCAGCTATTGCAAATGGTTGGTTGGCATACTTGGCCTTCCAGTTCTGGAGACAACAGCAAAAAAATTACTCGGCTTCAAAACCTTCAGCTGAAGGTTTGGCATTGGCAGGTACTCATGCTAAGAAATTATTCTGGTGTTCGGTATGGCATTTACCTGCTGTATTGATACTAGCTATGATTCATAAAAAGGGACAATGGGACAGATGGTTTAGATACTTGGGTCTAAAGAGTGATGATGCCGCATTGAGCTAATGAATTTACTTGTACATATTTTAATACATTCCTTCAAACGACTTAAAATTATCGATGGAAACTGAGTTTCTAAAAAAACCAGATGAGAAATAATAATAGGATCATTTCTAATTCTCCTCTTCAAAGTTTTAAACTTTATAACAAAGTCCTTGATTCAGTCGTTGGGATGATTACGAGACTTTTCAAGAAATGATGCTTCAATTATCAAAAAATATATATCTTTTCGAGTGCAGTCCAACACAATATTTAAATATATTATCCAAATAGAGTCCTTGGAGTATCTCCTATATTTGAAATACCTAATTTGTCGTTCGGACACGTATCATCTATTGTGTGTAATTCATTACCATTCATTGGTATCTTTATGGCATCTTAGAGTAAACTGATGATAACCAAAATAATGTTATTGTTATTATGACATTCCTTTTCAGAAAATTGTTGCCAATTCTTAAATTAACTTTTTACCTTTTTTGGAAGAATTCTTCTAATATTTTATAATTAATGAATGTATAAGGACAAAGTTGGTGCATCGAGGTACCTAAGGGGTAATTCCATTCTGGTTTTGAATGGACGATGAATCTCTCACGTAAGTCTCTCATGTCACTTATGATTTTGTCCTAAAATAGCTGAGTTTACGAATATTGAAAATAAATGCACTACACCAACTTGTAGCAAAGAAAGTACAATTCTGCTTGCACAATCTCTTTATGCATCAATTGATACTTCAAAGCTAAACATAGAAAGTCAAATGGTTTGTTGCAATTTATTTAGTCGAAACAGTTGGATTGAAGTTGAAGGCACCAAGAATCCTGCAGCCGTCAGTTGGCCTAGAGTGCATATGGTACTATATATAACCCGAATATATTTTTATTTTGATCTATCAATTTCAAGACGAAGATTGAAAACTATCTTAATCTATCTCTTTCAATTGGTAGTGGGCATCAGAAAGTACGCAGGCTGCAAAAATGGCCCTGATAATCTCAGCTATAAGAGTCAACGCTAGTCGTACTCCTGCGAAATCTGCACTTATCTTTGTCCATGGCCTTGGTGACTCAGGTGAAGGTTGGTCGTGGTTACATCCCTTGGTGCAACAAAAGGAAATAATAAAAGAAGCTGATAGCATCAACTATGTATTTCCAAATGCTCCCAGTATCCCAATTACTGTTAATGGAGGGTATGTGATGCCATCATGGTTCGATATCTATGAATTTGGCAACCCTGATGCAAGACAGGATGAAGTTGGTTTCCTCAAGAGTTGCGACGTCTTGAAGGCTCTAATCAAAGAACAAATAGATGTGCATAAGATACCGGCCGAGAGGATAGTCATTGGTGGTTTTTCTCAGGGTGCTGCCATTTCTTTATCCACAATTGCTTTGTTGGATTTCAAAATAGGCGGAGTAGTTGCTTTATCTGGATTTTGTCCTATTAAGAATTCAATTAAAAAGTTACACAACGGGAAGGATGCTAACTACGATACGCCGATTTTCCAGGGTCATGGTGTAATTGATCCGCTTATTCCCTGTAGTATGGGTAAGCAAACCAGTGAATTCTTCAAGTCCCTAGGCTACCATAAACTCGAATTCAAAACTTATGAATCTGTCGCTCATAGTACCGGAGAACAGGAGTTGATAGATTTCATGACCTTTGTCGCCGCAATCCTCAAATAACTATACATCCTATGTAGCTTGCACTTTCTTATTCTAAGAGCATATTGCTAATAAAATTGATATATATATTACCTGCATATAAATTCAACAATTCGTTATTTGAATACAATTGTCACTAGTGGAACTTAGGGTTTTCCTGCTTGGTTCCTCTAAGAAACTCACCCTCCCCAAGCCAGTCATGGAGCCAAGCAAACTACTGAATAGCTTCAAAAGGGTAATTCCTTCCTTTGGTTCAAGAAAGGGCGGTGATCAATCGCAATTGACTTCTAAAGATAAGAGATATGTTCAACTGATGGAAAAGGTGTTAACATCTTTTGATACATTAGACGAATGGGCGGACTACATTGCGTTCCTTTCAAGACTCCTGAAAGCGTTGCAGTTGACAGAAGATCCTAATCTGTACCACACTGTTAATTGGATTCCATATCCTTCTCAAGTGGCAAATAAGCTATCTCTTTGTTTATCATCACGGTTACCAAGTGGGGTGCACCAGAAGACATTGAGTATTTATGAGACTATTTTCAATGCATTGACTCCCGATACACTCAATAAGGAACTTTCAACGTGGCTACCAGGATTGTTACCGGTTCTTTCATATTGTTCTATACTGGTTAAACCACAATTCATCAGAATATTAAAGAATATTATTCTTCCGACTGTCAACAGAATTAATTTGAAAATAGTTACTAAACCACTTATTTTATGTTTATTGCCAGGTCTAGATGACGAAAATTCCGAGGTTTTCAATGATATATTAGATCTAATGGATACATTCAAATTGAAGCTTAATGATGACACTCATTTCTGGCAATGTATGTTCCGTTGCATTATTAGGAATCCCGAAAAGAGACTAGGGGCATTGTTCTGGAGCAACAAGAAATTGCCAGTTTTTACGTCATTAAAAGAAAACGATAACATCTACTTTTCTGAGGAAGCGAGATCTTGTCTTTCACCGGACCCAGGTCTCTTGATTAGAGCATTTGCTACTTCAATCAATTCGCTGACGACACTTAATACTGCAAGCGACATAATCGTTGTCAGAGGCTTTTTTGATATATTGTTGTCCCACTTGCCATTGGATAGTGATGCATTTAAACAACTCGTATCTGTCAAAGATAAAGAGTTGTTAATCATGGCCTGCTGCAGAGTGACACTTAAAAAGGATATGAGTTTAAACAGAAGGTTATGGAATTTATTTTTGGGTCCCGAAGTTGATCCAGATCATTCGTTTTCTATGTCCAGATCCACATATTTTGAGCTGTATGCCTTAAATGATTTGAATTCTGGCTTATTGAGGTTGGTAAACAGCGAAGATACGAAGTCAATTGTAGATGGCTTTCGAATTGCTAAACTAATATTAATGGACAAATGGGAAATCAGCAAGTCACTTACACCAAAATTGTTTTCACCATTCTTGACGAAATGCTACGATAATAGAGACGACGTCGTTATTTTGAAAGCTGCCCAATCTTTTTTTGATGGAATAGAATCTTCATACATTTGGAATGATATCATAAACATATTGGTGGAAAATAACTCTTCGAAATTAGACCTTCTTGAATTTGTATTGAGAACATTTAATTTCAATGAAGAAGAAATGATTACAGTGCATGCTCCACTTGCTATACTATGCCTACTCACAAATTCCGAACTCAGCTTGGAGCGTCTAAATATATTTGAATCATTGTTTGGTTTGGTACCTCCTCGAGCATATTCCCCAATTGAAGATTCATCTAAGACAAATTTTTCAGAAGGAAATATAGTTGATATAGTCAAGGATTACTACCAAAGCCGCATATCTGACGATTCTATTGAGTTTCCAATTTCAAAAGGTGGATTATCATATACCCTTCTACTATTAGTAGGAAAAATGTTTGTTAAATATATTCAGGAAGAGGAGAAATGCCTTAGACTTTCTACTATTTTATGTGAAATGTTTTACAATATCCCAAACATAGAAGCTGAAACATTGTCAAAGATAAATCTTGACGATGCCATGCTCGTTTTAGATATTACCAATGATTTCTCAGACCTGGAAACTAAACAAAAGAACTTATTGATTGCGTTTGGTATTTCAAAGGTATTCAGCTACCTTTCCAAGTCAATTACAGAACTTCAAAGAAAGAAACTCTTAAAGATTATTTTGACAAATATCTGGTCAGCTATATACTCCCCATGTCCCGCAAACCATCAAGTCGAAGCGGTTAAAACCATTTATGAATTGGAATTATCGTGTTCAAGTCACAATATCGAGGCTGGAATATTTGACCTTTTAAAGAAATTATCAAGAACTAACAGAGTTCGAGCATTCGAGACCCTCTGGACTCACTCAACATCTTTTAGCGAAGGAGATTCAATTCTAATCCGTCCATTGCAATTGATTTTAGATGATTTACACAATGAGAACAGTCCAAATTATTTAGGGATAAAGAATTTTGTACGTTTGGCTATTAAAAATGGTTCAGCAAACCGATTGCTTAAACTAACAACCAACCCTTTACTTGATTTTGGCTTTATGATGGGTGACAGAACTGAGATAAGTTCAGATGATGATTTAGCTCAGTTTTCGTACCATTTGGGCTCACTAGTAAATGTTGTAAATTCTAATGGGAAACCATTAAGAGAAGCCTTCACTAATGAATTTGCGGTTTTGGATAATAATGCGAAGTTGAATCTAGTGAAATCCAATAATTGGGACATCTCAACATACAAATCTTTGTTACTCTCTGTCATTAACAAATTTATGAAGCTTCAATTGAATAAGACAATTTTGCTGAATGGGAAAGTTTTGGAGCTGTACTATTATTGTATTACCAATTTGTTAAAGTTGTTGACACAACTAATTACTGGAAATGAAAGCAATTTCGCTGACATTTTCCACTTACTTATTCAAGTAAGCAGTTACTACATTCATCTTCAAACCCCGCATACTGATATTTTAGAGCTTATTCAGACAAAGCTCTTAAGTTGCATTTTTCATTTCTTAGAGTTGTCCGAGGAATCGAAAATAAACTTGAATTTGCTCCATGTATCAGACGAAGACAAGGAACCATTATTGGTTAATTTCATTATTCAAGGAATTCAAAAATCGAGATCATCATTACTTTTGGAAAGTTGGATAGCTTTATTAACAAGGTCCCTATATCTTTTTAACGAGTCTGTTTTCAGTGTCTTATTACAGCTAAATGATTCTTTAATATCCAAAATCGACTTCTTCTTCAGGAAACTAACGAATTTTGAATACTTCGATGAATCAGAGGACATGGAGGTGTCAATGAATATCTTGATTTCTGGGTTAGAGGACCTCTTATCAATTAGTCATAGTTTCTTGCTTACATCTAAGTTGAGAGCTAATGTAGATAAATCAACTCATACTAACGCTGAATCTGGATTCTTGAACACTGTCATACTGGGAGTATTTCTGATAGAATCTCCAGCAATTAGAACCACAGAGCAGAATAAATTATATTCCATATTACTCTCCTTCCAAGATTCTGTGAATTTATGCTTTCAAATCTGGAATTGGTCAGATTCTAAACCACAAATAAAGCCTAATTGCACAATTGTTGCAGATAGGTCATTGACTTATATTGGACACAAGCTCAAATTCCGGGCACGGAAGTTGCTAGAGTCACTCATGGATTTGGAAAAGCAAGAAGTAATAGAAACATTGGTTTCTATTTCACCTACAATGTCTTCGGCAATCAAATTACTCAACATTTTAGATGGGGGAAGATCCCAGGTTACCTTGCCATTTATTTTTGACTCTATAGTTTCCAGATGCTACCCTCAACTGTTGGAAGAATCCCGCAGAGCGTCTTTGAATATTCCAATTTCTGAGAAATCGTTGTCTAGATTTTTGGTCGAGTATTTTGAATCGATTGACAATGATACCATCATTGATATATGGACAACTTCTATTCAATTTTTAAGGGATTCTTCGTCTCATCCTGTTAAGTATCACACAATATACCCTGATTGCTTGAAGATTTGTGACATTCTTTCTCGAAAAGCTAGCAACTCAAAATTGCGAGAACAAAGGAAGTACAGAAAGGAACTTTCCGACGTATTCATTAAATTATTTAACAATACTGTCACTAATAATTCAGCGGAAATGAGTCAAGATTTGGATAGAGAAAGCGACGATGAAGAGAATAAAGTCCCAAGCAAAATTGAAATCCCATTAGTTCAACTTGATGATGTTTTGGATTCTCTCAATGTTGTTATTCCAAACTTGGAATCCATTATTGAGGACTCTGATAGGGCTTCTTCTTGCATCAGCACTCTTATCTCTCATTTGATATCTCCTCAGATGAAAGCAAAAAAGGTTGACGAAGTATCTTTGAAGGCCCTCACGCTTTTAGATATTGTAGGAAAATTCCTTCCCAATAGATCATGGAAAACACTTGTTTACGATTCGTTTATGGACCAGAGCTTTTTCAACTCGAATTCCAATAAATTCAAGCTTTGGGATTCAATTATTGGTAGTTGGATACCCAACGAAAAAGAAAAATTTACTGAGATGATACAGAAGATTACCCCTACGGTTGTATCAACTCCGAGCAACCTTTTCATTTGGAATGAAAACTCAGAAATTGATCTCAAAATTAATACAATCAAGAGAATTACGTATTTAATAGTAGTTCAGCCAATAGATTATTTCCTCAACCAATTGGATGAACTTTTTGATAGAATCGAGTATTCTCTCAACACATATTGTCCTCCAAGCTACAATGCCCAGATTACAACATTGCTAAGAGCAATTACTCTCAAATTTAGTGAATTGCATTTGCTTCCTCATTGGACAATAATCACTCAAGAGTTATCCTCCATATTGGAACCTTTCTGTGGGAGAAACTCCAAAGAGCTAAGAAATATATCTAACGATAACTTGAAATTGCTTTTGTTTGGTTGCAAATTATTAGACCAGTTATTGCTAATGGGCTACGACGAATTTAATTTGAATGAGTGGCTCTTTGTCTCAAGTAGTCCGGAAATCATAGCAAATGGTTCAAAGAGCAATCTAATTGCTCTTATAGATAGAATTGCAAATGAAAGCGACTTATTCTTCTCAAAAGAAGAATCCATAAAGATTGAGCAACCACAAGGTGAACTTCTACCTCTCCTCCGGGGAGTGACAAGTATCACGAGTGTCATTAATTTGAGACAATTCTTTGAATCCTTTAGTTTGATCAACTATGAGAGAACTTTTGGTTTGAGTGAAGTAGATATTAATACCTGTCTATTTGATATACAAAACGATCTTAGATAATGCCTTCGCAGTCAAAATTGCACAGTCAAGATTTATACAGTGCTCAAAATATATTTTAAGAAATTATCAACGCGTGTAGTAGTCCAAAGATGGAAAACACTGAAAAGGGCCGACTTACTCTAACATGAATCCCTTTGCAAAGTCCTCGTTGTCGAGAAGACCGTTACTGGTAGCAGATTCAGATGATAATAAGAGTTTAGAAGACGAGGAATTTGATGACACAGGGATGGATTGTGAATCACCATACGAGGACATAGTTCTGCTGAAGTTATCTTCTACAAATGACCAACAAAGGACTAATCTGCAATTGACAAATGAACATCAAATCAGCGATCATATATCTTCAACCCCAAGAAATGGGGAGAGATATTTAAAATTCCCGACAAAGAATAGAACACCGCTCCAACGTCAGTCCATAAATTCACGATCCTTAAACAATGATTACTTCGGTGATTCGGACGAGGAGCAGAGAACAATTATTCGAGGTAACGAATTAGTTTCATCGCCACGAAGCAAACCCGATGGAACCGCGATTAGAGCAAGTCAACCTACTAATTCACTTTTTTCAGCTCCATCTAGCTTGAAGTTCAAAAACGTTTTGGACATTCCAGCTAGTTCTCAAATCAATGTCAAAAGCGATAACAACTTGGAAGCTCTATCTGGCACCGTTGAAGGAACCGCAAAAAGAGACATCGAAGATGGATGGGATAAGACACAAAGAGTTCCTCGTGAATTGATCATCTCTAAATTGGAAACGATAGTAGATCATCCATACCGTGTAACCAAAGTCCAGTCTACAAGACTGACAATCAATGAAGAAATATCAAGAGATAGTATTATTGAGAAAGTTAACCATACTTTGGACTCTCTCAGTACATCAATTAGAAAAACGAGGACGATTAAGCCGGATATTACTTCAACGCCCAAATCAAAGTCTATTGATATTAAACGGTCCACCCTATCGGACAGCCTACAGTCTGAATTTGTCGATCATTTCTTGAAGAGTCCAGAAGTTACGTCATTTAAAACGGATTCCAGAGAAACCCGTGGACTCGAATCAAATAATTACGGCGGTACATGGCCAAGTGATAAATGGTTAAAGTTACGACAAATAGTAGAACTGAGGTCAATTACGAGACTGGAAGCTATTGGAAGTAGTTTTCTTCTACATGAGCTTGAGTGTTCAAAAAAAGAACTTATCTTGCGGTACGACTTTTTGCAACAGATTCCAAAAAAGAAGTCCCGAAAGAACAGAATTAGTAGAATACAAAAGGGGATTCTTTTCAAATCAAAACCTATATAACAGTTTATATTAGTACAATGTATTTTAATCATCGAATGAACGTTGAATGACACATAACTTGCGTTCCCAACTCCCTTCTCAAAACACCTTTGACAAAACGTCACTTAGTTTACGATCAGGTCGGGCTTTTGCTTTGAGTTCTTCATCAGCATCGGCCCTTGTACTAGTGACCTTTCTTTGTTTGAAACTTCTGCGTATATGTGAATCGGATACATGTTCAAGGTCTCTTTCCTTTCTCTTTCTCTGTATTGTAGAGACTAGTTTCGACTTCTCAACGTTGTTCACAAAAGTCTTGTTCAATTTTTGTTGTTGTGATAATTCTAGCGACAATCTTGCCTGTCTTACCTCGTTCTCCTTAGCAATCTGTTGCGTTAAATCAAACCACTTGAACCCTGACAAATACTTCATGTTGATCACATCATCGTAATAATAGGACGTCTTCCTACCACCCAACTTATTAGCATTAAGAGTCGTAGCACATACCTTGGCATCTTTTTTATTAACAAATTCTACCCAACCTTCTGTAAAATTCTTCTTTTTATTACCACCATACTTTACTCTCCTGTGATATGTAGCAGACTCTTCAGGCTTCAAGAACAAGCGATCAATCTTACCAAATCTAGATAATATTGACCTTAATGTTGCTGGTTTCATATACGGCGGAATTCTAGACAAATAACACACGCCCGTTCTCTTTATTCTCTTTTGCTCTTTCTGTAACTGTTCAGATGTTAACTTTTTTATTTTCCCATTTTTTCTTATGCTACTTGTACCAAAGTCTTCCACTTCTACGGACTCTTCCGTATCAATATTTGTCGCATAGTCACTATCAGCATTATCGTCCACTTCCTCTTCATTTTCATTTTCTAAGTTAATTAAATCGCTTTCTTCTTCTTCTTGCTCTTGCTCTTGATATATCTTGTCCGCAATCCTCTGTACTCTTTTGGTAGGAAATACGTTTCCAATGTCAGAATCGGAATCAGATTCGGAATCAGATTCGGATTCAAATCCCAGTTCAATTTCCTTCGTTCTAATTAAAGGATTGTCCTGGACAGCTAATGGTTTAATGATTCTTTTAGACATCTTGTGGACCTTGATTCGAATATATACAAAAACAGTAACTTATTCTCATCTCCTACTAATTTGATTTAACTTGATTTTTTTGGCTTTCACGTGATCAATGAAGAGATGCCCTGCCATTTTTTTTGAATGCAAGTTGAGAAGGACCGATGTTTCTATTATCCGCCCAGGAGCCAATTATGTCCAAGAAACGGCCTGTGACAAATAGTCTTGACGTGAAGATATATGAGTTAATTTGTGAATTGCTCGACGAGACTACAGCTGAAAATTCAAAGAGTGTGCTGAAATCGGATGACCCCATTTCATACATTGCACTAGCCAAAGACGTAACTATTTCCCAAGCGCTTGATTATGTTCAGTCTAAGGATTATAAGCTAAAAAGAATAAAGAAGAATTTGTTGGAAAAATCAATAATAGCTTCTCTTGAAACACTTCGAACCGAGGAGGAAGAGACCATGGGTACAATGGATATTAGGACGGATGATAGTGAGGCCGAATTTTATAGTGAAGGTAGATTGATGGAAGTAAAAGATTCTAATTCCTTGAATAAGTCTGTCATAACTTCTTGGAAATTGAATAATTCAAGTGAAAAAGGAGTGAATTTGCTGCCAAAGGAAGTGGTTGATGTACCAAATGTAGAAGAGCCGGCAGATGATGTTGCAATCAAACAATCAAAAAAGAGATCAAAAGACTCCTCTAAACAAGTCACGAAGAAACACAGGAGCAAAATAGATCATACTCCTCCTAGTTTCACATTGTCTTCCTTAGGTGGATTGGATAGCACAACAACTCAACTAATGGAATTAATTGGGTTGCCTATTCTTCATCCGGAGATCTACCACTCCACCGGTGTAGAACCTCCTCGTGGTGTATTGCTCTACGGTCCTCCCGGTTGCGGTAAGACCACGATAGCCAATGCACTTGCTGGTGAATTGCAAGTCCCATTTATAAACATTTCAGCTCCTTCTATAGTATCTGGGATGTCTGGAGAATCAGAAAAAAAATTAAGGGAAATATTTGATGAGGCTAAAACGTTGGCACCATGCATCATTTTTATGGATGAAATTGATGCAATCACACCAAAAAGAGATGGAGGTGCTCAGAGAGAAATGGAAAGACGAATTGTTGCTCAATTATTGACGTTGATGGATGAATTATCGTTAGATAAGACCGAAAAGCCAGTGATCGTAGTAGGCGCTACTAATCGACCCGACTCGCTTGACGCTGCCTTAAGAAGAGCGGGCAGATTTGATAGAGAAATATGTCTCAATGTTCCCAATGAAGACGAAAGACTTTCGATTTTGAAAAAGATGACCAGTAATATTAAGTTAGATAAAGGAGACTTTAATTTTCGAGAGCTAGCGAAGATGACCCCGGGATATGTAGGAGCTGATTTAAAGAGTTTGGTGACTGCTGCTGGAATTGCTGCGATAAAGAGAATATTCGAGAGTCTCAGCGAGCAACAAGAGGAATTACTAGTTGCAGATGCAAATTCAAACAACCTTGATTCAATGGATGTTGACAGTGCAACTTTCATTCCCGATGACAAGTCCCTCGCAAAATTTGAGAGAAAGACGGATACCGAAAAATTATCTACAATTCAAAAGTTTTTGATTAAGCATCCTAATCCATTGAGTGATGAACAATTAATACCATTGGCTATTTCCTACTCTGATTTCTTGGAAGCACTTCCAACCGTGCAACCAACAGCCAAGAGGGAAGGATTTGCTATTGTTCCAGATGTAACATGGAAGAGTGTAGGAGCATTACACAAGGTGAGAATGGAACTTCACATGTGTGTGGTTCAACCTATTAAAAAGCCAGAACTATACTTAAAAGTCGGTATCACAGCCCCAGCTGGTGTCTTGATGTGGGGACCACCAGGTTGTGGGAAAACATTATTGGCAAAAGCTGTTGCTAACGAGTCTCGAGCTAATTTCATATCTATCAAGGGTCCAGAATTACTCAACAAGTACGTGGGTGAATCAGAGAGAGCAATTAGACAAGTTTTCCTGAGAGCACGAGCTTCTGTTCCATGCATTATATTTTTTGATGAGTTGGATGCCTTGGTTCCAAGAAGAGACGCATCTTTATCTGAATCTAGTTCACGAGTAGTGAACACTTTACTAACTGAATTGGACGGATTGAATGATCGAAAGGGTGTATTTGTGATTGGGGCCACTAACAGACCAGACATGATAGATTCTGCTATGTTGCGTCCCGGTAGGTTGGACAAAACTTTGTATATCGAGCTTCCTTCTGCAGAGGAAAGACTTGAAATCTTAAAGACCCTTATTAACGCTAACAAGACTCCAGTGGGTGTCGATGTGGACTTGAATTCAATTGCAAATGATAGCAGATGCAGAAACTTCTCAGGTGCAGATTTGTCTTCTTTAGTAAGAGAAGCTGGGGTCTTAGCTCTTAAAAAGAAATTCTTTCAGAATCAAAAAATCGATGATTTGGATGCATCTGGCTTTTACGAGAATGAAAATATCGATGACCAAGTGGAAGTGTCTCTACAAGACTTTAATAGGGCCCTTTCCAATGTTCATCCCAGTGTGAGCGACAAAGACAGATTAAAATACGAGAAGTTGAACAAGAGAATGGGGTGGAGCGTTATCGATGATACTGAAGTAATAGATCCAATAGAGCCGTCAACTGACACACCAAATAAGAATGCATAATTGGGATTCTCGTTCTGTCAAGGCACTATTTTTGCTGCAATCATAATCATTTGAAACTATTGAACTTATATATTGCATTACTATATTTAACAATCGTTTAGAAAGCTATGTCCTTCAAAAGCTCTCTTCTTTGCTACTACTAGAATATCAGACATGCTACGTACACCGTATATGCTTCAAACTACTAAAATACATTGTAAGGTAAAAACACCGGAAGTAATGCTGCTGCTATTGTAAACTGGAATGTAGTTAAAAAGTATGCAGTCTGTGTTGAATATTGAACATTTTACTTAAAATATTTAGTGATAAATCTAAATAATGAAGTTCAATTTATATTCTAACTAATCTTTATAGCTCAGTAAAATAACTAACCTATTTATATTCTTGTTGTACGAGCTTTTGTTTAACCTATGTTACATTTTCATGTTCGGTTCTCTCATTTTTGTATACTAACATCCGGTTCTGCAAATAATAATCAGATTGTTAGATTATCATTGAATATCGAGATCATCGGTTTCAACATTCTCCATAATCTTACAATCGCATTATTCAATAGCTAACATTCCTGATGATTGTTGGAAATTATACATTGTAAATCTAGTAACTGATATATTAAACTCTTAGTAATGTAATCCAATTTCATAGTGCAAACATATTATTGATTTTAGAGAATATCGTAGCTTATTTATATTCTTATTAGCTCCTTAACTCCCACTGTCCCTTATCTTCTATTAACCCCCAATTCTATTATTGGTTAGGTAAATCTGGTAAAGCGTGGTCTGTTATTCGGAAGTAGCTTCCATATCAATAGATAGGAACCCATCTGCAAATCTGTTATCAGTTCAGGACTAGCTAGCTTTCCACATTAGTATGTTTGCAGCCAAAACTGCACATAGTCCTCCGATCGTTAGATTACAACTTTAACTTCAGTTCTTCGAATTTCAACATCCCCATAATCTAATGATTGGATCATTCAGTATCCAACATCCCTGATTATGTCTTTAGTTGGAGGATTTATGGCTTGGGAACTGCTTTTGTGAAGATGTCTAAAAAAAGTTTGATAACTGAACTTGAACCACCTTGAGTGTTCCCTTCTGTACTTGTTCTCTCGTAATTTGAAATCTGATATTCGTTGATGGGCGGTTGGATGACTCTTTAAGTTGACACAGGAAGTAAATAATTGGGAAAGTAACTGTAAATTCCAATTCTTTCATATAGAGTAACCAACCAAAACATTTCTTGATTGCTTCGGCGAGTGCCGTATTCTCAGCTTCTGTTGTGGATAATGCGACTATTGGCTGTTTTTAATTTCCATTAGATTAGACTACCTCCAAACTGGATGGCATACTAGTTACTGATTTTCTGTCAGGCAGCGAAGAACCCGAGTCCGCATCAACGTATACGTGGCACACAGACTAAATTCCTTTGAGATATGTAAGTATATGCTTTGCAGCATTACCATCTATATGGGCAACACGATTTTTCTATTTACGAATGCTGTTCTCACATCCATCTGGTGGACTTTCATCCCATATATAGCATCTACTGAGAGAAAAACTTTTACACTCTCACTTCTGATTACTGGCGCAAAGGTTTCTTCAAAATCGACACCACATCTCTGCTGAAAGTCTCTTGCAACTAACCTTGCTTTGTATCAACCTCATCTTTGATCGCATGCACCCAGCAAACACCCAACACTTTTGATTTATCTTTTGGTTTGTCTGCGAGAACCAACCTCTAGTTCATTTCTTGTGCAGACATTTCTTTATTCATTGATTCTAACCATTTGCCAGCGTCGTGACTGCCAACAACGTCACTATAGCTTCTGGGAATATTGGCACTACCTAATATACTAGTTGTACCCGAGAACGTATTTCCTTGAATTACCACATTTTCTTCGTCTGACATTTGGGAATCACATTAAGATCATCATTAAACGGCTCAAGAGAATTTGCTGCATCATCACTTATATATTCAGTTCTAGTCCTATTGTGATCCACAACATTCTCACAGGAGGGAACTGGAGTTGGTTTATGTTTAGTGAGTGTTTTCTCATTTATCCGTCTCTAAATCGTACTTGGACCATGATATTTGATGCGGATCTGAATCTGCTTCCCCCCAGAATTGGTTTGGTGAGGAGGAGATGAGGTGCGCGACAGCTGAGTCTGGAAAAGACTCACGGGAACTAGGGGAATCATGCAGGGAAGTGGAAGCGAGAAATAATGGTAGTAGGCTGGATAGGAAGTGTAGCCACATCATATGCTTAAGGAGAAACAGTCGTACTCGGAAGAATATGACATCGCAGTAGATGAGGGAGCAAGTGATAAATCATAGTAGAACAGGAAGTCAGCTATGGCCGCATCATCGGCCGGGACAACATAAGGAATCAGGACAGAATCGTCAGCCATACGAACATCATCTGACAGGTGGTCGACAACATACAGGAGACAAGGAACAGGTAGGTGGGACAAACACACCCACAGGAAGAGACACAGAGATAGACAGGGGAACAGCAGGTTCTGGCAGCGAAGCAAAGGGAACAACAGTTCGTTAAAAGTAACAGCATTAGAACACATGACTTTACGTGAGTTTAATGCATATATGAGATAAGCGTGGCGAGATCCATCATAACCCAACATGATCTCGCGAATGGCGGGTTCAGAAAACTTCAGAGGAAGGCTAGATTCAGGATATGTGCAGAAGCAGCACAGCCATAAAGACGAAGATGGTCAATTACTGAACGGACCTGGAACTAAAGCTCGTAAGGGGATTTAAACGTAGCGTGTAACAAAGGTTGACGATTAAAAGGATAAGCAGCACACACAGCAGCTTAGGGCCCAAACACAGTCGGAACTGAACCGTGAGTAAGTAGAATCTGGGCTCTATCAATAATAGTACGAATAGCACGTTCAACAGTGCTATTATGATAAAAATCATATGGCAAAGTTCTCTGATGGTCAATGCCTTCGTCTTCAAGGAACTTAGTCAATGTGGAGTTAACATACTCACTTCCATTGTTAGTACGAAGAGTGGACACATGCACCCACCACAATTTACGAAGAACGAATGGAAGTGCTTGATGTGTCTAATCCGCTGAGCAGATACCTCGTAACTTTGTACAATGGGAATAACCCATTTGAACTTGGTGAATTCATCAACAATGGTAAGAAAGTATTTTTCACGAGGGTACAATCTGACTTCGGAAAGTGAGGTCCAGACGCATGAGAATGAAGAAGCTGCAATCAAACGGTGGTATGGTAGCCTTAAAATGTTAACCTGTTTGCTTTGGAAACTGCTTACATTGAACCAGCTTGCGTAAATCCATAATGTATTAGAAACTTATTTAGAATCAATATATTCCATATAGAAATGCAAGAATACGAATTAAGAAAGGGAAAGGGAAAGGGAAATAAACTCCCTTCAAAGAGACAAAATCAACTTCATACGCTGTCGCTACTTTGAGACATGATAAAAGGAATGGAGTCAAATTTCAGATTACTTCTCATCATAGGCTGTTTTGTAATTTGCTCAATCTATGTATAAATCTGTTTAAAATGGCTGCAAATCCTGCACTTTTAAAATTACGCATTGGATTAGCATTAAA